>CM008286.1:39730844-40000812 GCA_002319775.1 Fagopyrum tataricum | reverse complement strand
GGTGAAGGAAGGCACAAACACATACATAACACAAAAACCATGGAATCACACAAGTCCGGGTTTATTATCTTTTTATTATTAAGTCGTATCCCGTTCTAATTCAACTTCGGTTGTGACACGAGGACCACCGTGGTCCTCACCTCGGTCCCTTACCGGCAAGGAATGGTACTGCTGCACCCGTCCATCTAACCCGCTGGACTCGTCGCCGAGAACCTCCTAAACCTCACGCAGGGCTATGCAGCTGATGTCACCGCCCGTTATCATACACTTGGGCCAACATATATATAAGGTCGGTGGTCCTAATTACCGGTTTCATTGTCATAACAAAAGCATAAACACACACCACATAACACACATCAATGCTAATACATAGAATACGAGCTAAGTAAGTCCGGAGACTTACCTCGTCCCAATGCTAAATCACAAAACGCTCTCGCTTCCCTTGGGAAGAAGCACACAACCTGCTCACAACAAGATAACCATCAAAACCCGCTCAACTCAAGAAGTCTAGGACTTCCACACAAATGATCTACACAAGATCATTTGACTCTCATTCTAGGACCGCATCCTAGAATCTCTCATACTCACATCTCACTCAACGCATGAGGAGATATCTCAACAACCTACTAACTCTCATATGATCATACTCAAAACCCAAGAACGAGTAAAAGCCTACTAGGTCTATCATGCTCATCACACTCTCCACACATGAAAGTAACACCCAACAGTTCATAACCTCAAAGATATTAGTCCTCAACCCAAGAGGCACAAGCTAGCCTAGAAGATCCATCATGCTCACATGCTCATATCCAACAATTACATCGAGCCTTAGGGGCTCCTAGGTTCACACCCACTAAATGGTATTTCAAGCTACTCTAGATACATCCTAGGCACGTTACTAACATGATTCAACAACAATACTAAGGAATGAACGAAGGGGAAGGGAGAGGAGGAAACTACTGTCGAAGAAACGCAGCCGCGGAGTCAAGCTGGCACCCCGGCGGAGCAGACGCCGCCCCTGCGGAAGGCTGGCGCCGCCCCTACGGCCTTCTGGCGGAGCAGGCACCGCCCCTGCGGTGGCAGGAGCCGCACCTGCGGAGGTCTGGGCTGCCCCCGCGGCTGTGGTAAGCCGCACCTGCAGCGTTCCGGCATCGTGGAGCCCGGATCCGCCCCTGCGGCGTGCCGAGCCACCCCTGTGGCGGTGCTGGCCACCCCTGCAGTGGTGTTGGCCGCCTCTACGGCTGTGCTGAGATGCCCCCGTGGGTTCTGTGCAGAATGTCGTCTTCTTCGTCTTCGATCGTGGATCCTTGGATCCAAAGTCCTTCTTCTCTTGCTGGATCTTCTTCAAACACCCACCACTGGTCTTAGGCACCTCTCCTAGACCTAATCGAGCTAAGAACGCAAGCATGCAAAGGACTTGGGTGAAAACCTTTCAAAGCTTCATCCATGGCCATGGATGAAGGGGTGAAGAAGAAAGGGGTGAGCAGCCATGAAGAGGAAGGAAGAAAGGAAGGAAAGGGACTTACCACACCAGATCTGGAGTTCTCCTATTGCAGTCCACACATGCAGCTCCTCAATCAACCATGGAAGAAGAGAAGAGAAGAGAAGAGAGTGATGGAGGAAAAGAACGTGAAAGAGAAGAGAGGAGAGAGAGAGATGTGACACAAGGCTGAAAAGGGGTGAGGGGACCAAGGGGTCAGCTGACCGCTTGTCCCTCCCCACGGACCGAAGGGTCGGAAATGACCCTTTGTTATTTTTAACTCGGAACGAAGGGTCGGAACGCGGAAAAAGAGGAAAAACGACGAGTCGGCTCGGGATTTTCTTAGGAATAAATCCCGGCTCTCGGCATCTCGGGATTACGGGATAACTACAAAGTGTTCCAAGTCCGGAATAAATTTCCGGGCGTTAAAACTAACCCCCCTAAAAACAATTTTCATCCCGAAACTTTCTAAACCCAACACTCTCCAACCAACCCGTCTCGTAACCCCGTGGAACTCAATAAACGTACTATCGGCTCTAATCCAAGTCTACGTATAGCATCACCTCAAGACCTCGCAAGGTACTCATAACTCGAGGCTAGCCCGACAGTCCTATCGATGTTGCTAAGTCTGCGTAAAACTCAGGATAGTTCCTCCGGATACTATTCTCCGTCTCCCATGTAGCCTTATCGGCTCCTCGCCTCGACCACTGTACTCTCAGCATCAGTATCTCCTTCGATCGAAGGCACCTCGTACTCCGCTCTAAAACCGCTATCGGATGCTCTGCAAAAGTATGGTCCGGCTCGACCACTAGGTCCTCGTGGCTGATGATGTGCCTCGGGTCGTGTATGTACTCTCTCAGCTGAGAGACATGAAATACCGGATGTTTACCCTCCAACCGCGGTGGCAGTGCTAACCGGTATGCCACCTCACCAACTCTCTCCAAGATCTCGAATGGACCGACATTTCGGGGACTTAACTTCCTCTTAATGCCGAATCGCTTGACGCCCCGCGTCGGTGATACCCTCAACCACACCTGAGCTCCTACCCTGAACTCGAGAGGTCTACGCCTCCTATCCGCATACGACCTCTGACGGCTCTGCGCGGCCAACATCCTCTCTCGAATCAAAGTAACTCTAGCCACGTCATCCTGTACCTGATCTGGAGCTACAACGCTAGAACTCCCCCGTTCGTTCCAACATAAGGGAGTACGGCATCTCCACCCATACAATGCCTCATACGGTGCCATCCCGATTGACGCGTGCCAGCACCTCGAGGTAAAACGCCCGTCCCTGTCCGAGATGATGGTCCTCGGTATTCCATGTAATCTCACAATCTAACAGTTGTGGATATGTCCTCCCACTTCCACTATGGCACGGGCGGTGGGTGAAGATCTCCTTCGTCTCTGGTGCTCGATCTTGACCTGCTGGCAGGTCGCGCATCGGGCCACGTATCTAGCTACATCGGGCTTGAGCCCGCCCCACCAATAAAATCTCTTAAGATCCTAGTACATCTTACTCGTGCTTGGGTGCACCGAGTAAGGTGTGGAATGTGCCTTATGCAAAATCCGCTCTCTCAGCTCCTGGTCTGACGGTACACAAATACGTCCCTGGCGTCTCAATCGCCCGTCTGCTCCTGTGATAACTGCGTTGCCTCTCCTCGGGACATCCTGTCCCGGATCCTCATCAAAATGGGACATACCTCCTGCTTCTTCCGGATCTCTCCGGACCGGTCAGGTAATACCTCTCACTCGGACAAACAACAGTCCGTATCCGGGAATCAGATATCCAACTCCAACTCTATCAAATCCCTCTGCAACTGTGGCTGAACCGTAAGCCGAGCTATAGCCTCCTGTCGACGTGTCCTCCTACTCAAAGCATCGGCGACTACGTTCGCCTTCCCCGGATGGTACAAAATCTCCAAGTCAAGGTCATTAATCAGCTCCAACCATCTCCTCTGGCGGTTATTCAACTCCCGTTGAGTAAATATATACTTCAGACTCTTATGGTCTGTGAAGATCTGGCATGTAGCCCCGTACAAGTAATGTCGCCAGATCTTCAGGACATGAATCACTGCCGCTAACTCAAGATCATGGGTAGGGTAATTCTCCTCGTACGACTTCAGCTGCCGAAAAGCGTACGCAATAACCTTACCCCTCTGCATCAAAACGCACCCCAATCCTAGCTTGGAGGCGTCACTATACACTACAAAATCCTCTACGCCCTCAGGCTGGGCTAACACAGGAGCGGAGATCAACTTCCTCTTTAGCTCCTCGAAGCTGTGCTGACATGGCTCGGACCAGACGAACCTGGTAGACTTCCTTAGCAAGGAAGTGAGCGGTCGTGCAATCACGGAGAAACCCTCAACAAAACGGCGGTAGTATCCCGCTAAGCCCAAGAAACTGCGCACCTCCTTCACCGTCCTAGGAGGCGGTCATGAGGAAACAAACTCTATCTTCGCCGGGTCGACCATGACACCCTCGGCGGAAACTATATGACTCAAGAATCCCACCTCGGACATCCAAACTCGCACTTAGAGAGCTTAGCGTAAAGCTCTCTATCCAGGAGGACTCGAAGCACCGTCCTCAGGTGTCCCTCATGATCCTCCCTACTCCGGGAGTAGACTAAGATGTCGTCTATAAACACTACCACGAACTGGTCTACGAAGTCGATGAAGATGCCGTTCATCAACTCCATGAAGACGGAGGGTGCATTCGTGAGCCCGAATGGCGTCATGACAAACTCATAATGGCCGTATCTCGTCCTGAATGCCGTCTTCGGCACGTCCTCCTCTCTCGATTGATACACTTGAAACGCCGGGTGAACACCCTTTACTCTCGGCGGCCATGCCAGCCGGTAAAACACTTTCCCAACTTGCGCTAAGATCTCAAAAAGGTCCGATGTATCGGAAACTCAACTTCCTTCTCGGGTCTTTCTCACTACAACATTTCCATTATGTTTCTTCTTTGCTTGTCCCTAACAAAGAAGATCGAACTTCCAATTTACACCGTTGGCTTTGGTTCTTGTCAAACCACACTTTGATGTTACGTTTCCTCAATTCTCGTTGCAAGTTCTAAGTAACGATGAAAATACTTTGCTTTATAGTGCTCCTACTAACGAGACATGTATGCTATAACTTTTTGCATCGTCTCTCAATACTCAAACAAGACCATTCTTGAAGAATCACTTGTACACTTCAAACCGATCATACCTCGAGGCAATTTCAAAAACAGTTATACCTATGAATCTCCTCTTAACTCTTAACAACTCCAAGTTCTTGTTCCCGTTCCTTTATGATCCCACAACCTGTTTAATCTCCCTCACACTCATCCATAGACCACCCGCACATGCGCGTTCTCGGTTGTCACCAATTAGTTGATAAATGACCTTCTCCTATGTCAATGACTTACCATTCTTCTATGCTTCCATGTTACCATTCTCATGAAGGCTACCCTCTCGGGGTACCTTAAACTCCGTTAACTCATTCTTCATTCCACGCTTCCTTTTCCTTCAGCGAGATAATTATACCCTTCTCGGCGTTGTTAAGTCACATGACTCGCCTTCATAGGCTTAACCGCGCTTCATGATATCTTGTAAGTGCGTCTTCTCAAAATCTCTAACGTTAGTTAGCATCACGTGTTGCTCTCATCTTCTTAGGATCATCTTTTAAATACTTCCTTCTTTTTAGCGTTTCTTCGCCTTATCGTCATAACAGAAACCGGTCAACTCCGCGTAAATCCCCACCTTGTCATTCTTCTAATAACTCTCGTAAAGGTGACTCTTCACTTAATGGCACTTTTGTAACACCCAAATCCGCGGGACTCGGGGTGCTACGGGCGAGACCTCACAATGGGTCCCGACCCTTAGCCTGACAACAATTTCACCGGACCTTTCCAACAAGGCACAAATAAAGGCAAAACTAAAAATCGTTTATAATGTATGCGAGAGACTGCAAAGTAAAAATACAAAGTGGAAACTCAGCCGAGTCCTCAAACCAACATAACTCCAAGAAGAAACAACAACCGTACAACATAAACCCACAACAAAACACAACCCAAAAACGTCCCTGTCCTATAATGTACGGAGACCCCGGCTGTCCACTCCTCCACTTCACTCGGCGGCATCCCTAACCTGCAAGTCATCTACAGAAACGGTTTAAAACCGTTAGCTCATATTCGAAGCATTAGAAAAGAGGTGAAGGCACAAACACATACATAACACAAAACATGAATCACACAAGTCCGGTTTATTATCTTTTTATTATTAAGTCGTATCCCGTTCTAATTCAACTTCGGTTGTGACACGAGACCACCGTGGTCTCACCTCGGTCCCTTACCGGCAAGGAATGGTACTGCTGCACCCGTCCATCTAACCCGCTGGACTCGTCGCCGAGAACCTCCTAAACCTCACGCAGGGCTAGGCAGCTGATGTCACCGCCGGTTATCATACACTTGGGTCAACATATATATAAGGTCGGTGGTCCTAATTACCGGTTTCATTGTCATAACAAAAGCATAAACACACACCACATAACACACATCAATGCTAATACATAGAATACGAGTTAAGTAAGTCCGGAGACTTACCTCGTCCCAATGCTAAATCACAAAACGCTCTCGCTTCCCTTGGGAAGAAGCACACAACCTGCTCACAACAAGATAACCATCAAAACCCGCTCAACTCAAGAAGTCTAGGACTTCCACACAAATGATCTAAGCAAGATCATTTGACTATCATTCTAGGACCGCATCCTAGAATCTCTCATACTCACATCTCACTCAACGCATGAGGAGATATCTCAACAACCTACTAACTCTCATATGATCATACTCAAAACCCAAGAACGAGTAAAAGCCTACTAGGTCTATCATGCTCATCACACTCTCCACACATGAAAGTAACACCCAACAGTTCATAACCTCAAAGATATTAGTCCTCAACCCAAGAGGCACAAGCTAGCCTAGAAGATCCATCATGCTCACATGCTCATATCCAACAATTACATCGAGACTTAGGGGCTCCTAGGTTCATACCCACTAAATGGTATTTCAAGCTACTCTAGATACATCCTAGGCATGTTACTAACATGATTCAACAACAATACTAAGGAATGATTGAAGGGGAAGGGAGAGGAGGAACCTACTGTCGAAGAAACGCAGCCGCGGAGTCAAGCTGGCGCCCCGGCGGAGCAGACGCCGCCCCTGCGGAAGGCTGGCGCCGCCCCTGCGGCCTTCTGGCAGAGTAGGCACCGCCCCTGCGGTGGCAGGAGCCGCACCTGCGGAGGTCTGGGCTGCCCCCGTGGTTGTGGCCAGCCGCACTTGCGGCGGTCCGGCGTCGTGGAGCCCGTATCTGCCCCTGCGGCGTGCCGAGCCGCCCCCGTGGCGGTGCTGGCCGCCCCTGCGGCTGTGCTGAGCTGCCCCCGTGGGTTCTGTGCAGAACGTCGTCCTCTTCGTCTTCGATCGTGGATCCTTGGCTTCAAAGTCCTTCTTCTCTTGATGGATCTTCTCCAAACACCCACCACTGGTCTAAGGCACCTCTCCTCGACCTAATCGAGCTAAGAACGCAAGCATGCAAAGGACTTGAGTGAAAACCTCTCAAAGCTTCATTCATGGCCATGGATGAAGGGGGGAAGAAGAAAGGGGTGAGCAGCCATGAAGAGGAAGGAAGAAATGGAGGAAAAAGACTTACCACACCAGATCTGGAGTTCTCCTACTACAGTCCACACATGCAGCTCCTCAATCAACCATGGAAGAATAGAAGAGAAGAGAAGAGAGTGATGGAGGAAAAGAACGTGAAAGAGAAGAGAGGAGAGAGAGAGATGGGACACAAGGCTGAAAAGGGGTTAGGGACTAAGGGGTCAGCTGACCTATTGTCCCTCCCCACGGACCGAGGGGTCGGAAATGACCCTTTGTTATTTTTAACTCGGAACGAAGGGTCGGAACGCGGAAAAAGAGGAAAAACGACGAGTCGGCTCGGGATTTTCCTAGGAATAAATCCCGGCTCTCGGCATCTCGGGATTACGGGATAACTACAAAGTGTTCCAAGTCCGGAATAAATTTCCGGGCGTTACAACGTCTAACAACCGCCTTAAAAAATAGCATATATTTACATTATAAACATTCACATATACCATCAAATACGGTAAGGTTTCTTGTTTCATAACTCATATAAAATAAATACAAAAACATGTTTGAAGAATCTTTCATTCCAACATCATACCAAACACCAAGTATCAGGAATGACTTATTCTAATTTTTTATTCCATTCCGATTCTGATTCCAACCTCATTCCTATAGTCATACCAAACGATACCTAACATGAACTAATGAAACGCAAACTATTAACTAATAGTATAAAAGTTCAAAATGCATAATATTGTTTAAAAAAAGTTATGAAAAACATAGCTAACCGACAATACAATAAAGTGTGAACTAATAATAAAACATGTTTTTAATAATACAAAGAAAACAAATTAAGTATGATTACCTCCTTCAAGTACATTGTACTAGTGTCACGGGCCGAGTTATTCTCCAACTCAGACCACGCGGCTCTTAGCTATATTGTCACCCCCGACAAGCTAAGATCAGCCTTACTCCTCGATGCTCCTTAACTAGGAGCGCTCCGTCTAGATGGATAGGCAAACTAGGAGACTTGTAGGCAAACCTTGCCTTTATATTACTCAAGAGAGTTTTACAAATGGAGCTTTACAAGATAGCTTTTGGAGCGGTTTTTGGTGGATTTTATGGGATGATGGAAATGAGGGGTGACCTCCCCTATTTATAGCCTTGGTCACCTCCTCTCCGGAAAGGTTCCGGAATCTAACTTTCCTAGGCAATTCCGGATCCTTCCTACCTTGATCTTATCCTAACGACTCTAGAACTTTCCCTAAGACTCTAGCTAAGTCTTCAAGGATCTTTCGAGTTCTAGAAGTCTCCGCCGTCTTCCGGGGGAATCCGCCTCCATCCGGATTGTCCCGCCAACTTCTACAAGATTCTAGAGACTTCTGTCGGTTTCTAGACTTGTCTCGATCCTTCCGGTACCTTCCGGATCCTTCCGGATGATTCCAACATCTTCCGAAATATTCCGTATCCTTCCGGAATATTCTACCATCTTCCGGAATGTTCCGCCGTGTTCCGGATTCCTCTTGATCATTCTGGATCCTTCTTGATCCTTCTTGATCGTCCCGGATCTTTCCGGAATACTCCTTGTCTTCCGGGTGTGCCATCTTCACAAGGTCTTTGTTTAGCCTTCCACTTGGCCTTCTTTCCACGCCATTCCGCTTGGTCTTGTCAAATGGTGCCTTAATGACGTCTCTTGGCAAGTCGTCTTGTCTTGCCAGCCTTGACATCGTCATGAAAAAATGGTCCATGACACTAGAACACTCTTCTAGATGAGAATGTCGACCTCTTATAACTTGAACCAACAACATAAAACACATGGACAAGAGTGGAAAGCTTATCGCAACGTAATTAACTGCCATGAAAATATGACCAACAATAACGAACTCAAATCCCAAGAAAGGGTAGAGATGTCCGATATATGGTGGGATCATTTCTTATTGATATAGTTTGTAATCATCAAATTATTCCCTCAATGATCAAATTTTTAATCAATACCTCTTGAACTTTTAAGATGCCTTTTTGTAGCGAAATTGCTTTTGAACAAAGGATCATTGTAGATTAACACCGCCATTTGTCCATGGTAGATTGACAGTCGGTTCTCCTCTATGATCACTTAGAATAAATCCAAAGGAGCAATTTTCATTCCTTAGTGCATTGATACCTCATATATTCATATCATTATAGGTTGAGATTTGTGTCCGGGCAAATCTCAAACCTATAATGGTATTTCTACTATGCTCTCTTTTATTCTTATTATACGTTGAGATTTGTGTCTAGACAATACTTTTTAAAAAACTTGATTTTTTTTTGTTCTCGAACATACATATGTTCCTTTCATACCACACGTTCAACCACATGACTCTAATAACTCATAGTGTCTTATTATAAAATTATCATGAAGAGCATTTAACACATGTTTTATCCTCATGCTAGTATTATGTATATTTCCCTAAATATCTTGAACTTTGTCATCCATCGTATTAAGAAGGATATATGGCCATTTAAGGAATATCTGATAAGTATTTTTGAAGTGACGTTGGCATAATTCACAATGCATGCATGAATACCACCACCTATTGACGTTTGTAGACAATCCGTTCACGTACACTTTCTAGAGAATTTTTTTTTAACTTTTGGCATCACATTTTATTCTCAATCATATTCATGCTAATTTACATGTTTGAACATACTTTTCTTTAACAACTAGTGACATTGTTAATTTTGTTGAAAATCAATGGAGTTTGTATGTGATTTTGTTATGTGATAATGAGTCGTTACTTCATTATAGATTTGGTTAATTTTAGAACCATGTTCCAAATAAAGGCTTAGAATGCCGTCTAGGTCTTGTTAGACATCGAGATGTACCGTTTTTGGGTCGTACCGTTTTTAGGTGTTACTACCTAAACAATTATTAGCTAACTTGAAGTAGTGTTCTAAAACTATTAGCTTTGAAGAACTTGAGTTTTGATTGGGACAAAGAGATTTAAGTTCTGACTATGAAAAATAAAAGATAAAAGATTAAATTGCAAGATAATGATGTAGTATTTGGTGTCACGCTCCTATTTGTCTTTTTAGAACTATGTAGTATTTGGTTGTACCGTTTTTGGACGTGTTTATGTGTTTCTATTTTTTAAGTTTTATGCAACATCATAACTCACCAATAACGATGTTTATTTGATTTGTATGATATTTTATTGATTTCAGATGTCGAAGATTTTAAAAATGAACAGTTAATTGCATTATATGAAATTTGAACAATACCAGAATTTATTATAAAAAGTTTGTTGGTCTAGAAAAGAAACATTGTATAAACTTGGTAGAAAAAGCTTTATCTTATCCTCAATGGCTCCATAGTTCCAACGTCGGTTTTCATTTTTATTTAAAACCCTTTTCAAAATCTGTATGTATATACATTAACTTCTTTCATTGTCAAGACTAAACCATCCTAGTTTTGTAGTATCATATAAAAGAGACTACCCTAAAACATGATGTTTAGTTTGCTAAGATTTTCCATATAAGTTACACCTAGAGTGCAATATTCACTTTAGTTTTTCAAATATCTTGTCCTATTTGATTAGAGGATGGTGATGTTTTTCTTTATTCAAAAAATAAATAAAAAAGTTGTACATATATGGTCAAGTTACTCGTGGATGTTTGAAGAAGCGCAAAGCTTTGCATAATAAAATGTAGCTTTAATATTCATATTTGCTTTAATTAGAATTGACCTCCTTTCTTGGAAGAGACGATACGTTTCATTGGGTTCGTTGTTGTTTTCATCTGACGACGATATCTTCAAACAAACTTTTGTTAACTCGAACATTAATGATGGACACCCGAGATATTTCAAGCTTGGTAGTTATAGGACCACTAAGCTTTTTCGGATTCAACATTTTGTGCTTATATTTATGTTACTAGTGACTTGAAAGATGACTTATGATAATTTATCTTTTGGACCGAGACTTTACAAAAATTTGCAAGCATGTCAAGAACAAGGCTACGCGTCTGATTTGCGCTTTAGGGAAGACAAAATGCTAAAAAGCGGAATGATAAAGCTTGACTTAAGAATCAGGAATCCCACACTTTTGTTTATTTAGTTGCTTAATCTTTGGAGATTCCTTAACAATACTTCAACTCCAAGATCAAACAATAGTGGTGACAATGGGTCACACCTTGGCACAACCCTCTTGGAGGAGATTAATAGGAGTTATCATTGATTAAGATTGAGAAGGAAAAAGTTGAGACGCTTTCCTCATACCATTTAATGAGCGTAGCTGCAATTTCAAAATTGTTCAACACTTGCCGGAATGAATGATCATTATATTTAATTGTATAATTTTTCATATATAGTTTTAGAGTTATATATTCCTGACCTTTTTTTCACGCTTGAAATTCATGGAACATTTCATGTAAAATTATTATGTTATCATTGTAACGCCCGAAATTTTATTCCGGACTTAGAGCGTTTTATAGATCTTTCCGCAGGAACGAGGTGCCGAGTGCCGGGATTTTATTTCCAAAATCCCGAGCCGACTCGTCGTTTTCCTTTTTTCTGCTTTCCGACCTTTCGTTCCGAATCGATTTGACAAGGGGTCATTCCCGACCCCTCGTTCCGGGCAAATGGGACAAGATGGTTGTTGTCCCATCTTGGCAGCCTTGTCCCCTCTCTCTCTCCTCCCTTTGCTCACATTTCACGTTAGACATCTCTTCCACTCTTCCACACTCCCTCTCTTCTCCTCTTCTCTTCCCCATTGTTGCTTGAAGCTTGCATGTGTGGACTGCAGCAAGGGAACTACATATCTGGAGTGGTAAGTCCCTTTCCTTCCTTTCTTCCTTCCTTTCCATTGCTGCTCTTTCCCTTCTTCTTCCTTCCTCCTTCATCCATGGCCATGGATGAAGCTTGGAGAGGTTTTAACTCAACTCTTTGCATGTCTAGGTTCTTAGCTCGTTTAGGTCAAGGAGAGGTGCCTAAGAACTGTGGTGGGTGTTTGGAGAAGATCCAGCAAGAGAAGAAGGACTTTGGAGCAAAGGATCCAAAGTCGAAGACGAAGAAGATGACGTTCTGCGCAGAACCCGCAGGGGCGGCTCAGCACAGCCGCGGGAACGGACGGGCGCCGGAGCGGCAACGGGCGGCCGCGGGTGCAGCGTGACAAGCCGCGGGTGCGGCGGCGGACGGCCGCGGGGGCGGCGGCGGACGGCCGCGGGGGCGGAGGCGGACGGCCGCGGGGGCGGGGGCGGCGGCGGACGGCCGCGGGGCGGCGGCGGACGGCCGCGGGTGCGGCTAGGCTTCGGCGCGGGCGCGGCTTGGCAAAACCGCGGGGGCGGTTCCTGGCAGGCGACGCAGTCCTCCGCGGGTGCGGCTCCTAGTTCTGCGGGGGCGGCTCCTGTGTCCGCAGGGGGCGCCGGCTTGACTCCGCGGTTGCGGTTTCGGCAACAGTAGGTCCCTCCTCTCCTTTCCTCTTCGTTCCTTCCTTAGTATTGATGTTGGATCTTGTTAGTAGCATGCCTAGGATGGATCTAGAGTATCTTGGAATGCCACTTAGTGGTTGTGAACTTAGGAACCCTTAAGGCTCGATGTAAGTGATGGATATGAGCATGTGAGCATGATGGATCTTCTAGGCTCGCTTGTGCCTCTTTGGTTGAGGATTTATATCTTGTGGATTTATGAATTGTTGTGGGTTGTTTCATGTGTGGAGAGTGTGTGGTAAGTACTTGGGACCTAGGATGCATTCCTAGTTTGAGGGTTAGGTGATCTTGCATAGATCACCAAGAGTGAAGTCTAAGACTTCTTGAGAGTGAGTATGTATTGATATGCATATCTCTTGTGAGCAGGTTGTGGGCTTCCTCCTTAAGGGAAGCAAGAGTGTGGTGACTTGGGTTTGGTGACGAGGTAAGTCTCCGGACTTACTTAGCTCGTATTTTACGTATTAGCATTGATGTGTGCTTGGTGGTGTGTGTTTATGTTCTTGTTATAACATCTAAACCGGTAAATAGGACCACCGCCCTTATATTATTGTTTGGCCCAAGTGTATGATAACGGGCGGTGACAATCTGCCTGACTCGGCGTTAGTCAAGGAGATTCTCGGAGACTAGCCCGGCGGGTGATATGGTCGGGTGCATCCGTACCATTCTTTTCCGGTAAGTAGGGACCGAGGCGAGACCACGGTGGTCTCGTGTCACAACCGAAGTTGAATTAGAACGGGATATGACTAAGTAATAAAAAGATAATAAACGGGACTTGCGTGTTTTATGATGTGTGATATGTATGTGTTTGTGCCTTCACCGCTTTTCTAATGCTTAGAATATGAGCTAACGGTGTTAAACCGTTTGTGTAGATGACTTGCAGGTTAGGGATGCCGCCGAGTGAGGAGGAGGAGTGGACAGCCGGGGTCTCCGTACATTATAGGACGGGGACGTTTTTGGGTTATGTTTTATATCGTTTGTTTGGGGATGTTGTTATACGTTTTAGACTTTCGGATCGGGGTTGTGTTGTTTTGAGGACTCGGCTGAGTTTCCACTTTGTATTTGTTACATTTCGTGTCTCGCATACATTATAAACGTTTTCGAGTTTTGCCTTTATTTGTGCCTTGTTGGAAGGTCCGGTGAAATTGTTGTCAGGCTAAGGGTCGGGATCCATTGTGAGGTCTCGCGGATTTGGGGTGTTACAAAAGTGGTATCAGAGCCCTAGGTTCACAACAATGGCACTCGCAATCTTTTTAAAGGCCGAATTAGGTATAAAACAAAACCCCACGGGTTCTGACTTTTCGTATTCAAAATCATATGCATGAGTCGGGTTCGGGTTAGAATGTACGAGACCACCACTCCTTCCGCAAACCTCGGCGACATATATCTTCGGATTAGAAGTAGGTATATATACTTATCTACGAATGTAAGGTCATATATATATATATATATATGACCTTAGGATGTTTGTGGACTTGTATGTACTTAGCTACGAATGTGACCTTAGGATGTTTGGACATGTATAATTTGGATGTACTTTATGATTATATTTACCTTACGTTTTTAAGTGTTATCCGTACCGACATCATAAATAGTACCTACGTAGATATATATATAAGTAAATGTTATACGCAATCAGATGGCACGTACGAGGGCGAACGCTTACGTAGGACCCGCCCGGGGTAGACCACTACTTCCCCCTACCGTCCCAAGAGGGCGGGGACGAGTAGGAAGACCTCCAGGTACGAGAGGTAGAGGTCAGGGACGTATCCCAATTACGGACCCACCAGTCATGGGTGCACCGGCAGCAGAGGCTCCAGTAGAGGAGGTCGCAGAGAGCATCATTCCCGAGGCTAGGGATAGGACCGTGGTGAGGTCCGGGGCGCAGGATTCTCCATCTGTCAGGACCGGGGGAGCGTCTGTGGGAGCTACTGTGTTCGAAGATTATGTACGACGGTTTGAGGAGGCATTTAGGACTGGAGCACCTCCTCCCGCACCACCGGTGCCTACACCTGCACCTGTTAGATAAGCTGAGGTCACACAGAAGGTGACCCAGATTCGGCACCCGAGCCAGTTGTGGAGGTTGCTAGGCCGAGAGACGAGTTGAGGTCTCCGAGACCTGATTCCTGGTTGAAGGCTTTCAACCAGCAGCATGTACCCTACTTCGACGGGAAGGTAGGGTTAGAGGTGGAGCACTGGATTGGGCACGTAGAGTCAGCTCTGGAGGCGATCCGTTGCCTAGAGGAGAGGCAGGTTGAGATAGTCCAGACCCTGTTCCGAGAGCAGGCCCAGTATTGGTGGAGGACAGTTAGAGGCGGTGTGACAAGGATGGATCAGCTGCTGAGCCTCGTTAGGGAGACCTTTTGCCCAACTTCACTGAGGAGTGACAGAGTCCGGGATTTCCTGGAGGCAGGATTCGAGGACGTCCCAGTCATTGAGGCGATTAGGCGATTTCGGACAGAATTAGCTTTGTTGGGACCCTCCGCACCCCCAGCGGACCAGCATGTCTATCTCTTCTCTAGGAGACTGAGGGAGTCCACCCGTGCTTACCTTGAGGGATTTCGTTGTGCATCACTGGCGGAGTACAAGGACCGGGCTTCGGCCTATGAGAGAGACCGCATTGGGTCTAGGAGTGCAGCACAATCCGGAGGACCGGACAAGAGACAGAGGACAGTACCAGCTGGTTCAGGGGTCGGGGTAGCGGGTCAGGGACGTAGCCAGACTCCAGGACGTTCCGGTCCTCAGACATCGAGACAGGCATCAGGCGGGGGACGACAGTGCTTCAGTTGTGGAGAGTTTGGACACGTGAAGAATGCATGTAGCTTGTTTCACTTGTGGTCAGGTGGGTCACAAAGCCGCTTTTTTCCGTCAGGGCCAGTCACCGTCGCAGCAGGGATCTTCACCTGCTGGCATAGCAGGGGGAAGTCAGAGACCGCCTCAGTATCAGGCACAGGGATCTCAGTAGAGGGGCCTGGGTCAGGGTCAGACTCGTACTTAGGGATCAGCTCAGGGGCAGGGCCGAGGTAGAGGTCGTGGTGGAGGTACCCAGGAGACCAGAGGCACACAGGCCAGGGTATTTGAGTTGAGGAGCGCCATTGATCCTCCAGCGCCGGCAACCCCAAGTACTATTCAGATTCACGGCTTTTCGGTCCGAGTTTTATTTGATACGGGTGCCACGCACTCTTTTATATCCGAGGATTGTGTAGCTAGGTTGTCCTTAGCTACGGTAGAGGGGAGGCCCTTTATTATAGGGTTACCCGATAGGGGTAGGGTTAGTGGTACCCGAGAGGTACGCGGTTGTCCCATTCGTTTGGGAAACCGAGATTGGTTAGCCGACTTCTTTGTCATGCACTTAGTGCATGAAGAAGTCATCCTTGGGATGGATTGGATGGACCGCCATAGAGCCATTTTGGACATCAGCTGGAGGACCGTGACGATTACCACAGAGACGGGGCATGAGGTGATTTTCCGAGGTTGGGACTTCGGGAAGGCCGGTACAGTCATTAGCGCAGTCCGAGCCGCTAGACTTATCGGGCAGGGATGTGAGGCCTTCTGGTGCTATGCCATGAAGGAGGAGTCGGGACCATCGCTGGAGGAGATCCCTGTGGCATGCGAGTTCGAGGACGTTTTCGGGGAGCCACCCGGGCTACCACCGTAGAGGAGCGTTGATTTTTCTATTGAGTTGGAGCCCGGCATGAGGCCGATCTCCAAGGCTCCATACCGCATGGCGCCGATCGAGATGCTGGAGCTGAAGAAGCAGCTCGAGGAGTTAGCCGATAGGGGTTTCATATGCCCGAGCGTTTCCCCTTGGGGTGCACCGGTCCTCTTCGTCAAGAAGAAGGACGGATCTTTGAGGCTATGCATTGATTACAGGGTGTTGAACAAAGTCACCATCAAGAACAAGTACCCGCTGCGACGCATTGATGATTTGTTGGACTAGTTGCAGGGAGCCTCCGTGTTTTCACGTATTGGTTTGAGGTCGGGATATCACCAGCTGAGGGTGAGAGAGGAGGACGTGCCGAAGACGGAATTCCGGACGAGGTACGGCCATTATGAGTTTGTCGTGATGCCATTTGGGCTCACGAATGCACCCGCCGTCTTCATGGAGTTGATGAACGGCATCTTCATCGACTTCTTGGACCAGTTCGTAGTGGTATTCATTGACGACATCTTAGTCTACTCCAGGAGTAGGGAGGAGCATGAGGGACACCTGAGGACGGTACTTCGAGTCCTCCGGGATAGAGAGCTTTACGCTAAGCTCTCTAAGTGCAAAGTTTTGGATGTCCGGGGTGGCATTTTTGGGACATATAGTTTCCGCCGAGGGTGTCATGGTCGACCCGGAGAAGATAGAGTCTGTTTCCTCATGGCCGCCTCCTAGGACGGTCAAGGAGGTACGCAGTTTCTTGGGCTTAGCGGGATACTACCGCCGTTTTGTTGAGGGTTTCTTCGTGATTGCACGACCACTCACTTCCTTGCTGAGGAAGTCTACCCGGTTCGTCTGGTCCGAGCCTTACCAGCGCGGCTTCGAGGAGCTGAAGAGGAGGTTGATCTCCGCTCCTGTGTTAGCCCAGCCTGAGGGCGTAGAGGATTTTGTGGTATATAGTGACGCTTCCAAGCTAGGCTTGATGCAGAGAGGTAGGGTTATTGCGTACACTTCTCGGCAGCTGAAGCCGTACGAAGAGAACTACCCTACCCATGATCTCGAGCTAGCGGCAGTGATTCACGCCCTGAAGATCTGGCGACACTACTTGTACGGGCTACGTGCCAGATCTTCACAGACCATAAGAGTCTGAAGTATATATTCACTCAGCGGGAGTTGAATAACCGCCAGAGGAGATGGCTGGAGCTCATTAAGGACTTTGACTTGGAGATTTTATACCATCCCGGGAAGGCGAACGTAGTCGCCGATGCTTTGAGTAGGAGGACACCTCGGGAGGAGGTGATAGCTCGGCTTACGGTTCAGCCTTAGCTGCAGAGGGATTTGGTGAGCTTGGAGTTGGATGTCCGGTTCCCGGGTACGGACGGTTGTCCCCTCTCTCTCTTCTCCCTTTGCTCACATTTCACGTTAGACATCTCTTCCACTCTTCCACACTCCCTCTCTTCTCCTCTTCTCTTCCCCATTGTTGCTTGAAGCTTCCATGTGTGGACTGCAGCAAGGGAACTACAGATCTGGAGTGGTAAGTCCCTTTCCTTCCTTCCTTCCTTCCTTTCCATTGCTGCTCTTTCCCTTCTTCTTCCTTCCTCCTTCATCCATGGCCATGGATGAAGCTTGGAGAGGTTTTCACTCAACTCTTTGCACGTCTAGGTTCTTAGCTCGTTTAGGTCAAGGAGAGGTGCCTAAGAACCGTGGTGGGTGTTTGCAGAAGATCCAACAAGAGAAGAAGGACTTTGGTATAAAGGATCCAAAGTCGAAGACGAAGAAGACGACGTTCTGCGCAGAACCCGCAGGGGCGGCTCAGCACAGCCGCGGGAGCGGACGGGCGCGGGAGTGGACGGGCGCGGGAGCGGCAACGGGCGGCCGCGGGTGCGGCGTGACAAGCCGCGGGTGCAGCGGAAGGCCGCGGGTGCGGCTAGGCTTCGGCGCGGGCGCGGCTCGGCAAAACCGCGGGGGCGGTTCCTGGCAGGCGACGCAGTCCTCCGCGGGTGCGGCTCCTAGTTCCGCGGGGGCGGCTCCTGTGTCCGCAGGGGGCGCCGGCTTGACTCCGCGGTTGCGGTTTCGGCAACAGTAGGTCCCTCCTCTCCTTTCCTCTTCGTTCCTTCCTTAGTATTGATGTTGGATCTTGTTAGTAGCATGCCTAGGATGGATCTAGAGTATCTTGGAATGCCACTTAGTGGTTGTGAACCTAGGAGCCCTTAAGGCTCGATGTAAGTGATGGATATGAGCATGTGAGCATGATGGATCTTCTAGGCTCGCTTGTGCCTCTTTGGTTGAGGATTTATATCTTGTGGATTTATGAATTGTTGTGGGTTGTTTCATGTGTGGAGAGTGTGTGGTAAGTACTTGGGACCTAGGATGCATTCCTAGTTTGAGGGTTAGGTGATCTTGCATAGATCACTAAGAGTGAAGTCTAAGACTTCTTGAGAGTGAGTATGTATTGATATGCATATCTCTTGTGAGCAGGTTGTGGGCTTCCTCCTTAAGGGAAGCAAGTGTGTGGTGACTTGGGTTTGGTGACGAGGTAAGTCTCCGGACTTACTTAGCTCGTATTTTACGTATTAGCATTGATGTGTCCTTGGTGGTGTGTGTTTATGTTCTTGTTATAACATCTAAACCGGTAAATAGGACCACCGACCTTATATTATTGTTTGGCCCAAGTGTATGATAATGGGCGGTGACAATCTGCCTGACTCGGCGTTAGTCTAGGAGATTCTCGGCGACTAGCCCGGCGGGTGATATGGTCGGGTGCATCCGTACCATTCTTTGCCGGTAAGTAGGGACCGAGGCGAGACCACGGTGGTCTCGTGTCACAACCGAAGTTGAATTAGAACGGGATATGACTAAGTAATAAAAAGATAATAAACGGGACTTGCGTGTTTTATGATGTGTGATATGTATGTGTTTGTGCCTTCACCTCTTTTCTAATGCTTAGAATATGAGCTAACGGTTTTAAACCGTTTGTGTAGATGACTTGCAGGTTAGGGATGCCGCCGAGTGAGGTGGAGGAGTGGACAGCCGGGGTCTTCGTACATTATAGGACGGGGACGTTTTTGGGTTATGTTTTATATCGTTTGTTTGGGGATGTTGTTATACGTTTTAGACTTTCGGATCGGGGTTGTGTTGTTTTGAGGACTCAGCTGAGTTTCCACTTTGTATTTGTTACATTTCGTGTCTCGCATACATTATAAACGTTTTCGAGTTTTGCCTTTATTTGTGCCTTGTTGGAAGGTCCGGTGAAATTGTTGTCAGGCTAAGGGTCAGGATCCATTGTGAGGTCTCACCCGTAGCACCCCGAGTCCCGCGGATTTGGGGTGTTACAATCATGAATACATCTTTTGGATACAAAAGCCCATCCGAGTGACAGAATTTTAGCCACAACCTTGTAAGAATTGAAGCATATACTAATGTGTATGTAATGCAAAGTTAGGTGCAAATTGTCCGTCTTAGAAACTAGGACTATGAATGTGCGATCCGTCTATTTCAACAATCTTCATGTCTTATTAAAACTTTTCTCAACACAAATGACCTACAATATGCCAATATTTTTTTTTAAAGAAACCATCTAAGATACACCCGGACTCAATATATTTTCACTACTATATACAACTAAATGCTTGCCAAGAAAATCATGAGGGAAGATCCCCTATAAGAAAAGTAAGGGGTTTCAAGAGATGTGAGTTCTACACTCCTTTGTCTTAATCCATTCGATCTTTCTAATAACCAATTCCAATTCACATCGATTGCCTTTGCTCCAAGCCCAACTCTTTCTCATTTTTAATGCGGCTCAATGAAACATATAGGAGTCCCATGAGGTAAGGAAGTCCTTCAAAGATTGCGTTATTTATTTTCGTATTCTCGAGAAATATTTAGTTAGCTCTTGATCCTTATCCGAAATTTCATTCAAGGTATTTATCAAATGGTCGTTCATATTTGTCCGATTTATGAGTAAGTCATTGTATCTTGCTCTAAAGGCTTTAATAATTATGTGTAAATATCGTCCTATTTATAAAGGCGTATCCCTTTGGAGTTTTGATAGCAAAAATGTTGTTCTGACTTCTCTTACTCTTCGTTTTTCTACGATGATATTTGTATTTTTATCGAATATACTAAATACAATACATTTAGTCCGTTACATCCAATATTTATGTTGAAATTCGATAAAATATTCTCTTTTATCGTTAATTTATCTGTTTTTGTACTTAAGTCTTGGTTAAACAACCGGTTGGAAGTAGAACTTGGAACTAATTTCAAGTTCCTCCATCGAGAGATGTTATAACCCATTCTCCTCCGTTGCGAATTGTGAATTATGAATTTTGTATTTTGTATTTTGAATTTGTGAATGTGATCCAGCCTAATTTATTTTTATTTTAAAATAAAAAATTGAACCTATAATTACGTTCTACCCGCGAAATGCAAAATGGAGTTCCGATATTACCAGAAAGCGCACGCAAGCAACCTCCATCGTTAAATTCGCTCCCTCTCTTTTATAAATTCTACATCCTCCCTGTAATTTCAATCCCAAACAAACCCACAATTCAAACGCCAAAGAGAATTCTGAATTCCATAGAGAGTAGAAGAAGGCCATGGTATGTTTTTCTTTACGAATTTGTTTCTGCAATTCTCTCGAAAATTAAGCTTTTCATTGTCTAATGGCAGTCATGGCTCCAGAGAAATCCAGAAGCCTCCACAACTTCTCCCTACCTCCGCGTCTCACTTGGGGTGCCCAACGTCTCCTCCGCTGCTCCAAGGTTACTCCCTCCGGCACCGAATCACCAACATCCGCCGCCATTGACGGCGACATTCAATACCGTCGACGACCTCGTCCTCACCGCCCGTACGATGGATCATTTACGCCGTCCAGGATCCGCCAGGATCCAACAGTCCCTGACCTCAAACGGAGATCTCTCAACAGCTCGCCAGATGACAAAGATGAAAGAATGGAATCGATAAGAGAGAAGCTGATGATCGATTTCCAAACGGAGGTTGACAAGATCAAAAACGCGATTTTGGCTGAAGGAGGGGACGGGGAAACCGATCCACGGCTACTAACGCACACGATTCACTCGTCGGAGGCGCTGACAGTGGAGCCGCGTCCTTGGAATTTGAGGACGCGTAGGGCGGCTTGTCAGGAACCGGTCACGAACGGCGGTGGCGATGAGGCGAGGCCGAGATTTTCATCATCGCCGGTGAAATTGCAGAAGGAAATAAGCGATTGGGACGGAGAGAATGCTGGTGGTAGCTGCGAAGAGAAGAGAGAGAGGGATAAGTTCTCTGTTTCCCTCTCGAGGCAAGAGATTGAAGACGATTTCATGGAGCTGATCAGCAGACGGCCGGCCAGAAAGCCTAAGAAGAGATCTAAATATGTACAGAAGCAATTGGACGTTAGTATTCAATATTCATCTCTATTCTCATCCTGGATTTGGAAGAAGCTTGATTGTTTGCTTACTCTTTCTTTATTGAATGTATATTTGCAGGCGCTTTTCCCAGGGCTATGGTTAACGGAGATCTCAGCTGATATGTACAAAGTTAATGAAAATCCAGAGCCTATAAATGTAAAGACTGATGACCTTCACTTGGTATTTTCATCTCTCTTTCAGATTTTCCCCAAAACATTTGAGGCATCCTGCTGTTTTGATTGTTAATCTTGCTGATTTACTATTGCAGGGACAATAAAAGAACCTGGTTGAGCCGATTGATTATAACAAATGCATGCAGGGTCCGTATCTAGTTGATCATCGGTGGTGAACCATTTTCACCTGGTAACTCCTTCGAGATGGTTACTGCTATTGTATATACAAACATGGACATCTTAAGATATTAGTCATATTTCATTATTCTAATGCACATCTCCATTTCAAAATTCTCTGTTCAAAGAGGCTTTGTGCTTTACCATTTACTAGTCGTACTTGCCCACTTTTATGGTTCATATCCATGGTTTCCTCGGGTCTGATCATCTGTGAATTCTTAGTAGGTTGAAGGGGTGGTTAATATCACTAGCTGGTTCAAGCGAGTCCCACTTTCCTTTTTTTTTTTTTGAGTGTAATTTAGTGACAAAGGCTTCAGGATAATGTACCACTTTTGCTGATAGCGTTTCATCTTTGAAAAATGATAAAAGGCTTCAGGCTAGTGTAATTTAAGCTGTTGAGTGTGTTTTTGTGTCACTTAGGCCATGCCTTATTTCAATCAGGCTTCATCCAACCGGTCGTTTAGATCCAGTCCTGTAAGGTGGCGTTTAGTGTTGTATGTTGAGAAGTTGCATTTGACACTGTACTGTTTAGCGTTTTGCAAGCTTTTCACAATAATCTGTCATTCTTGTAGAACAGTGGTAAAAATATTTTGTATAGGAAGATTTGATTTCATTGCAGTCTTCTCCTCTTCTCTCTTACTTTAATTTCACTGTTGTATCTTAAGCATAGAGGTTCTGTTGTCTGATAATAGCAATGAATGATTCAGGAAGGTATTATAATATGTGATACTTTGGTAAATCGCATCACTGAAATCATCTTCTTTGGGAAACATGGGGCATTATTATTTGATGAAAGTCAAAAATAAAGATAAGCCCAAGCTGGCTATATATTTTAAGCTGTTTGATTAGAGATGCATGAAAGTATGTGAAAAAGACAATATCAGTTTAGCCCATCTAAGCTTGTCGATCAATCGGCATGACCAGGTTCTTTTAACTTCTGATAAAATATATCTATCTAGCACGCAATGTGTACATATTTGGGTGGTTATTGTGATCACATTTGGATTCTTCATCTCTGAATTGGGAAAATAAAGTTAGTGAAAGTCAACGAAGTTGGACATTATATAATGTTCATGTTAAGACAGCTCATAAACAGTAAGTTTGACTTCTGAAATTAGTTTAAAATTGAGCAACTAGCATTATATCTATATATATGCAGAATACCATATTCATCTGCTTACCATAGTTAGTAGATACTCTTTGCAATATTCAAGCCATGACATCTGTATCTAGTTCTTCTGTCAATGGAAAACTACCAGCCAACACAGTTCAATCCATCATCCTCAACAGCAGCCAAGTTCCAGACAAGTACATCCACAATAACACCACTTTTCAGCCTAATGATTCTCTTCCATGGATGGAAGATATTCTCATTGACTTCTCTCTTCTTGCCTCCAGTGGATCAGCAGCAGACGAAGAATTCGGCAAGTTCTATTCTGCTCTCAGCTCATGGGGCTGCTTTCAGGTTCTTTTCTTCTCTCTTCTCTTGTTTTTTCCCTTAAGATTTTGTGACTAATTTGTTTCATGATATTGGTGTCTTTGATCATGTTAGCTTGTCAATCATGGAATGACAATCTCATTTCTAGATGAAATTCGCCAAGCTATGTGCCAATTTTATGCCTCTCCTTTGGAGGAAAAACACAAGTACTCCAGAGGAGTCGATGGGTACGATGGCTATGGCCATGATTCAATTATCCACCAAGATCAAATTTTGGATTGGAATGATAGGCTTTTCGTAAGTGTTTATCTTGAAGAGCGTCGCCAATTCAAATATTGGCCTGAGAAACCCGAGAATTTCAGGTAATCTTCTCACTGAAAATTTCTTTATATGTTATATGTAGTTGTTAACCAACCTTAAACCAGATTTAAGGTTTCTAACTAGTGAGAAACATTTGTACGTCTTTGTGATTCAGTTTGTTGTTGGAAACTCATACAGGGAAATGATACACAACTATACCATGAAACACAAAGAAATGGTTGAAGTTGTACTCAAGGCAATGGCACGTGTGCTGAACTTAGAGGAAGATTGCATCTTGAACAAGCATGGGGATCAAGGAGTGATAATGTCAGCCAGATTCAACTTCTATCCACATTGCTTGACCCCTGAACACGTCCTTGGTACCAAAGTGCACTCAGATAGATCCACCATCACCTTTCTGTTGCAGGATGATCAAGTTGATGGCCTTCAGGTCTTAAAAGACAAACAGTGGTTTAAAGCTCCTGTGATTCCTGGTGCGATAGTTGTCAATGCTGGTGATTTGATAGAGGTGGTATAACTGTTTAGAAAAATTCTCAACAATTTTTTTCATAAAGAGCAACATGACATCAACTTGACTAACATTTGTTTTGGTTCTTGATGGTATTAGCAGATAATGAGCAATGGCATATTCAAAAGTGCAGTACATAGAGTGGTAACGAATTCAGAAAAGGAGAGAATTTCAATAGCCATGTTTTGCTTCCCTTCAAATGATACGGAAATCGAGCCATTTAAAGAACTTGTTAACTGTGATCGACCCCAATCATACAAGAAGGTGAATAAGTACATGGACCTCTTCTTTCAACACTACCAAAAAGGACAGCTGACGCTTGATGCTGTGAGAATGTAAGTGTGTGTGGTAGTTGTCTTGTTTACATTTTCATCATGTTTATTCAAATTATTTTGTATGAGTTACTGAAACTACTGTTACTTCTGATGGGTCTGCCTTAATTTGTTGGTGAAAATGTAACTCAATGATGATCATGCATGTCAAAGGTATCTTATACAAGAAAAGAATTGCAATTCTGCTTTCATTTTTAAGTTGATTGTCATTCGTTTGCTAAGTTAATTAGTTACCCACTGGATGCATCTCTACAGCTTTGGATCTATATTTATATGCATACTAGTGTACGTAGTTCTCACGAATTTGATTTAAATTAATAAATTAAATTTATTATTCAATTCATAGATTGTAATGTGAAAAAAATTACGGAAAATTTTGTTTGGTTTTGCCATTTCCGGTTGACGTCGTCAACCAAATTTCACTTTTCTGTTTGGTGTTATTGTGGAATAATACATAGCCGTTGTGTGCCCGTTCTTAACCCATATGTTGTTTGCACGCTGGTTGCCGCATGAACCTGCACGAATGTGCACTTGGGCCTACAAGAAAGTGCACTTGGATTGCACGAGCGTGCACACAGTTGCACAAACACTCCGTCGACACCACGAGTAAATCATTTGGCACACGATCCTCCCTCCTTGTAAATATATCCATGCACTTGCTAGTCTTCGGTCAAGGTCTCGCCTCCTCACGAGTCTCTTCCACCAAGGCTTCTACAAATTCTCCTAATCTCCTCGATCACACACCAAAGCTCGTAAACCCTAGTTAGACTAGGTTAATCATAATATAGATCTTCACGACTCGACACAACATACCGTTGTGCGAGAAACTCATTATACTTTGAATTGTGTGATTGGGTGAAACATGTAGGATTAATTCAATGGTGTGTTTAAGAGCCTTTTTTGTTGAAAAAGGTAAGGTAAAAAGATTCGATCACCGCATAAACAAAACGGTAAATCGAGAGGCCAAACGAAATTGGCGGACGGGACTAACCGTCAAAGGGAACAACCCGTCGTCAAAAGAGACAAACAAACAAACCGGAGAAAAAGAGAAACAAAGTATAGGCAGAGGAGGACAACAACGTGAAGATGTAAAGCATCTCCTGGAGCGGAAACGGGTAATGGGCGATCCAAGCACTATCAGAATTGCACCGCCAGATGCATGTACAACAAGACTCGAACTCCTAGGGAAGTGAGAGACGAGAATTCGAGGAAGAGCATTTCATCAAAAAGAAACCGTAATGAAAACACACCACCACGACTGCAATCCAGACACGACATTGAAATCTGTATATGAACTTCAAAACATGAACATACCGAGTTTCACCTCAACGAAACCCTCTATCTTATTCATAAAGGAGCTTCTCGCTCAAATTTATTCACAACTTCAAAGATTGATTCAAATAAGGAGATGTCTTTCTGGTTTTCAAGTTTATCGGTTGAAAGCTTTAATCAAATTAGATTCCATAGACCAAAACATGGTCGGAATTTGTGACTCTTGGTCGAGATAATTGTGTTCGTATAGAGTTACGTGGGGGGACCCAAAAAAAGATATGTTCTAACACCAAACCCGCATATGTTGGTAGAACAGAGGAGTTGACCATGGGAGACGGAGTCTCCCAAATCACAAGATTCACCGCACCTTAGTTCATGAAAAATTGGTAAAGTGGAGCTTTGAGTTCACAACTAAGATCGGGAGAAAAAATTCCAACTATTTCAATGAAACTCACAAGCAAGGGATCAGTTCACCTGCATAACAAATTAGGGATTATATTGGATTATGTGTGGAATCTGGGGTTAATCTGAAAACATTGCTTTTATACATTTTGGGAATTCCGTTTGTTTATTTAAAACAACATGATTTAGTGATGTTGTTTAGGTAGTATACACGACTAAATTTTTTTTTTTTTGCTCTTATTAATGTTATTCTTCTACTTAAACTAAAGGTTGAGTGTTAGTAGGTGGTTTTAGGTTATAAGTTGGCTTTGGGTCAAATAATAGGTTTGGGGTCAAATACTAGAAGTTTAAGAGCCTTTTTGTGGGAGTTTATCAAGCTTATAAAAATTATTGAGAAAAAAAATAATAAGCTCGATGATAAGTGTATGAGAACTCACGCTTATAACAAAAACGAAGCTTGTAAGCCTCGTGTTATTTTATGTTAAAATATAGCAAAGACATGGTATATTTAAATTTAAACTCTAAACTAGTGTTTTGTATAATGGCTATAATGAGTAATAAAAGTAGTGTATTCGAAACTGTTTGGAAATATATTAAACGGGTATTGACCATATTTTGTTCTTTGTAACATGGCGTGGATAAATGATGAATTTTACTATTCAAGAATGATAATTTTGTATGTTACAACATATTTGTTGTGTAGTTGAAAATGGTGAATTGAATTTTATTGGAAATGTGTCAAGTAAGCCTTTTTTTCTTGGAGAAGGAACAACCTTCAATGATCTGGAAAACTTGATTGTTTCACAGTTCGGATATATTCTCACAATATTGGAATGGAATTGTCAGACAAGAACCCTTTTAGTCCATCACTCCGACCATTTGATGTTAACAAAGTAAAAGGATTTCGAAACATTTGTGAAAATAAATAAATTGAAATAACTTTGTTGGAGTGTTCTTTTGTGTGTCCAAAAAATTGAATTAAATATGAAAAATGGAGGGGAAGCATGTTGATATTAGTGCACATTCGAGCATTGTATCATGCACCGAAAATTTAGAAGAGTCGTTCAACGCATGTTTCTCACTTGTCCCTCATAATATCGATTTGGCGCCGCCAATAAATGAATGTGTAATTATGATTGAGAAAACTTACAGGGTAAAAACATAATTTAAGAATGCATTGTGTTTACATGCTATATCAAAATGTTTTCAATGTAAGATTGTGAAGTCCAAAAAGAATATTGTAACAACAAAGTGTATTGACGAAGAATGTAAATGGAGGATGTGTCTCTTTAAACTTGGCCTATCACCATTCGTTCGTTCCACTTAAGGAGGTCGAATAAAAGAAAACCTTCGTTTCATGTCATAATTGAAAAGGCAATGTAAGTATCTATAATGTATTGTGTTTTTAAACATTTTTTCCTCCTACTACAAGCACATTAATTATACGTTGGCAATACCATCCTCCAATTTGATATGTCGTGTTAATGAGTGTCCATTTTCAATAACAAAAATGACATATTGTAATCTTCATAGAAACAGAGCAACTAATTTGCTTTATTAGCACCTCTAGGGAGGAACAATACTTGGCTTAGAGGACATGATGGCGTAGTTGAGCAGCTTTCCAAATCCCTTCACACTTGGAGCTCAAAGGGATTCCATTTCTTGTTTCTCTCATTACAATTGCCTTCTTCAAAAGCCGATTATCACCCTTCAACATCTCTGATGCTAAACTCAACTGCTTGATCGCTTCTCTTTTTTCCTTGTCTTTCTCCTCCAACATCTCTTTGTTTCTATACTTCCATTAAGGGGACTCCAACTTCTTTTCCCACCTTCCCCAGATTGCAACATTAACCAATCCAACTGAGATTGAAATTGATGCATTAGAAATCAATCAAGAAACTAAAAAACCTAGAACTCTGATAGAAGAACTATTTAAACAACATAATCGATTGAACAATTCTACACAATATATACCGCAACGAAGGTGAGAGAAACATATAACATTCATCAATAGCAACATAGACACATATAACAATGATTTGTTTCACCATTTCAACATCATATTGGTAAATATCTTATTATCCATCAACATGTGAATATGTACATATAATACTTGTGAGTTCTCTAATTGAATGTATTTTGAGTAGTTGCTTCAGTGATAGCAGCATAGACATGACACAAACCTAGATAACAACATTAGACTCATTCATTAACTGCAATTCCAAACATCATAGAAGACACATATAACAATACTGCATAATGTTCAAGTTGAAGACATTCATCAATAGTAACATAGACACAAACCCTACAAACAAATTCGGCAAAGTGAATCAAACAAACATGTTGGTTCGAATAGAGGTGAACGAAACCCTAAAAATTAAAAGATAGCAACCTCACCTTAATGTTTTTCGACAAGGTGCATGAAGATTTGGTTTATTCTTCTTCTTCAACGAGGTGAACGTCTGTGTTCTTTTTCTTCTTGGCGAGTTATTTGCTCTTCTTCCTCTTTCTCGACGAGTTGTTTTGAGTACCCAATATCGATGGAGGAAAGGCTGAGGTGGGAGAACTTGTCTTATGTACTAGGTACAAACTATAAATACGAAATATAATGAAGGGTAACAAAGTAATTTCGAACATCGGAAACACTAGTTTAAGGCTGAAACCCTTGCTCATATAAGGGTTTCAAAAACACTCATATAAACACTAAAAACTAGTGTTTTATTACATGCCAAACACCCGTTATATATTAAGCACTCTCAAACACTAGTTCAAAAGGCTTTCCAAACACAACCTAATTATAATATGACCAACTTCTCACATAATCATAAAATACAATGTTACTAATGAATTTCATTTTCAATTAAAAAGACAAAATTATTGAAAATTATTGAAGATACAATTTATGCGGGTTTGTTTTGGGTTGAGTTCGGTTTGTTTCGGGCTAGATTTGCTTCGGGTTTGCCTCAAGTCGGATATGTTTCAGGTTCTAGTCTATTTCGGATAGGGTTTACTCTGAGTTCATGTATGTTTTGAGTTCAGGTTGAAACATGACAACTCGGGTCGTGTTTTGGATTCTTTTATTTCGTTTATTAAGATTTAGACGGATCTAGTCGATTTTTCGAGTCGGGTAAGATTTTCACAACCATCTATATACTACTATTAAAGCCAAAGCATTTTCTTTCATGTGGTGCTTCCTCAATTTTTTTTTACCATAAATCATTTTCTTAGAATTATGAGTTTTGGATAAAAAAAATAAATTTTGTTGTCATATAACATATTAGATAATAGAATAACTATTCTACAATACTTGATATTTACAAAATTATCCTATAATAGATAATAGATAACCACTTACCATACTTACTTTTTTCCATGTGTTATTTTCTCAAAATTTTGATTTTTTGATAAAATTCCACGTATCACATGTTCACAAAATTTTGCCACATTTCTTTAAAACAATGTATTTAACAAACTATAATTAATAGAATAATAACTTTCCTACAATAACAAACTAAAATTAACAAACTATGATATATAATATTACATACTTACCAAAGTTACAATATCTATATACAACTATTATCCCACTTTCCGATCTTTTGTGTTTTTTTATTGATACAAACAAATTTTTGAACATTATATTACACTATTTCTATTAAAACTAAGTGGTTATTGTTTTACACATGTTCATTTATTGTTAACAAAACTTTTACTTAAAATCTAATTAAATTGTAACTACATACCCTTATATCCCATATTCTTCCAATTACCCTATAAGAGCCTTAGTCTTTCGGACCGAGTTTGGCTTTGGCCGAGATTTGGCCTAGCCGTCCCCACGGGCTTGGGTGCCGCCCCTACGGGTTTCTGCCCCTGCGGCTCAGAGAACCGCCCCTGCGGTTTCCGGCGGCTGCAGCCGGCTTTGTTGACCCTTGACTTGTGCTTTACTCTTTTCCCTTCTTATTCTTTCCTTGGCTCGTGATCAAGGGTTCCTATTCCATTTCTTCAGCTTCCTACGTCCTTCTTGCTTCTCCCTTGCTTCTTCTTGATCTTGTGTTGATTTCTCTTTGAGTTGGAAGAGAATTGATGTGAGTTAATGATGTTGATGATGGATGTTGTTGTTGCTAAGCTTGGAAGTCAACTGTTGTGTGTGTTGATACTCTTTGCAGCTTAGGACCACAAGTGTGGTAAGTGATCTTGCCTTCTTCTTTCTTTCTTCTTCCTTGATTCCATCTTCCTTAGCTTAGGATTAGATGTATGGATGTGTTTTGATTATGGTTTATGTATGTGCTTGGTTTTGGATGAGAGAAGACGTGGTTTGATCACGAGAAGAGCCGAAGAGGAATCGCGGGATCGCCTTTTGCACTGTCGCCGCCCCCGCGGTCCCGAGTAGCCGCCCCCGCGGGACCAATGTCACCGCACCCGCGCCGGAAGCCACCGCCCCCGTGGCCATTGTCTCAGCGCCTGCGCTAGAGCCTGCGCGGTGCCTGCGCTTGCCAGCGGTCACGGTCACCGCGCTCGCGGCAGAGTGTTACCGTGTCGGCGGTGAGCCCTGTTCCGCCCCTGCGTCCCTTTGTCAAGCAGGTGCGTCTTGTCCCGGATCTACCTAGAGTTGGGTAGATCCTTTCCTTTCCTAGTATGAGGGACTTAGTACCATGTTAGGTATCGGATGAGGATGATTATGATATAGATATGCCGGTTAGGGCTTTGAGGTTTACGAGTTGGATATGATCCTTATGGATCCCTTGGGTCTAGGTGTGACCCCTTTGTGTGATAGTAGATTGATATATATATGTATGCCTTGTATAGGCTGTGTTGTCCTCCAGATTGGAGTGGACCGTGTTTGAGAGTTGATCGTGGTTGATTCCACTACAAGGTTGAGGTAAGTCCATAAGACTTACTTAGCTGCCATCCTTATATTGGATGTTGCATGAGTGGTGTATGTTTATGCTTGATAGCATGCGTTATGATGATTACCGACCTATGGTATAGTGATTGCCCATTGTAGGGCCTTGACAACTGTCCCTTTCATCCCTTCGGAGTCTGGGCAGTTCTCTGTGGTTGGATCAGACGTGGTAAACGGCTGGCCACTCCCCATTCCCTCAGGGTACACGGGTGAGTGTGACCAAAGGCCACTTCAGCTGCCATGAGCACCTAGAGGCGAGGATTATATTCCTCGTGTCACTTATGTTCATATTGATATATATATATATATATATATATATATATATATATATATATATATATATATATATATATATATATATATATATATATATACGATTTGAGTGTTGGACCATTTATATAAAGATAATGAACCGGGTAAATGTGTGATATCATGCTGAAGTGTTTATTATTTCTGATATGTGATTGTGCTTATGTTCATTCTATATATGTGTATGGTTAGCTAACGGTTTTATACCGTGTTGTAGATCCATTGCAGGTTAGGAGAACTGCAGAGTGATCCAGAGAGGGTGATCTACTAGGGCTCCGTACACTAGGTCGTCCTCGTGGGATTGGGATCTTTTGATCTTGTATATATTTGTTATGTTTTGATTGTACTCAGCAGTACTCTGTATAACCTTTTGATATTTATATATATCAGTTTTATGTTTGGTTTTAATCTATTTGTGCCTTGTTGTAAGATCAGTTAACTTGTTGCAGGCTAGGTTCAGGATCCACTGTGAGATCCTAGCCTAGTAGCACTCTGAGTCCTACGGATTCGGGGTGTTACATACCCCTATATCTCATTTCCTAAATTAGAAGAATATATAATCAAACAAAATTAACGAAAACAATATAATTTTTTTTTATGGAAATTCAATTAAAAATTTTGAGTTCGATATTTGATTTTTTAAAACAATATATAATATGGGTTCAGATTTTGTTTGTACGATATGAGGTTCATTAACAAGATATTTAAAATATATATTTTTTTATATCAACGATTTAAAATTATTTTTTTTTGAAATAATATTTTTTAAATCGTTTATTTGTAATCGACATTTTAAAAATTATTTTCATATTATTTAACCAAACCCAAAAAGAAAGTTAAAACTTATACATTAAAAATTTATACATATTGTTCGCTGGTTTTACACCCCTATAAACAACTATCAAAAGAGATAGAAATCTATAGGGTGGCAAAACTAGGAAGGGATAGTCTTAAATTTATAACCTGAAAATAATTCCCTAAATAGCAACGAACCCACAGTGTATGGATCGTACGAAGTAGGACAAGTATTCCAGGGTCGATCTCAAGGACTGAGAGGATAAATATGCAGCAATGATTAAATATAAAATAGATCACAATTAAAGACGGGAGGTTGGAAAAGATAAGGGAAAGAAGTCAAAAAATTTAATAAAAGGGTTTTTAAGGACTCGCAATCAATTGTCACTATTGATTGAAAGTCTAAACAAACAAACAAAAAGGGGAAAACAAAGATGATCAAGTTAAAGGAAAGAAAATGGATTCCAAGGGTTCAAGATCATTGTTTATACATATAGATTCAGGAAGACTCATAAAGATATACAGAAAAGCAACAGAGATTAACGTTTCTAAGCTGACAGTCTATTGCCGGGTAATTCTCAAGACTATCTAGTTCCATACCAACCACCTATTACCGGGTAAGTCTCAAGGTAGAAAGGTAGAAAATTCTAACAAACCAAACTACAAACTAAGGGAAACGTAAACCATTACCGGGTAAGTGTCACGTATTACCCTACTTAGAAAGGAATCTAAGCACATTCAACCAATAAAGGATAAACCTTTATTACCTATGATCAGTCACGCATGTATCTATGAAGAAATATCACCGGGTAAGTCTCAATTCCAACTTAGGTTACTAGCTAGAAGGATTTTAACTAGGTTCAAGTCCAAGCCAACCATTAGGATTTCAAGCAATTCAAAGCCAAAACAAAGCACAGTCTAATCCATCATAATCAAAGGCATAAACAAATCCCTGTCAACCTTTGAACCACAAGGTTCTAGCCAATAACAATCATATCAAAGAAAGACAAATAAATAAATAACAAAGGGGAATAAAAAGAACTTAACTTCAATAAATGGAAACCTTCAATCTTGACAAATCTCAACTCAACAATGTCTTCCAAACAAAACTGAACGTAAAAGTCTGAATATTAAGCTAAACTAATGAAGAACAATGGTGGAGAAGAAGGGAAAGGAAGGAGACAGCTCAACCCTCTAGGGCTAGCTTTGGGCGACTCAAAACACAAAAGACGGACCCTTAGAAATTATTTGGAGCTTCCCTTTTATACCCAACAACATTCCAACGAATGGGTTAGGCTAAATCAGATCCAAAAATACAATAAAATCGCCGCACAGGAAATCTCGGGCATAAAATCTCGGCCGAGATTATGTGAGAGCCCTTTTCTTTCGGACCGAGATCGGACCATAGCCGAGATTGGCTTTGGTCGAGATTGGACTTGCCGCACCCGCGGGCACGTTTGCCGCCCGTGCGGGTTCCCGCCCCTGCGGCCCTGTGATCCGCCCCTGCGGGTTACGGCGGCTGCAACCGGTTTTGTTGACTTCCTTGACCCGTGCTTTACCTTCTCTTACCTTGCTGAGCAAGGGTTTCTCTTCTTCACTTCACTTCTCCAGCTCCCTACGTTCTTCTTGCTTCTCCTTCATCTCCTTTGATCTTTCTCTTGAGTTGGAAGAGCTTGTGTGTTGTTGTGGATGTTGATGTTAGTGTGCACGTTTGCTGAGCTTGTGATGCCAGTTGAGATAAGGAGTGTGATCTTATCTGCCTAGACCAGCTGTAAGGGTGAGTTCCTTGCTTCTTCATCCTTCCTTCCTTTCTTTCTTCTTGTTCTTCAATCTTTCTACCTTAGGATTAGATGTATGCTAAGAGTGTTGATGTTGGAATGTGTTTTGATGTGTATGTGTATGTATCTGGAAGAGTATAGACGTGATTTGATCACGGGAAGAACCGAAGAGAAACCGCGAAGTTGCCTTCTGCACTGTCGCCGCCCCCGCGGCCAAGAGCCACCGCCCCCGCGGCTACCGTGCCACAACGCCTGCGTCGTGCCAGCGGCGTGCCTGCGCTTGCTTGCGTTCCGTGTCACCGCCCCTGCGGCTTCCACCTACCGCGCCCGCGGGTGCTCTTTCCCGCCCCTGCGTCCGTAGTTCACGTAGGTGCGTCTTGTCCTGGGACTACCTGTAGTTAGGTAGTTCCTTTCCTTTCTAGTACGAGGGAACTAGTATCATGCTAGGTATCGGTTTATGACGAGTATGATATAGTTATGCCGGTTACGGCTTTGAGGTTTACGAGTTGGAACTGATCCCCTATGGATCCCTTGGGTCTAGGTGTGACCCTTTGTGTGCGATAGGATTGTGATATATATATATGTGTGCCTTGTATAGGTTGTGTTGTCCTCCAGTTGGAGTGGACGTTTCTGGGTTTTGTTCGTAGAGAGATACTCCTGAGATCGAGGTAAGTCCATAGGACTTACTTAGCTACTATCCTTATATTCGATGTATGCTTGAGTGGTGTGTGTTATGTGCTTTATAGCATGTGTTGTTATTTGGTCACCGACCTATGTTATATTGACCGCCCATTGTAGTGGCTGTGATAACCTTTCCCTTTCATCCCGTCGTGGAGTCTGGGAGGTTCTTTGTAGTCAGGCCAGATCTGGTATAAAGGAAGGCCCCTCACCATTCCCACAGGGTACACGGGAGGTGTGCTGATACTACTCCAGCTGGTTAGAGTACTCAGAGGCGAGGATTATATTCCTCGTGTCACCTATCTTTATATATATCTATTTATACGATTGAATGATTCAACTTATTAAAGATAATAAACCGGGTAAATGTTTGGTATCATGCTGAAGTGTTTATTACTTATGATATGTGTTTGTGCTTTAGCATCTTCTTATATATGTATATAGTTAACTAACGGTTTCATACCGTGTTGTAGATCCCTCGCAGGTTAGGAGAGCTGCGGAGTGATCCGGAGGGGTGATCTGCTGAGGGTTCCGTACACGGGGCATATTCGTGGGTTTTTGGAGATTATCCATTGTACGGATTTCTGTTTTGATTGTACTCAGCAGTACTGTATAAACCTTTTGATATTTATATATTAGTTTTTATGTTTTGTTTTAATCTGTTGGTGCCTTGTTGTAAGATTCAGTGAGGTTATTGTCGGAAACTAGATTTGGCAACAGAACCTTCAGCGCGTCAGGACTTCGGAAATCTCGGCCGAGATCAAGAAACCTCGGCCGAGATCGGACCATCACCTTCAGCGCGTCATGACTTCGCTTTTTCACATCACATCACATTTCACATAATTCATACTTCTTCAAACAAGTCACAACATAACATTTTCAGCACACACCTTCAAACTAAACATTCCTAATTCCCGGATAGGAGACAATGGATTTCATGTTTGAGGGGCTAAGCATGATAAAGATAGAAGAAGAATGAAGTCGAATTGCCTAAATCATCTATATGCAATGTATAAGAACTTATCATGAAGCTTCAACTATCCAAACTCAATCCAACTAGACAAGGCAATTTTCATAAATCACATAAAATTCAAGCAAAGTATTCAAATCACAAATATTCCATGAATCAAATTGAACTCAAAAGTAATAATCAAAGGCTAATTCACAAACACAATATCGTCATAGGGGTCATGTCATTCCTAGAAGCACAATTTGTTTTTTATGCATGCTAAAATGAAACGTGTGACATGGAATTTAAACTATCTAAATGCAATGCAATGAAGGAAAACATGCTAAAAGGATTGCAAGTATCCCACCCCATACTTAAAACTCACATTGTTTCCAATGTGAAGAATAAATTAGAAGTGAAAAAGAATACTCACAATGTAAAAATCAGTGATATGACACATGTAAATGGAAGTGGTAATGGAAACAAGCAATTGTGCAAACTCCTTCAAGCATCTCTTCTGCATTTATTACCTAAAAACTTGAAAAGACAAAGGACACCAAACGAGCAGAAATGCAAAAGCAAAAAGCAAAAACAAAAACAAAAGCAAGAAAGGGAAAGACTAAGACCTCGGGTTGCCTCCCGAGAAGCGCTTGGTTTAAGGTCTCTAGCCAGACGCAAATCCGTGGTTGCCTCAGCTCACAGCAAAACCTTGGACTTCTCATCCAGTCCTTGCAACCACTTTTCACAGGACTCATAAAATTTCTGCTTGAGAACTCTCTTCATGTCCCGATGGAAGATCTCCACTCTTCCCATCATTGGAGGATGGTATGGGATAGTCTTCTGGGTTACCCCATACTTATTTGAAAACTTCCCTGGATGAGGAAGAAGCTTCAATCTGACCTTGGGAGGTTCCTTTGACATTGCTCTCTAGCATTTAGGCACACCTAGAGTAGGATGGAAGGATATGGGACGATTTTCAGCAAATCTCGGGCAACATTTGAGGTAATCTCGGCCGAGATTGGTACATAGTAGGCCGAGATTTTCCTTCTGTAAGGGAATCTCGGCCAAGATGGGTATGATCTCGGTCGAGATATCTTGGATCTCGGCCGAGATGCCGACCGAGATCACTCTCTGTAGTGATAACTCGGTCGAGATAGGAATGATCTCGGCCGAGATCGGGATAAGGATATCCGATCCATCGTCCTCCTTCGTCAGCTCTTCATCCTCAATGCGCTCTTCCTTTGGTCGAACCTCTTCCTTGGGAGTAGAGATGCTTTCAGATTTCTCCCTTGATCTCCACAATTGGCTCAGCGTTCGTGGTTCTTCCCTGCGAGCTGAGTCAAGGTACTTTCAATCTTGTCAAGCCTCTCTATAATACTTGCGCAGCAAAAACCCTGTTGTTGTTTTTTTATAGAACTTTGGTAGTTCAGTTCGTCCTCCAGATAACAAATCTTCTCCAAACTTTCTTCACTTTCTCCCAGTAGGTTGACCGAATAAACCTCATACTTCAGGTTCTGCTCTAGATAATCAATTCGTTTTCTGGTTTCCTTCAGCTCATCAAAGATTGTAGATGTCATTGTGTTGAACCTAGGGAACACAAAGACAAAAGGGAAACCGAGATCAAAAGTAACAATAAAGATCTACACTATAAATAATCAAAACACGCAAATTAAACTTTCTCGATCCCCGGCAACGGCGCCAAAAAGTTGTTCGCTGGTTTTACACCCCTATAAACAACTATCAAAAGAGATAGAAATCCACAGGGTGGCAAAACTAAGAAGGAATAGTCTTAAATTTATAACCTGAAAATAATTCCCTAAATAGCAACGAACCCACAGTGTATAGATCGTACGAAGTAGGACAAGTATTCTAGGGTCGATCTCAGGGACTGAGAAGATTAATTTGCAACAATGATTAAATATAAAATAGATCTCAATTAAAGACGGGAGGTTGGAAAAGATAAGGGAAAGAAGTCAAAAAGGTTTTTAAAAGGGGTTTTAAGGACTCACAGTCAATTGTCACTATTGATTGAAAGTCAAAACAAACAAACAAAAAGGAAAAACAAAGATAATCAAGTTAAAGGAAAGAAAATGGATTACAAGGGTTCTAGATCATTGTTTATACATATAGATTCAGGAAGACTCATAAAGATATATGGTAGAAAAGCCACAAGGATGAACGTTTCTAGGCTGACAGTCTATTACCGGGTAAGTCTCAAGACTATCTAGTTCCAAACCAACCACCTATTACATGGTAAGTCTCAAGGTAGAGAGGTAGGAAATTCTAAACAAACCAGACTACAAACTAAGGGGAAGGTAAACCATTACCGGGTAAGTCTCAGATATTACCCTACTTGAAAGGAATCTAAGCACATTCAACCAATAAAGGATAAACCTTTATTACCTATGATCAGTCACGCATGTATCTATGAAGGAATATCACTAGGTAAGTCTCAATTTTCACTTAGGTTACTAGCTAGAAGGATTCTAACTAGGTTCAAGTCCAAGCCAACCATTATGATTTGAAGCAATTCAAAGCCAAAACAAAGCACAATCTAATCCATTATAATCAAAGGCATAAACAAATCCCTGTCAGCATTGGAACCACAAGGTTCTAGCCAATAACAATGATATCAAAGAAAGACAAATAAATAAATAACAAAGGGGAATGAAAAGAACTTAACTTCAATAAATGGAAACCTTCAATCTTGACAAATCTCAACTCAACAATGTCTTCCAAACAAAACTGAATGTAAAAGTCTGAATCTTTAAGCTAAACTAATGAAAAACAATGGTGGAGAAGAAGGGAAAGGAAGGAGACGGCTTAGCCCTCTAGGGCTAGCTCTGGGTGACTCCCAGCACAAAAGACGGACCCTTAGAAATTATTTAGAGCTTCCCCTTTATACCCAACAACCTTCCAAAGAATGGGTTGGGCTAAATCTGATCCAAAAATACAATAAAATCGCCGCACAGGAAATCTCGGGCAGAAAATCTCGGCCGAGATCAGGCATGTCGGGACCGAGATTTGGCAACAGAACCTTCAGCGCGTTAGGACTTCGGAAATCTCGGCCGAGATCAAGAAGTCTCGCCCGAGATCGGACCATCTCGGTCCAAGATCGGACCATCTCGGTCCGAGATCATGGAATCTCGGCCGAGATCGGACCATCTCGGTCCGAGATCATGGAATCTCGGCCGAGATCGGACCATCTCGGTCCGAGATCATGGAATCTCGGCCGAGATTGGATCATCTCGGTCCGAGATCATGGAATCTCGGCCGAGATTAGCCTATCTCGGTCTGGTCAGACAGAGATCAAGGCCGATCTTTGTTCCTTCGTGTCTTCGGCTCGATTCCTAGTCCTTTTCCATGCACGTGCGCTCGCTCCAATGCGTCCACTTCGATGCTTGATCCTCAAATACGTCGTTTTAGCTCCATAATGTGTCAAATCACCTACAAAGCCACAGATAGCGTGTATATACATCTATTCTTGCAAAGTAGAACTAAACAAGCATAAATGACACAAACTAAGGCGAAAACATGAATGCGGAAAGGGAAAATCTAACTAAATGCATGACTGCAATAGGTCGATAAATCATGTTATCACATATAAAAAACATATGATTTTAACGGAATATCTTTCCTAAATCAAATTTTTGTTACCAAATTTTTTTAAATAAAATATGTTCAAATCATGTAATTCAATTCCAAAAAGTTTACTAAACTAATTTTGTTAACTATCTAATTATATTAGCTTTAAATATATGTGGAGGAGATGATACACTTTCCTTTCTAGCTAGACTAAAATTTTGTATTGATTATCTTTCCTTTCTAAGATCTCTCATTTATAGATATTTTTTGTTAACATAATATCTTCTATTTTTTTTTAACAAGTAAGCATGAATATATACCCAAAACACCTATATTAAGAAGATGTCCTTCACTCTACTCGACTTACCACTGCTCGATACGTATTTTTTTCCATTAAGTTATTGGTCACTAATATGTGTTTTTTGTTGTTATTGTTTTTTCGCTTTTTTATTATGACGATATATCCAAGCCAATTCATCACCGAAGATTTGAGTTCACGTTTTGTGTTTATGGGACTTCTAGAATATCAATCATAACAATGGTGTAATAATTGGGAAATTAATGGTTTTAGTTGATGATGCATAATGTATTTTGTTAGTGTTTTTTTTAACGATTGTTTACGATTTTTTTATCGCTTTCTTATATGGTTTTGATAGGACGCATATACATCCATACGGTCGTAGTGGAATCCGATTTGATGGTTACAGTTCTAGCGTAGAGTTATTGGAAGACGATTTCACCTTCGTCGTTGTGCTCGCAACACTCTTTGTCTATCATTTTGTAAGGTAGGTTTGTTAATGGAGAATTGAGTGGGGTTTTTGGAGAAAGTGAAAGAGTGTGGGTAAAAAGACGGAGAGATGTATATAGATGCGTTTATAGCTAAGAAAATGGAGAAGAATGATAAAAAGGAAGAGTTCGGTGTATTGATTTGTGTTGTATAATTTTCTTTTCTTTTTTTCAAAATAATTTATTAATTTTTAAAGGTATAAATTGTGTAAGTATTCCTTAACTATTTTGGTAATCTATCTATCTATCTATCTATTGGTTTATTTTCGGATTTATAAACTAAATGAGTTTATACGGGTTTATAGTTTATTTTCGGGTTTATTTCTCATTGGTATATATATATAAATCATTTAAGGTTGTTTACTTGTGGTTTATTTTTTGGGTTTATTTTTGTTCAAAATACACATATGCCCCTAAAAAAATCGAAGAACAATGAAGAATGCATAGATATGAGCAAAGAATATCGATTTGGAAAAGCACAATGCAAAATTTGGTTTTAAATAAAAATAAACCCATCCAACAAAAAATAACCTTGTTCAGATAAGTTTATTTTTTGGTGGCATATAAACCCAAATAAACCCATAGAGAATTAAATCAATCTCCAAGTAAATACGCACAAAAATTACTAAATGAAACAAAAATAAACTACAAGTAAACAGACCCTTAGTTTAGAAGAGATGAAATTCAAATTTGTAAAACAAAAATTGTCGGTTAAATCTAACAACAAGGCGACAGATTCCTCTACATGGAACGCCAAATTATATAATAAGTATATTTATTGCTCTACATGAAATACCAAATTATTTAATAAATATATTTATTTTTATTTCACGTTTAAATCCTTTACAAATTTTTTTTAAAAATCAAAATCATTTCAGTAGATCATAAAATAAAAACTATCGTCTATTACCGCAATAACTACGTTTATATATAATGAAATTGATACGATTAGATTTCTCTATGTAAATAAAACTTGGTTATATATTACGTACACAAAATTAAAAAAAATACAAATCATAGATATTATCAAAAGTAATATCCTTCTTCGATATAACCAAAGCATTTGAGGTGACAATTTATAAATTTGTTAAAACATATAGAGATGTTACATTAATGTTATAATTCAAAGATAGATCAAAATAACATATGACATTTGGTATACCGATAAATGATAAGGAAAATGCAGTACAAAAATAACGATGAAGGTCCTTAAAATTTATTGGCATAAGTAATATACTACCACCAATAATTTCATATAAAAAACGTGGCTCATCATGCAAATACTTTAACCAACGAAGGTGTTTCTCGATATATTTTTGAAAGAGGGACTATAAAAAAAATCATAACTAATATCTAACTTTATTATTTTTTATTTTAGTTTTAAAATATTTAGAAATTTTTTTAAAAAAATATTCCGCACAGCGGGCATTACACTATTTAGATATTATAAGTATCCCCTCACTGTACTAATTTGTAATAGTGGATATCATTTTTGTCCCTGTACTAATTTGCCCTTGACCTTTGTTATGAACCGAGTAGTCTGCTGTGTTAACTCGTTCTTCTCCGACTTTCCCAAGCCCTCGCCTCCTTCGTCGGCCGTTTCCACCGACTCCGGGCTACGAGGTAAGCTTTTCGACCTACTATCTCCTTTCTTTCGGTGTTTTAATCTCCCGGATTCTAGAGTTGTGACATTTGTTTTTCTCGTTTTCTATTCGCCATCTCCTCTCGGTTCTTCCATCGCCTTCGCCGTCGCTATCGGTTCTCGCTGAACTGGATAAGGTGACTTTCTATTGCCGCACTCACCACCTTCCTCTCTCTCTCGTCCCCCGCTGGTTCGTCCCGGTTTTACGTGCCTCTTTTCATCCTCTTCCTCATTTTCTCCCTACCACACCGCTTCTGGATCCTCATTTTCGCTCTAGGGTTTGCTCTCTCACGCGTGTTTTGCTTCATCTGCTAAGCTCCTCCGCCGTTTGTGAGTTTAGGTACATGCATTTCTTGTTTTACCTTTCATTTCTGCGCTTTCTTTCATTCATTCAATTGGATTCTGGTGCATGTAGGAAAGATCCTAGATTTAATTCAATGAAGTATGCTGCTAATTTCAGTTTTGATTCTTTCTGGATTTCTTAAAACCCTAGATCTATATTTGACATGAAATTGGTTATCCGATCTGTGTAATTAGGCTCCAAAGAGCTTGTTGAGTTGATCCGCAATGTTGGAAGAGTACATCATTTATATTTAATATCTGGCTTATCAAACTTTCTTCAAAACACACTGTTGAATTTTCATTGAAGGAGGTGAGTTAATATTCAATTGATATATTCTAATTTCTCTGAATGTAGATTGATGTTTTTATATGGGTTCTCAATTTTAGGTTTGGTTTCTTTCAGACCGAGTAGCTCCATGGAATTCGGGGATGAAGAAGTTACTAGAGAAGCTGGAAAATGGGTTCGGCTTTGTTCTCCCCGTCTTAGCCTTGAAAAAATAGTTTGATTTAGTCATTCACATAAATGATCAATCTTACCCAAATTCACTTGAATGAAAAAAAACTCTTTAGTGTAAATCATAAATGAAAATTTAGTCATTCGTACCCAACTCAAACAACAATAAAAATACGTTTCTTATGCACACGTTTCTTATCCACGTTACGCGTGCGGATCTTGTTCACGTTACGCGTGCATATCACGGCGCGACACGCCTAGTATTCTTAAGTGAGTTAAATTTCCATACCATAAATAATTATAGCATAAGCATGTTTAGAATACTTGTACCCACTTTCATCACGTTACCAAACTGAAACTTAGATATGTGACCAACACAAAGAAAACAAAAACCCACTCCGGCCATCAAAATGAGATTTTGAATACAAATTTCAACCCCAGAAATATAACAATTTAACATACTTCAATTAATCCTAAGACCAAGCTGTAACACCAATTATGCACACATATCACGTAATATGTATATAATCACATAAGCACCTAATTAGGAACTTCATTACTTGACAACTCAAATGTCTTGTCCAACTCCATTTAACACTCAAATAGCTATTCCTAATATTATCCTTTGTTGTGGGGTAGGTGATGCCGCGTGAACTCATACAGTCATATATGTAGCCTTGTCATTGGGATTAGACAATAATATTTTTAGTAAGATTTGTAGATTGAGAATAAAAATGAGAGCCACAATAGGAAATAAAAATGAGAGCCATAATAGGATACAAAGTAAATGAGTTGAAGATGACAAAGTAATGGTTTGAGAATGACAATGTACCTTATCAACGGGACCATGAAATTCCTGCTTCGAATACATTAGTACTTACTACTATGACAATGAGAGCCATAATAGTGATTTTTTCCAGATAAATTTTTCTAGTATAGTGTTCTCATATCGTATCGTTTATAATCGAAATAATGAAGTGAAACTTTCATAATACACGACTTGTAATATATGTTTTTACATATGTATTGATAATTTTATAATGTATTGGACGTAACAAATATTTATAACAAGAGATTATGAGATTTAGGATATGAGTTTATTAAATAACACATCATTAATATTAATTCAGGTATATATTTTCCTTCTTCTGATTATTTATTTATTAAAAATTTATTGTGTAAAATATAGTTAAACATTAAAATATTGTACAATATTATGTTTAATTACTATATGACTAACTTCTCACATAATCAAAAAATGCAATGTCACTAACAATTTTCATTTGAAATTGAGAAGACAAAATCATTGAAAAATATTGAGATACAAATTAGCCAGGTTTGTTTTGGGTTGAGTTCGATTTGTTTCGGGTCAGATTTGCTTTGGGTTTGTTTCAAAACAGCTATGTTTCGGATTCTATTTCGGGTCGGGTTTGCTTTGGGTTCGAGTATGTTACGAGCTCGGGTTGAAACGGGTTAACTCGGTCGGATCTCGAGTTCTTTTATTTAAAGTATATTCGGATGCGGTCGGGTCCGAGTTCTGACGGATCGGCTCTAAATATTACATAAATTCCCTCTCCTGACCAAGACCAACCAAGACATTATATTCTCAAAAGCTAGCTAAATTTTGATACCATAAATAACTATCAACACAATCATGTTTAGTGTCTGTTCCATTTAATTTAGCATACTTAGTCATCAACACTATAAATATTAATAATCCCACCTACTCGACTTTGATTCCCACCTTCCCTTCCTCTGCAAAATACTATCTATCTGCAAGTACTCATATTTAACAGCCAAGAAAGTGAGGGGGGACAATTATACTTACAACTTAGAGCTTTGTTAGAGGAATACAATGACGAGCTTCTGCAACCCAGCTATGGCCTTCTTCACGAGCTCTTTTCTTCTTCTTCTTGCCTTTTTCGCCTTTTCAAACGAGGCCGCTCATCTCGGGTTTGGATACACTATCGAAAAGGTGTGTGGATTCTTCGGCTAAAACACTTGACGCGGAGTTGAAGCTCCTTCAAGGTACTCAACAGATTTATGGCCTCGACATTTCCACTCTCATCCTCACTGCAAGGTGCCTGATCATTCACTTTTTTTTTTTTTTTTCTTCTTTCTTTCTGATATTCTTTCAAACAAAGACTGCAAAATTATAAAATTTTGGTAACACAGATTAGAGGAGCGTGATCGTTTGAGAATCCGGATTACGGATGCTCATCATCCTCGATGGGAGATCCTGCAAGAAATTCTTCCTAGGCTCATGCATTGTAATAAGCGGACCTCATCTTCACCACGCCAAGTCCTCTCAGACCCGAATTCCGACTTCAACTTCACCCTCCATGACACCATCCCATTCGGCTTCACTGTAAGCCGCCGCTCCACGGGTGAAATCCTATTTGACACGAGGCCAACTGATGCTGAGCCTGTTGGCCTCATCTTCAAAGACCAATACAGGTCACACCCAACTGATGCTGAGCCTGCAGGCTAACTTGTATGGACTTGGTGAGCACACAAAGCCTACCTTCAGGCTACAGCCTAATCAGACTCTTACCCTGTGGAATGCGGACAAATCGAGCAATAACGTGGACGTGAACCTTTATGGGTCACACCCATTCTACCTGGATGTTCACTCCCCATCCAGGACAGCCCACGGGGTCCTGCTATTAAACAGTAACGGGATGGACATTGAGTACATGGGTGATCAGATCACATACAAGGTGATCGGTGGGATGGTAGACCTCTATTTATTTGCTGGTTCCGAGCCTGACGCTGATGTACAACAATACACTCACCTCATTGGCCTACCTGCTCCAATGCCTTATTGGTCTTTTGGTGAGTAGTATTTATTAATCACTATGTTCAGCTAAAACTAATTGGTACTAATGCATTTGTGTGATGTGGTTTGAAGGTTTTCACCAGTGTAAATGGGGCTATCGGAACATCAAGATCGTTGAGGACGTCGTAACCAAATATGCAGAGTCCGGAATCCCTCTGGAGGTGATGTGGACTGATATTGACTACATGGATGCGCATTTAAGGATTTCACCGTGGATCCTGTCAACTTCTATCTCCCTGAGATGCAAAATTTTGTTACTCAGCTTCATGATAATGGCCAAAAATACATCCCCATCATCGATCCTGGTATGTTCATTGTGAAAAATCTGTTGGAAAATAAAAAAAATAGTGTTAGATTTTAGTTTCGAAATTTGTGCAGGGATCAGCATAAACAATAGTTATGGGACATATCAAAGGGGGGGTGCAAGCAGACATCTTCATCAAACTCCAAGGAGTTCCATATGAGGGTAAAGTGTGGCCTGGAGAAGTCAATTTCCCGGACTTCTTGAACCCGAGAACAACAGCCTCCTGGACAGATGAGATTCAGAGGTTCCACAACATGCTCCCTGTTGATGGCCTATGGATTGACATGAATGAGGCCTCCAACTTCAAACGTTCCGGATCCATTCCTAACTCCACAATGGACAACCCGCCCTATGCTATAAACAACTCTGGGGATCGGAGACCCCTCAACAGCAAGACCATACCAGTAACTGCTCTTCACTTTGGCAATGTCTCCGAGTACAATGTTCATAATCTGTACGGATACTTGGAGGCCAAGGCCACCAACACAGCCCTCAAGCAGGTGACCAATCAGAGGCCTTTTGTGCATTCAAGATCAACATTTGTCGGGTCCGGAGGATACACTGCACACTGGACCGGAGATAACGCAGCAACTTGGGATGATCTATCTTATAGCATCCCTACAATCCTTAGTTTCGGGTTATTCGGCATTCCTATGGTCGGAGCTGACACGTGTGGATTTCTTAGCAACACTACTGAAGAACTCTGTCGTAGGTGGATACAGGTAAACAATTTTATGCACAAATTCAATTTATGCACAATTTTATGCACAACTTTGATTATTGTTTTCATGCGCAGCTTGGGGCATTTTACCCCTTCAGTAGAGACCATTCCACTAATAATACTACACCTCAAGAGCTCTACGTATGGAAATCGGTGGCAGAAAGTGCGAAGAAAGCCCTTGGCCTCAGATACAGGCTACTTCCATACTACTATACACTGATGTACGAGGCGCACACCAAAGGTACCCCAATAGCTCGCCCTCTCTTCTTCTCATTCCCGGAAGACGCAAACACTTACGGGATCAACACTCAGTTTCTGATCGGAAGAGGTGTCATGGTGTCTCCAGTTCTAAAGCAAGGATCATCATCAGTTAATGCTTACTTTCCAAGAGGGAACTGGTTCAATATGTTCAACTACACCAGCACAGTGAGTGTGCCTTCAAAGAGCACCTTTGTAACATTAGATGCCCCAGCGGATCAAATAAACGTGCATGTTCGGGAAGGTAACATATTGGCTTTGCAAGGTCAGGCAATGACCACAAGAGAAGCAAGGAAGACGCCCTTTGAATTGGTGGTGGTGGTTAGTGACACAGAGAATACAACTGGATCTCTTTTCTTAGACAATGGAGTTGATATTGAGATGGGAGGTGCATCGCTAGGAAATTGGAGCTTCGTTAACTTTGCAGGATTGAAGACAAACAGTGAAATGACAATCAAATCAAATGTAGTCAACAACAGGTTTGCTTTGTCACAAGGATAGGTGATAAACAAGATAACTCTTTTGGGATTGAACAAAGGAACAACAGTGAAGGCTTACAGCATACACGCTAGTGTGACAGTAAGCACAGATGATGCTGGAAAATTTGTAGTGGTTGAAATAACCGGGATAAAACTGCTTGTAGGTAAGAGTTTCAAGCTTCAATAGTACTCGAGAGTTGATACCGATGGATTAAGAAACATCGGATCCAATAAGCTGTATTGAAATAAATTAATGAATGAATGATTGTATTCAGTATTTATAGTACAGCTGAGATGCTAACTGAATCCATCAAGTGTAGTCCGAAGTGGAAATGAGAACCTGGTATATTCACCAAATACTCTGAGACAAACTATTTACCCCTACAATGCCCTATAGAGCCCCAAATATGTCACATTTTGCATCAACACAAAGCCCATATTTTAAATTTAAAGCAGTGGTCACCATCCCAACTTTTAGAGCTTCTAGCATATTCAAGTATCTTTAGAATTGCACCTGACAGAGGAGGAATACGAACATATACAGTATCAACCGAGGCACTGTCCTCAATTGCTGACACAAGTTATAGTTATCAATGTGTGTTGATAATAACTCAACTCCTATTCAAGACTTTTGCCTACAACTTTCAGAAAAACATCCTGCAACATTTGTATTGCCTCAAGATCCTTGCATTTAGTGTTATGTGTCTTCTAGAAGCTCTTGACTAACTTAATACCTAAAAACTCCCATTTTATGCAGTTTTGCTATGGAAGAATCTCTTTCCAAAATCTAGCATATTGTGAGAACAAAAATATTCCCAAAAAACAAAAGCAAGGGACATAAATCCAAAAAAGTTCATCAGAGGAGTCATTCTATCAGACAAGTATCAATGAATCATGTGGGGTTTTCAAGATAGATTGTCCATCCACTATCACATTTGAGATTTCGATCACAGTGAATAAAGTACAAGTTGAATTTTTGTTGTCTACTTTTGTTGATAGAAACAATGTATCCTCTTCATCAACATCAAATGGAATACTATACAGTTGAGGCCAGCAAGGAATTTGTTGTGGACTTCTGATAAATGATCTAGCTCCCAGTTTGTCGAGATCAGGTGTGCAGCAAACAACTCGTTGTCCCTGTAGGAAGAACCTCCTACTGTTTCTCTGTCATCGACCTCACAAACTAAAGCATGTACTATGAAGAAGTTTACGGAAGCTAGTAAAACCTCATCTTCAACATCTCAATGTCGTCTAAGTAATCAACTAATTATTTTCCTGTCTAGATTCTAAAGTTGCAGTGAAATAATAAACAATTCCAACTGAAGTTTTCAAAGAGGAATTTTGACAAACACTTGGTATGCAGCATTAACAAATACATCAAAGTACAAGTCAAAATGAAGTAACACATCACAATCAACAGCTCAATTTCTCAAATCCGAAACTAATAGATGTGTTGTGAGTAGATAGTCGACGAGTGATGAGACCACAGCTGAGAAATTAAGAAAGCAGAGACATACCTAAGAAAAGGAGAAACAGGCAGACATGGGGCAAAGCGACGGAGTCGGAGAGAAGGTTGCCTTAGCGAGCGGTGAGCCGTATTCGTTGGTGGACGATGATTCGAGCAGTCCCATGTTCTAATGTTGCAGATGTTGCGTTTGATGCATTCATAACTCAAATTTCTACTGGGTTGCAATCCCATGTTCTAATGTTCTAATGTAATTTTGTTTCGTATCCGATCTCTTGTCGCAGGACATAATCCATCGGCCTGCAAGGTTGCTGGAGATTGGGCAGCGCTGGATTTGAACCAGCGTAGACATAGTGCCAACGAATTTACAGTCCGTCCCATTGACCGCTCTTTACTAATGGGTCACGATTATATATTCAGTCTGAAAGTAGAGCAGTAAATATACTTTTTTGTACAGTTTTTTTTTTTTTTTTTTTTTTTGCAATTTTTCAAAAGTAAAATTTTATCTTAGTAAAATTAACTCAGGTTTTTTTTAATAATCTGATAAAAATAAAAATAATACCAAAATAAAATGGACTCATAGTATAAAAAATTAAACACATAATTTTTTTCTTCTTCTCACTCTTCCCTATAAGGAGGCTCATAACCGGAACCAAAATCCATGTATATATAGGGTTTGGTTCGGATGAGGAGGTTCCTTGTGGAGAGAAGGTGATGATAATATTTTGTTCGTTTTTTTATTTATTAAGTTCAGTTTTTAACCACTAATCGTTCATCTTTTTTCCTAAAATGAACACTTAACGTAAGAAAATAAACACATATTGTTGTTCATAATTTGAAGAGTAAGAAAATGATATTAAAATAAAAGTAACAACTACCGCATACAAATGAACACATAGTATAAAAATTGAACAATATTTCTCCTCACTCCTCTCTATAAAGCATCTCCTCACCGGAACGAATATATACGTATATTGTTGATTATAGACAAATAAATCAAATGTTTTATAGTTAGTAATTATCATACAATCATGATAAATGTGTTTTGATGCATGTATAAAAAGACTATATTTTTAAACCCTTCACCAAGTCTATTATTATCGACTTAAAGAAAATACAATATCTTTTGATTCTAAATATTATGACATGCATGTATAATAACAACTAAACACTTCAAATCAAACTTAGAAAATTACATTTACGATAAAGATACCTTGTTTCAATCCCCTCCTTGTTCTGATTCTTGTTATCGTGTCTTCAACATGTAATTGACCATCCTTCTCTTTTCAATTAAATGTTATCTTTTTGTACGTCAAATTACAAACTTGAAATTAGTACATGCAATCGTTAATATATCCTTCTTCAAATTTATCTAATTTTATTTGGTAAAATATGGTATTTTTAGGTGAAGACCAAACATCACAACCCACAACTTGCTTTGTTCCATCATTTTGCCATAACAAGTTCAATCTTGCAGCATGTGGTTCCTATGCGCCACATATTACAACTCTCCTGTCTATCATTGCGACGACGATAATTGTTGTTGCTACAAGTTATGATTTATAAATATTTTCATAAACGTATATATATAGGATTTGGATAGGAAGAAGTCTTAGGGTCAAAAGTGAGAAGACTCACAACCGTCCGATTAAAATAAATCAATGGTGTAACCAAAAATTTTCTAATTGTTTTTATTCTAAGAAAACAACTCGTTTTACCGAGCGAAGTGAATCGAATTAATTTGAGTCGAAATAACACAACAAACCGGACCAGTTCTCTTTTATTTCCATCCTCCGGACCAACTGCTTACTTTTTTCCTTAGGCCCAATCTACTTCCCTCTCCCTCTCCTTGTTCTCCGGTGAACTTACCTCACCCATATCCTCTAGTGAACCAAGCAAGAAGCGCTCCTTCATGGCAAAACTCTAGCCGACATCCCCCTGCTCTTCCTTGACCGGATTGTGGAGCCACGAGCCCTACCTACGAGCCACTGGTACCCTCCGTCGTCTCTGTCTTAGCTGGTCGATAAGTGTCTCCTCCCTCGTCTCTCCCTTTCGTCGACATATGAAATCACGAAGGAGTAGAGTGATAATAGTTATATGATGGGTGTAGTGGATAAGGCTCGAAACCGAGACCATTTGACCGTAGAAATCAACCACAATTGTGCTCCTTTTGGGTCTCGAACACGTGACCTACAACTACCCTCTTGGCCAGCTCCTTGTGCTTTCGGTGAGTAAGAACCTCCAATCTCCCTTGTGACTAATTCATTTGCTGCCCCATGGAGTCGAACCCGGGACGTGAGGCTAATGTCTTAACCTCCCTTTTGTGTGTAGTAGGTATCAAACACACAACCTCCACGCCGCTCCCTGCCATCAAGGTATGCTCCAAGAGGAATCGAACCGGTGACATATTGCCCTCCCTTGTACCAGCCTTCTCGTTGTTTGCGGGACTCGAACCGGGGATCAAATAAGTGCAAGTCTTCCCGGAATTTACATATTCAATTAACCGATTTCGGGTACGTTATAAGGTATTATAAACCTATAATTTTTATCGATAATTTCATTATGTTTAGATGAGGATTAATTAGTGGATTATATTAGAATTCTAGTTCAATACTAGTGATATCATGGAATGTTACGAGGCCGCGAGGTTAAGGCCGATATAGAGTTGAGGATAGAATATAGAAACAGATATATGTGTGGGATGATGGAATTATGTAGACTTGATGTAAAAACCAGATAATTTTAATTTCTAAAAACCCGAGTTGACTTACTGAATTAAACGAACCAAACCAAAAACCGATCCGACATTACCTAAACCGGGAGGATTATTTTACTTTGCCTTCCGGCCGTCCCAAACTAGGTGATAACATGATTTATCGACCTGTTGCATCCATGCATTTAGTTATATTTCCCCTTTCCGCATTCACGTTTTAGCCTTAGTTTGTGCCATTTATGCTTGTTTAGTGTTACTTTGCAAGAATAGATGTCTAGACACACTATTTGTGCCTTTGTAGGCAATTTGACACATTTTGGAGCTAAAACGACGTATTTGAGGATCAAGCCTCGAAGTGGACGCATTGGAGCAAGCATAAGTGGCGGAAAGGGCGAGGAATCGAGCTAAAGGCGCGAAGGAATGAAGCAGATCGCATCTCGGACCGAGATGGACCGATCTCGGCCAGACCAGACCGAGATGGTCCATGATCTTGGCCGAGATTTCATGGATCTCGGACCGAGATGGTCCAATTTCGTCCGAGATTCCATGATCTCAGTCCGAGATGGTCCGATCCCAGCCGAGATTTCTTGATCTCGGCCGAGATTTCCGAAGTCCTGACGCGTTGAACTTTCTGTTGCCAAATCTCGGTCCCGAATGGCCTGATCTCGGCAGAGATTTCTGCCCGAGATTACCTGTTCAGCGATTTTATCTTATTTTTGGATCGGTTTTGGCCGAACCCGTCCTTTGTAAGGTTGTTGGCTAAAAAAGGGAAGCTCTAGTTTATTTCTAAGGGTCCGATTTAGTCCGATTTTAGTCTCTTTTTAGGGTTAAGTTACCCCTTTGGAGGGAGCCGCCTCCCTTCCTTTACCTTCTTCTTCTCTCCATTGTTCTTCATAGTTTAGTTCAAGGATCATACTTTTGCATTGAGGTTTGTTTGGAAGACCTTGTTAGATTCGAGTTTTGTCAAGATTGGAGTTTACATTTATTGAAGCTAAGTTCTTTTATTCCCTTTTTGTTATTTATTTTATTTGTCTTTCTTTGATATGATTGTTATTGGCTAGAACCTTGTGGTTCCAAGTTTGACAGGGATTTGTTTATGCCTTGGATTATGATGGATTAGATTGTGCTTTGTTTTGGTTTGTTTAGCCTTGAAATCCTAGTGGTTGGCTTTGAACTTGAATCTAGTTAGAATCCTTCTAGCTAGTAACCTAAGTTGGAATTGAGACTTACCGGTGATATTTTCTTCACAGATACATGAGTGACTGATCATAGGAAATAAAGGTTTATCTTTTATTGGTTGAATGTGCTTAGATTCCTTTCTAAGTAGGGTAATACTGAGACTTACCGATAATGGTTTACCTTTTCCTTAGTTTGTAGTCTGATTTGTTTAGAATTTCCTACCTCTTTACCTTGAGACTTACCCGGTAATAGGTAGTTGGTTTGGAACTAGATAGTCTTGAGACTTACCCGGTAATAGACTGTCAGCCTAGAAACGTTCATCCCTGTTGCTTTTCTACCATATATCTCTATGAGTCTTTCCTGAATCTATATGTATAAACAATGATCTTGAACCCTTGGAATCCATTTTCTTCCCTTTAACTTGATTATCTTTGTTTTCCCTTTTTTATTTGTTTGTTTTGACTTTCAATCAACAGTGACAATTGATTGCGAGTCCATTAAACCTTTTTGACTTCTATACATTTTCTTTTCCAACCTCCTGTCTTTAATTGAGATCTAAACTTTTTATAATCATTATTGCATATTAATCCTCACAGTCCCTGAGATCGACCCTGGAATACTTACCTTTACTGTGATTGACCCATACACTGTGGGTTCGTTGCTATTTAGGGAATTATTTCCAGGTTATAAATATAAAACTATCCCTTCCTTGTTTTACTAAGTTATAGGTTTTTATCATTATTGATAAAGGTTTATAGGGGTGTAAAATCAGCGAACACTAGGCCTTCACTCCTTTTTCTTCGACTTCCTTGTAATCTAGTCGGAGTTACTGAAGATCGACCGTTACGAAGAAGTAATGGCAACATTTACACTTGGACTGGAATGATGACGGACATTGATGACCGGGGCATTTAAGGTGGCCAGAAAACGTACCTAGAGATCACTCCTCGCGACAATTCACTTTCCAACGGATCGAATTCCACCACCTCAGAACCGACATCAAAGATGGTGAAACCTGGAGCAGTCACAACCTTTTCTTCTAATCACCGTCGGAAACCAATCACCGTATTCCCCTCCAACTTGAAACCAATAGTCGCCACATCACTCCCCATATTTCTCTCTTTCTCTCTCTTTCTCTCTCTTTCTCTCTTCCCTGGTCTCTCCGAATATACCTCCTCCGACGAAGCTGGAATCCCTTGCACACGAGCGCTTCCTCTTTCTGACCACCTTTGAAGCCCAAACACCGCCTTCTCCATCCAGTGGGGGCTCAACGTCGGAAGTCTTCTCCTTTCTCCTTCCAGTGGTGCAACTCGAGGCGTATATTTTTTCCCATATCTCCTCCGTTCTTTTAAGATTGGTTCTTCACGTCTCCATCCTGTTCACACCAGTGAACCACCGGACCGTCCCAAGCAATCAAGGTCGAGCCACGTCCATCCGGATCCGCACCGCTCACTAGCAAAGGTGAGTAACTCATCCGGATTTACCTTCTTTCCTCTCATTTCCGTAGCATGCATATGCATGAGGCTAGAGTAGTCTTGGTGATGCATCCTTGGATACATTCAAGGATAAACTCCGGATCTAGATCAAGCTAGAGCTTCAACTACTCCTTTGTTGATGTACATGGTTGTAACTTGGGATTGAAATGGGTGGAGGAAGCAATTGAGATGGATGCGGAAGCGAAGGTTGATTCGTTCTAGAGAGATCGAATAAGTTGTTTGATGTGGATTGAAGGTTGATTCTTGAGAAGAATCCTCGAAAGTGAGTTTCTTGGATCAAAGATTAGATCCAAGGAAGAACTTTGTGAGGATGGAAGAGGGAATTGATGCCCAAGCTAAGTAGGAGGAAATAAATCTCAATACTTAGTTAATTTGAACATGGAAACAAGTGAGGCAACGCATCCTTATATAGAGGGTGTTGTCTAACTATGGGCCTACGGGCCAAAATAAGTCCATAAACGGGAGGCCGTAAAAGGAAAACCTAAAGGATAAGTTAAAGGAATATTCTATAATGAATATCCCTTTTATTACAATAAAAGAAAAACATGGAAAATATAGTCCAAAATGTGCTAGCTTCATGCCATAGTGTCGGAAATACGAGACATGCGCTAACGGGGCCAAGAGGTGGACGGAGCCGTAGTCTATGTCATGGTGGTGTGGAGACACGACATGTCACTAATGGGTCCAAGTGAAGTAATGGTGCGGGTGATAATGAAGCTGGTAGCTTGGGCGATGGCTTTGGCTCGGGAGGGGTGAGCGGTCCATCGGAGCAGACCCTCAAGCCTCGTCCTCATCATTACGAATCAATGTAATCAATGGCGTAATCAGAGCACATCAGTCCCCCATATTGGTTGTGAAATGTTCCTGTTCCACCATCGTCATGGAGGGACTCAACATAAGGTGCAAGGTCCTTGGCGTTGAACGTCTGGTGTACTTGATAACATGATTTATCGACCTGTTTTTTGGGCATGCATATAGTTAGTTTTTCCCTTTCCGCATGCATATTTTAGCCTTAGTTTGTGTCTTTTATGCCTGTTTAGTGTTACTTTGCAAGTATAGATGTCTACACACTCTTTTGGTGTCATTGTAGGTGATTTGGCACATTATGGAGCTAAAACGATGCATTTGAGGATCAAGTCTCGAAGTGGATGCATTGGAGCGAGCATACGTGCGCGGGAAAGGACAAGGAATCAAGCTAAAGGCATGAAGGAATGACCAAGGATCCATCTCGGACGAGATCCACTTATCTCGTCCGAGATGGGAGTTTCTGTTGCAATATCTCGTCCATATCTCGACCGAGATCTTCGGTGACTTGACCGAGATTCTCATGACGCTAAAGATCGAAGACGAAATCTCGGCCCCGACCATGACTGATCTCACCCGAGATCCAGCTCTAGATTTTCCTTGAGCGTCGATCATATTTCTTTTACGGGCTTTTTCCTCTTTGACTTAATGTCATTTAGCTAGGTTTTGTGTATAAAAGGAAGCCTTGGATTCATTTCAAGGTGTGTTGGGTTTTACCCAAAGTAGTGTTCGGTGTGTTGTGTTATACCCAGAGAGTCCGATTTTAGCTGGGAGTTTTCCAAAGTTTGCCCTAGAGGGGGGGAGCCGTCTCCTACCTTGCTCTTTCATTCATCATTCTTCTTAGTTAGTTTAGATAAAAGTTCGGGACTTTCATATTCAATTGTTGTTGGAAGACATTGTGGATTCAAGATTTGAGAAGATTGCAAGTTTTTATTCATTCGAAGTTGGGTTCTTTCTTTCCCTTTCATTATTCCTTTGTTTGTCTTTTGATATGATTGTTATTGGCTAGAACTTTGTGGTTCCAAGGTAGTTAGCGAATTGTTTATACCTTGGACTATGATGGATTAATTGTTCTTATTAATAGGTTGTGTAAATCGCTTTAAATCCTATGGAAAGGTTTGACCTTTGACACAGGTTTAGGGATACCTCAGACATTCAACCTAAGTAGGAATTGAGTCGTAAATGAGATATTCTTATTTAGATACATAAGAGAACTTATTCCTAGGTAATAAAGGTTTAACCTTTATTGGATAGAATGTGTCTTTATTCCTTCCTTTAAGACAATAATTCCTGAGATGTAACTGTAAAGGGTTATTCGATTCCTTAACTGAAAGAATAATGTTTTTTTGTTTATTTCTCCCTCTTTACCTTGAAAGCAATAGGTATTAGGCTGCGGACCTTTATGTTCTTGAGACGTCATTGTAATAGGACATAGATTTAAGAAACATTCATCCCTGAGCGCTTCAATCTTATATATGCCACGTGAAAATCCATATATCCTGAGTCCATGTGTATAAATAATGATCTTAATTCCTTGAAATCTATTTTCTTCCCTTTAACTTGTTTATCTCTTTTATTTGTTTTGCTTTAGAAAACAGCTCTTGACTGAAAGCGACATTCAGTTGAGAGAAACCCAAAACCTTCAAAACCTTTTTGCCTTCTTTTCCTTATCTTTTCCAACCCCTTTCTTATTCTAGATTTATACTATCTATAATCATTGTTGCAAATTAATCCTCCCAGTCCTTGTGTTTGACCCTAGAATACTTGTCCTACTTCGTACGATCCATATATACAATGTGGGTTCGTTGCTCGGGAATTATTACAGGTTATAAATTTAAAATTGTCCATTCCTTATATGCATTCGGGCCATTGCGGGCTAAGATGCAAAATGGGCCATCCCCTCGGTCCGAGAGCTTGATCTTGTGGAGAGAGGGAAAATGCTCCTTCCTTAGGTGGAGCCAAACAAGATCACCAAGCTCAAAAGAGACGTCGCGGCGACTCTTTTTGCGTTGTCCAACAAGTTGGGCGGCATACCGTTGAAGTTGTGTCCTAGTCCGCTCATGAAGCTCATTGATGTGGGCGGCTTGGTTTGCGGCGGTAATGTGTTCTCCGTCTTTGATCGAGCGGGGAGTGAAGTCCATCGGGGTGTGTGGATTGAGGCTTTAGACAACTTCAAATGGGGATAACTTAGTCTCTGTGTTCCTAGACCTGTTATACCAAAACTCTACAATAGAAAGTAAGTCCACCCACCTACGGGGGTTGGTCCTAATGGTGGATCTAAGTAGAACACCAAGAGTTCGATTGGTCACACTTCGTTTGACCATCGGTTTGGGGGTGATAGCTACTTGAAAACAACAAGTTGGTTCCAAGTTTCCCCCACAATGTTTTCCAAAAAAGGCTAACAAATTTCACGTCCCGATCACTAAGGATAGAACGTGGTATCCCATGTAAGCGCACAACATTGTCAAAGAATAGTGTAGCGATCTCTCTAGCATTTTGTGTGCTCTTACATGCAATAAAATGAGTCATTTTGAGAAACGATCGACTACCACAAAATGGAGTCTTTGCCTCTCTTCAACATAGGTAGGCCAACAACGAAGTCCATAGAAAGATCCTCCCAAGGTCCCATCGGTATAGGTAAAGGAGAACACAATACATCCGGACCTTGACGCAATTTAGCATGGTGACATGTGATGCAACCCTTGCATAGCCGTGTCACATGCATGCGCATCCAGGGCCAAAAGAAATGCTCTTGGAGAGCAGAAAAGGTCTTGGTAACACCTGCTCGCTAGTTTTATACCCCTATAAATCCTTATCAATGATGATAAAGACTCAAAAGTTAGTAAAACAACGGTCTTCTTTAAATTTATAACTTGTAATAATATACTCAATAGCAGCAAGCCCACAATGTATGGATCAACTGCAGTACAACAAGTATTCCAAGGTTGATCTCAGGGACTATGTCAAATGAATTGCAAATCTTGATCATTTGAGTTTCCAAAACCTTTTGAGCTTTTGGTAACACTAATGACAGAACTCTCCAGATTGCTCATCCTTGCCATCAATTGCTCAAACATCATCTCAACTCGATCTTTCGGTTGAGATGCTTCAGTTGGCCTGTAACACCCCAAATCCGCGGGACTCGGGGCGCTACGGGCGAGACCTCACAATGGGTCCCGACCCTTAGCTTGACAACAATCTCACCGGACCTTCCAACATGGCACAAATAAAGGTCGAAAACTCAAATATGTTTTTAATGTATGCGGAAACGAAAAGTACGAAACTACAACTTGGAAACTCAGCCGAGTCCTCAAAACAACGTAAATAAATCCGAATTCTAACAAATGACAATATCCATAAAAGACGACATGAAAAGACTCAAAATATCCCCGTCCTATAATGTACGGAGACCCCGGCTGTCCACTCCTCCGCCTCACTCGGCGGCATCCCTAACCTGCAAGTCATCTACACAATCGGTTTAAAACCGTTAGCTAATATTCTAGGCATTAGAAAAGCGGTGAAGGCACAAACACACCCATAACACAAAACATAAATCACACAAGTCCGGTTCCTTTTCTTTTATTATTAAGTCGTATTCCAATCTAGTTCAACTTCTTTTGTGACACGAGACCCCAATGGTCTCACCTCGGTCCCTACTTACCGGCAAGGAATGGTACGGATGCATCCGTCCATCTAACCCGCCGGGCTAGTCGCCGAGAATCCCCTAGACCTCACTATGGGTTAGGCAGTATTGTCACCGCCGTTCTCATACACTTGGGCCAATATAAACATATATATAGAGTCGGTGGTCCTAATTACCGGTTTCATCGTTATAACATAAAATAACACACACCACCAAACACACAGCAATACTAATACATAAAATACGAGCTAAGTAAGTCCGAAGACTTACCTCGTCCCAAACGCTATCTCACAAAACGCTCACGCTTCCCTTGGAAGAAGTACTCAACCTGTTCACAACAAGGTATCATAAAAACCGCTCAACTCGAGAAGTTTAGGACTTCTACACAAATGACCTACGCAGGATCACTTGACTCGCATTCTAGGACCGCATCCTAGAGTCCAACATAATTACCGTCAATAATGATGTAAAAGTCAACTAGGTCTAATCCCGCTCCTCACATTCTCTTAAGGTCTCAAAAGCCGCTACTTGGCGTTTCCACTACGTTATGCTAATTCCAACCTATCATGATACTACTAAGCATATATAGATCGATACGAATTCATGGCTTTTACCGGCTTCGGATCCTAGCATGATACTATCTATTTCGCCCATATGTTAAATGATCGTAAACTTATAGCATAACGGAACCTAAGATAAACTCGTCTAATTTCCGAGGTTAAAACTCGCTAACATATTTTCCGGGCACTTATGCAATTCCTAACACATATGGACATAAACTGTAATTATCAAACTGTTGGGTATAAACTGTAATTAACCAAAAAGCTGAGGGCTAGAATCGCAATTATACCAAAAGAGGGGGAGGCCCGTCCGAGATTTCTGAGCAATCTCGGCCGAGATCCTGCAGTGCCTCTCCGGCGGCTCCAACGGCGGCAAGGGCTGCGACGGTCTCCCTCGATGGCCTGAGTCTAGCCTTCACTCCGACGGTGGCGGCCGCCTCCAGCTCCGGCTAGGGCAACGCAGGGAACGACACGGAAGTTGCTGCTCACCCGAGGCCGAAGGAGAAAGGGCGTGGCGAAGGGGAGGGTGACTGGGCGTCGGCGGCTCCGGCTGGGCTCGTGCAGGCGGGGCACGGCGACGGCGAGGGCTCCTCTGGCGGCTGCAGCTTCCCGACTTCACTTGTCCAGACGAGGAGGCTCCTGTCCGGTTCTTCGGTTCTTTGTTCTGGCGGGGCACGACGACGGCGGCGGCGAGCTTAGCGGCCGGGACGCGGTGGAGGGAAGCTGTTGTGGTGTTCCTCTTGGTCTAGAGAGAAGAGAGGGCAAGGGATGGAGTGCGGTGGTGAGAGAGAGGAGAGAGGGGAAGTGTGGTGTGCAGCTCGGGTGTGGATGTAGGCTGAGTATGGGGCGAGACCGAGGGTCGGCCTAGGGCTGCAGAGGGGAGGTGTAGAGGAGGCTGGGCGCGGAGTGGTGCAGAGCTGGGAGGTAGGCGTGGTCCTGCAGGCTAGGCGGGGAGTAGGCGGCGCACCCCAGCTGGTCCAAACCAAGCCGCGGGAAGAAAAAAAAAGTAAGAGAGGGCAGGCCAGCTTGGCGGTGGGCCCGCGCGGACGTGGCGCCAGCATGGCGTGGGGCCCATGCTGAGGTGGAAAGGAGGAAAAAAGAAGAAAAAAAAATAAAGGGATGGGTTCCAAACTCGTAAAATAATTCCGTAACGGGTGTTACAGGTCGGAATATTCCGACATTCCCGTAAATAATTTACGGTTTACGGTTTCGGAAATATTTATCGAACCTTTTCCGTAGAAATAATTTACGAAAGCGAAACAACACGATATAATTATTTTCTAAAATTTCCGGGCGTTACATCTAACCCCCCTAAAAACAAGTTTCGTCCGAAACTTGCTAAACCCCACACTCTCCAATATAACCGCCTCGTAGCCCCTACAATTCATAAAAGGTATACTGTCGTCTCTAAATCAAGCTTATGTATAGAACATATCACAACCTCGTAAGGTCCACATAACTCAACCAAACAAAAATCATAAAAAGAAAACAAGAAAGATCTCGGGACTAACCCGACGGTCCTATCGACGTGGCTAGGTCTGCATAAAACTCGGATAGTTCCTCCGGATACTATCCTCCGTCTCCCATGTAGCCTCGTCGGCTCCTCGCCTCGTCGACCACTGAATCCTAAGCATCGGTATCTCCTTCGATCGAAGGCGTCTCGTACTCCGCTCTAAGACCGCTATCGGGTGCTCTGCGAAAGTGTGGTCCGGCTCGACCACTAGGTCCTCGTGACGATGATGTGTCTCGGTGACACCCTCACCAGACCTGAGCTCCTACCCTGAACTCGAGAGGTCTACGCCTCCTATCCCGCATACGACCTCTGACGGCTCTGCGCAGCCAACATCCTCTCCCGAATCAAAGCGACTCTCGCCATGTCGTCCTGTACCTGATCCGGTGCTACAATGCTAGAGCTCCCGGGCTCGTCCCAACAAGGGAGTACGGCATCTCCGTCCATACAATGCCTCATACGGTGCCATCCCAATCGAAGCGTGCCAGCTGTTATTATACGAAAACTCGACCAACGGGAGATGATCTGGCCATACCTGACCCCAGTCTAGTACACACGCTCGAAGCATATCCTCTAAAGTCTGAATAGTCCGCTCAGACTGGCCGTCGGTCTGGGGATGGTATGCGGTGGTGAAATGGAGACTCGAACCTAGGGCGGCGTGTACCTGCTGCCAGAACCTCGAGGTAAAACGCCCGTCCCTGTCCGAGATGATGGTCCTCGGGACTCCATGTAGTCTCACAATCTGACGGGTAAACTCCTCGGCTAAACGACTCACCGGCCACGTTTCCCGTATAGGAATGAAACGTGCGGTCTTCGTCAGCGGTCTACTACCACCCATATCGCGTCAAAGCTCCTACTAGGTCTCAGGGGTCACGAAGTCCATAGATATGTCCTCCCACTTCCACTGCGGCACGGCAGTGGGTGAGCTCTCCTCCGGGTCTATGGTGGTCGATCTTGACCTGCTGGCAGGTCGCGCATCGGGCCACATATCTAGCTACATCGGGCTTGAGCCCGCCCCACCAATAGGATCTCCTAAGGTCCTGGTACATCTTACTCGCGCCTGGGTGCACTGAGTAAGGTGTGGAATGGGCCTCCTGCAAAATCCGCTCTCTAAGCTCCTGATCCGACGGTACACAAATACGTCCCTGACGTCTCAATAGCCCATCTGCCCCCGTGACAAACTGTGGTGCCTCTCCTCGGGACATCCTGTCCCGGATCCTCATCAAAAGGGACATCCTCCTGCTTCTGCAGGATCTCGCCGGACAGGTCAGGTAACACCTCTAACTCGGACAAACGACCGTCCGTACCCGGAAATCGGATATCCAACTCTAAGCCCATCAAATCCCTCTGCAGCTGAGGCTGAACCGTAAGCCGAGCTATCACCTCCTCCCGAGGTGTCCTCCTACTCAAAGCATCGGGCGACTACGTTCGCCTTCCCGGGATGGTATAAAATCTCCAAGTCAAAGTCCTTGATGAGCTCCAGCCATCTCCTCTGGCGGTTATTCAACTCCCGCTGAGTGAATATATACTTCAGACTCTTATGGTCTGTGAAGATCTGGCACGTAGCCCGTACAAGTAGTGTCGCCAGATCTTTCAGGGCGTGAATCACTGCCGCTAGCTCGAGATCATGGGTAGGGTAGTTCTCCTCGTACGGCTTCAGCTGCCGAGAAGCGTACGCAATAACCCTACCCCTCTGCATCAAGACGCACCCCAAGCCTAGCTTGGAGGCGTCACTATATACTACAAAGTCCTCTATGCCCTCAGGCTGGGCTAACACAGGAGCGGAGGTCAACCTCCTCTTCAGCTCCTCAAAGCTGCGCTGGCAAGGCTCGGACCAGACGAACCTGGTAGACTTCTCAGCAAGGAAGTGAGCGGTCGTGCAATCACGGAGAAACCCTCAACAAAACGGCGGTAGTATCCCGCTAAGCCCAAGAAACTGCGCACCTCCTTGACCGTCCTAGGAGGCGGCCATGAGGAAACAGACTCTATCTTCGCCGGGTCGACCATGACACCCTCGGCGGAAACTATATGTCCCAAAAAATGCCACCTCGGACATCCAAAACTCACACTTAGAGAGCTTAGCGTAAAGCTCTCTATCCTGGAGGACTCGAAGTACCGTCCTCAGGTGTCCCTCATGCTCCTCTCTACTCCGGGAGTAGACTAAGATGTCGTCAATAAATACCACCACGAACTGGTCCAAGAAGTCGATGAAGATGCCGTTCATCAACTCCATGAAGACGGCAGGTGCATTCGTGAGCCCGAATGGCATCACGACAAACTCATAGTGGCCGTATCTCGTCCTGAATGCCGTCTTCGGTATGTCCTCATCTCTCACCCTAAGCTGGTGGTATCCCCGACCTCAAATCGATACGTGAAAATACGGAGGCTCCCTGCAACTGGTCTAGCAAATCATCAATGCGCGGTAACGGGTACTTGTTCTTGACGGTGACTTTGTTCAACTCCCGGTAGTCGATACATAGCCTCAAAGATCCGTCCTTCTTCTTAACGAAGAGGACGGTGCACCCCAAGGGGAAACGCTCGGTATGGAGCCTTGGAGATCGGCCTAGTGCCGGCTCCAACTCAATAGTGAAGTCAACGCTCCTCTGCGGTGGTAGCCCAGGTGGCTCCCCGAATACGTCCTCGAACTCGCATGCCACAGGGATCTCCTCCAGTGATGGTCCCGTCTCCTCCTCCTTCATGGCATAACACCAGAAGGCCTCACATCCCTGCCCGATAAGTCTAGCAGCTCGAACGGCGCTAATGACTGACCGGCTTTCCCGAGGTCCCAACCTCGGAAAATCACCTCCTGCCCCGTCTCTGTGGAAATCGTCACGGTCCTCCGGCTGATGTCCAAAACGGCATGATGGCGGTCCATCCAATCCATACCAAGATGACTTCTTCATGCACTAAGTGCATGACAAAGAAGTCGGCTAACCAATCTCGGTTCCCAAAACGAATGGGGCAACCGCGTACCTCTCGGGTACCACTAACCCTACCTCCATCGGGTAACCCTATAGTAAAGGGTCTCCCCTCTATCGTAGCTAAGGACAACCTAGCTACACAATCATCGGATATAAACGAGTGCGTAGCACCCGTATCAAATAAAACTCGGACCGAAAAACCGTGAATCTGAATAGTACCTGGGGCTGCCGGTGCTGGAGGATCAACAACACTCCTCAGCTCGAATACCCTGGCATGTGTGCCTCTGGTCTCCTGAGTACCTCCACCACGGCCTCTACCTCGGCCCTGTCCCTGAGCGGATCCCTGAGTGCGGGTCTGACCCTGACCCTGGCTCCTCTGCTGAGAGCCCTGTGCTGATACTGGCGGCCTCTGACTGCCCCCTGCTATGCCAGCAGGCGAAGAACCCTGCTGTGACTGGACTTGCCCTGACGGCAAAAAGCAGCTCGGTGACCCATCTGGCCACAAGTGAAACAAGCCACAGGCGGCTTCTACATGTCTTCTTCGTATGTCCCATAACCTCCACAACCGTAGCACTGAGGTCCTCCGTCGGATGCCGGTCTCGACGGCTGAGGACCAGAACGTCCCTGACCTGTCGCTCCGGCCCCTGACCCAGCTGGTGCCGTCCTCTGTCTCTTGTCCGGTCTCCCGGACTGTGCTGCTCTCCTAGACCCAAGGCGGTCTCTCTCATAGGCCGAAGCCCGGTCCTGGTACTCCGCCAGTGAGGTACAACGGAATCCCGCCAGGTAAGCGCGGGTGGACTCCCTCAGTCTCCTGGAAAAAAGAGTAGACATGCTGGTCCGCTGGGGGTGCGGAAGGTCCCAGCAAGGCTAACTCTGCCCGAAATCGCCTGATCGCCTCAATGACTGGGACGTCCTCGAAATCCTGCCTCCAGGAAATCCTGGACTCTGTCACTCCTCAGTGAAGCTGGGCAAAAGGTCTCCTAACGAGGCTCAACAGCTGATCCATCCTGGTCACACCGCCTCTAACTGTCCTCCACCAGTACTGGGCCTGCTCTCGAAACAGTGTCTGAACTATCTCTACCTGCCTCTCCTCTGGGCAACGGATCGCCTCTAAGGCTGACTCAACGTGCCCAATCCAGTGCTCCACCTCTAACCCTACCTTCCCGTCGAAGTAGGGTACATGCTGCTGGTTGAAAGCCTTCAACCATGAATCAGGTCTCGGAGACCTCAGCTCGTCTCTCGGCTAGCAATCTCCACAACTGGCTCGGGTGCAACCACTGCTGGTGCAACTATCTCTGGTGCAGCCCGAACCTGGGTCACCCTCTGTGTGACCTCAGCTGATTGGTGCAGGTGCAGGCACTGGTGGTGCGGGAGGTGGTGCTCCAGTCCTAAATGCCTCCTCTACCCGACGTACGGTAATGTCCAAATACAGTAGCTGCCACGGACGCTCTCCCGTCCTGGTAGATGAAGAACCCTGAACTCCGGACCTAACCACGGTCCCATCCCTAGCCTCGGGAATGATGCTCTCTGCGACCTCCTCCACTGGCCTCTACTGCTGGTGCACCCACAAACTGGTGGGTCCGCAACGGGATGCGTCCCCGACCTCTACCTCTCGTACCTGGAGGTCTTCCTACCCGTCCCCGTCCTCTTGGGACGGTAGGGGGAAGTGGTGGTCTACCCCTATCGGTCCTACATATGCTGTCGCTCTCGTACGTGCCATCTGATTTCGTATTGCGTTTACTTAAATATAAATACGTGGTACTATTTATAATCGGTATAATAACTTAAAAGCATAAATATAACATGTTTCATAATACATATCAAGGCATGCAAGCCAAACATCCTAAGGTCACATAGTATCTAGATACATACAATTTCCACAATCACCCTAAGGTCATATATTATATATAACTATATAATAATTTATACCTACTTCTAATCCAGAGATCTATGTCGCCGAGGTTTGCGGAAGGAGCGGTGGTCCCGTACATTCTAACCCAATCCCGACTCATTCATATGATTTTGAAAACGAAAAGTCAGAACCCGCGTGGGTTCAGTTTTATACCTCATTCGGCCTTTTAAAAGGTTGCGAGTGCCATTGTTGTCAACCTAGGGCTCTGATACCACTTTTGTAACAACCCCAAATCCGCGGGACTCGGGGCGCTACGGGCGAGACCTCACAATGGGTCCCGACCCTTAGCTTGACAACAATTTCACCGGACCTTCCAACATGGCACAAATAAAGGTCGAAAACTCAAATATGTTTTTAATGTATGCGGAAACGAAAAGTACGAAACTACAACTTGGAAACTCAGCCGAGTCCTCAAAACAATGTAAATAAATCCGAATTCTAACAAACGACAATATCCATAAAAGACGACATGAAAAGACTCAAAACATCCCCGTCCTATAATGTACGGAGACCCCGGCTGTCCACTCCTCCGCCTCACTCGGGCATCCCTAACCTGCAAGTCATCTACACAATTGGTTTAAAAAACGTTAGCTAATATTCTAGGCATTAGAAAAGCGGTGAAGGCACAAACACATATATAACACAAAACATAAATCACACAAGTCCGGTTCCTTATCTTTTATTATTAAGTCGTATTCCAATCTAGTTCAACTTCTTTTGTGACACGAGACCCAATGGTCTCACCTTGGTCCCTACTTACCGGCAAGGAATGGTACGGATGCATCCGTCCATCTAACCCGCCGGGCTAGTCGCCGAGAATCCCCTAGACCTCACTATGGGTTAGGCAGTATTGTCACCGCCCGTTCTCATACACTTGGGCCAATATAAACATATATATAGAGTCGGTGGTCCTAATTACCGGTTTCATCGTTATAACATAAAATAACACACACCACCAAACACACAGCAATACTAATACATAAAATACGAGCTAAGTAAGTCCGAAGACTTACCTCGTCCCAAACGCTATCTCACAAAACGCTCACGCTTCCCTTGGAAGAAGTACTCAACTGTTCACAACAAGGTATCATAAAAACCCGCTCAACTCGAGAAGTTTAGGACTTCTACACAAATGACCTACGCAGGATCACTTGACTCGCATTCTAGGACCGCATCCTAAAGTCCAACATAATTACCGTCAATAATGATGTAAAAGTCAACTAGGTCTAATCCCGCTCCTCACATTTTCTTAAGGTCTCAAAAGCCGCTACTTGGCGTTTCCACTACGTTATGCTAATTCCAACCTATCATGATACTACTAAGCATATATAGATCGATACGAATTCATGCGTTTACCGGCTTCGGATCCTAGCATGATACTATCCGTTTCGCCCATATGTTAAATGATCGTAAACTTATAGCATAACGGAACCTAAGATAAACTCGTCTAATTTCCGAGGTTAAAACTCGCTAACATATTTTCCGGGCACTTATGCAATTCCTAACACATATGGACATAAACTGTAATTATCAAACTGTTGGGTAAACTGTAATTAACCAAAAGCTGAGGGCTAGAATCGCAATTATACCAAAAGAGGAGGAGGCCCGTCCGAGATTTCTGAGCAATCTCGGCCGAGATCCTGCAGTGCCTCTCCGGCGGCTCCAACGGCGGCAAGGGCTGCGACGGTCTCCCTCGATGGCCTGAGTCTAGCCTTCACTCCGACGGTGGCGGCCGGCCTCCAGCTCCGGCGAGGGCAACGCAGGGAACGGCACGGAAGTTGCTGCTCACCGAGGCGAAGGAGAAAGGGCGTGGCGAAGGAGGGGGACTGGGCATCGGCGGCTCCGGCTGGGCTCGTGCAGGCGGGGCACGGCGACGGTGAGGGCTCCCCTGGCGGCTGCAGCTTCCCGGCTTCACTTGTCCAGACGAGGAGGCTCCCGTCCGGTTCTTCGGTTCTTTTGTTCTGGCGGGCACGGCGACGGCGGCGGCGAGCTTAGCGGCCGGGACGCGGTGGAGGGAAGCTATTGTGGTGTTCCTCTTGTTCCAGATAGAAGAGAGGGCAAGGGGATGGAGTGCGGTGGTGAGAGAGGAGAGAGAGGGGAAGTGTGGTGTGCAGCTCGGGTGTGGGTGCAGGCTGAGTGTGGGGCGAGACGAGGGGTCGGCCTAGGGCTGCAGAGGGAGCTGCTGAGGAGCTGGGCGCGGAGTGGTGTGGTGTAGAGCTGGGAGCTAGGCGTGCTCCTGTAGGCTAGGCGGGGAGTAGGCGGGCGGCACGCCAGGCTGGTCCAAACCAAGCCGCGGGAAAAGAAAAAAAAAGAAAGAGAGGGCAGGCCAGCTTGGCGGTGGGCCCCGGCCGACGTGGCGCCAACATGGCGTGGGGCCCATGGTGAGGGTGGAAAGGAGGAAAAAGAAGAAAAAAAATAAAGGGATGGGTTCCAAACTCGTAAAATAATTCCGTAACGGGTGTTACGGGTCGGAATATTCCCGACATTCCCGTAAAAATAATTTACGGTTTACGGTTTCGAATATTATCGAACCTTTCCGTAGAATAATTTACGGAAAGCGAAACAACACGATATAATTATTTTCTAAAATTTCCGGGCGTTACATGGCCTAGACGTGTGACCCTGCACCACTAAAAGATGGTTGAGGGTTCAAAGCACCCTCAAGATTAGAATAAGAAAAGCCTGGATGGTTTTGCGTTAGGCCTGTAATTGTTTCCCTGGTAATTCCTATTGAAGTTATTGTTGTTATAACCTCTTTGATTTTGATATCCTCTTTGGAAATTACCTCGATTCACAAAATTTGCATCCTCTTCTTTGGATTCTACCCACACTTCAACTTTTTGGTTCTTAATAATAGATGAAAATAATTCTTTCCAACATTTAATTTCATTATACAAAGAATCAAACCTTGCATCTGTCCGGGTGTCTTCTCTTACCTCAAATACTTCGGTCTAGTCCTCTTCTCATCCACTTTTTTGTGAGATTACTTCTCAATAACTAAGGCTTGCTTTTCAACAAATTCCTAAGCCTCATCTTCTTCCTTATCCATGAAATTACCTCTAGAAAGTGATTGCAACTTGAATTGAGTGTCCTCATCAAGTCCCTTAAAATAAATTTCAAGTAACTCAATCTTGGGAATCCCATGATGAGGACAATCCAACAAAAAGATCTTTGAATCTCTCCAAGACTTGAACAAGCTCTCTTTATCCTTCAGGATGAAGGCATTTATCCTTCCTCTAAGCTCAGTGGTCTTGGAAGGTGGGAAGAATTTGGTGAGAAATTCCGTAGTCATCTTTTCCCAAGTGCTAATCCGTCCGTGTGGTATTGATTGATACCAAGCTAGAGCTTTATCCCTGAGAGAAAAACGAAAAAACCTCTAAGCTTGTGATTGTTACCTTCCATACGGAGAGGTCTCACCGTATCCATGAGAATCTAATAGTTCATCAAATGTTGATGAGGAGATTTTGAATCCATCATATCTCTCCAAACTAATTATGGCGAATCATCTGGAGTACTTGCGGTCGCAGCTCATGCTGATGTGTTGCGGGATCTCCAAAGTTAACTCCAGGACGGTCAATCCTTTGGGATGGATCCGTTCTTGTCAGAGTGTTTGTGGAGGGTCCACAATAGGCTCGTATCGGACAAGTTTGAGAGGAGCAGGTGCGTGTGAAACATGTGGTGCAGGAGGTGGAACGACGTGAGGTGCGTTGTTCGGGACGTCCGGCTGCACGAATATTACAGATTGTGGAGTGGCTCTTCCTTTGTTCTGGAGACGAATCATCTCCCTCATGTCAGCTCTAATTTGTTCCATCATGTTGTTTGTAGCATCCCCTCTCTCTCTCTCTTCTCTCTCTCTCTCTCTCTCTCTCTCTCTCTCGCTGCTTGCCTTTTAGCTTCCAGCTCTTCTGCGGCAACTCTCAACTCCACTTCGTAATCTCTCTCTTGAGACATCTTGAAGCTTTCAAAGCTCTAAGTCTCTGTCGCAGTGTTTTCTCAGGTTCGGGGTCAAAAGGAACTAGTTCTTTGAACTCCGAGTCCTTCGCATACACCGTGAAAAGTACCTAGGGTTCTGAAAATGTTAAAAAAAAACAAAAAGCGAGATCAAAAGTACAAGAAAGACTTATAATAAAAAATCAACTAACAAATCAACTAAATAGTCCCGCCAACGGCGCCAAAAACTTGTTCGCTGATTTTGCAACCCGTGTAAATCCCTAACAAAAGCGGTAGAAACCCACAAGTTAGCAAAACAACGAGTCTGCTTTAAATTTATATTCTCGTAATATCTACTCTAGTGCAGCGAACCCACAGTGTATGGATCGGATGTAGCAAAGAATAAGTATTTCCGAGGCCGATCTCAGGGACTAGTTAGATGAAAGTGAAAATTGAGTTGTGATAACATGATTTATCGACCTGTTGCAGTCATGCATTTAGTTAGATTTTCCCTTTCTGCATTCATGTTTAGCCTTAGTTTGTGTCATTTATGCTTGTTTAGTGTTACTTTGCAATAATAGATGTCTACACACACTATTTGTGGCTTAGTAGGTGATTTGGCACATTTTGGAGCTAAAACGACGTATTTGAGGAGCAAGCCTCGAAGTTGATGCATTGGAGTGAGCGTACGTGCACGAGAAAGGGCTAGGAATCGAGCTAAAGGCACGAAGGAACAAAGAAGAGCCATCTCGGCCTTGATCTCGGTCGACCATGACCGAGATTTGCCTGATCTCGGCCGAGATCCAAGGGTCTCAGACCGAGATCCATGATTTTGGACGAGTTGGAAGCTACTGTTGTAAAATCTCGGTCTCCATCTCGGTCTTGATCTCGGTCGACCCGACCGAGATGCCCATGACGCTGAAGACGAAGTCGAAATCTCGGCCCCCGACTGTGACAAATCTCGGCCGAGATCCAGACCGAGATTCTTCCCTGAGCGTTGTATTGTATTTACGGGTTGTTTTCTTTTGGGCCCAATGTCTTTAAGCTAGGTTTTGTGTATAAAAGGAAGTTTTGGATTCATTCCAAGGTGTGTTGGGAGTCGCCCAAAGTTAGCCCTAGAGGGGGGTAGTCGTCTCCTTCCCTTCCATTCTTCTTTACCATTTTTCTTCATAGTTTAGATTAAAGTTGGAAAACTTTTTCATTCAGTTTTTGTTGGAGATACATTTGGATTCAAGATTTAATACAATTGTAGGTTTCATTCATTGAAAGTTGAGTTCTTTCTTTTCCCTTTTGTTATTTCTTTATTTACCTTTTGATATTATTATTTATTGGCTAGAACTTTTTGGTTCCAAGGTTGACAGGGATTTGTTTATGCCTTGGATTATGATGGAATAGTTTGAGTTTATGTTTGGTTTGTTTAGCCTTGAAATCGTAGTGGTTAGTTTGGATTTGAACCTAGTTAAAATCCTTCTATCTAGTAACCTAAGTTGGAATTGAGACTTACCCGGTGATATCCCTTCTTAGATACCTTAGAGAACTGATTCTATGTACTAAGTGTTTATCCTTTATTAGTTGAATGTGCCTTGATTCCCTGCTAAGTTAGGTAATTCTTGAGACTTACCCGGTAAAGGTTTACCTGATACTTAGTTTGTAATCTGGTTTGTTTAGAATTTCCTACCTCTCCCTTGAGACTTACCCAGTAATAGGTAGTTAGGTTTGGAACTAGATGATCTTGAGACTTACCCGGTAATATACCATCAGCTTAGAAATGTTCATCCCTGTGCTTGCCAACTATAGATGTCATATGAGTTTTCCTGAGTCCATAAGTATAAACAATGATCTTGAACCCTTGGAATCCATTTTCTTTGCTTTAATTTGATTTTCTTTTCTTTTATTCGCTTTTATAAAATTGTTTTCAATTGAAGGTGAATTCAATTGCGAACGCCAAAAATCCTTTTCAAAACGTTTTTTAAACTTCTTTCCCTTATCTTTTCCAACCCCCTTTCTCATTCTAGATCTATACTATCTATATTCACTGCTACAGATTAATCCTCCCAATCCTTATTTTCGACCCTGGAATATTTGTCCTACTTCGTACGATCCATACATTGTGGGTTCGTTGCTATCTAGGGGAATTATTACAGGTTATAAATTTAAAACTATCTCTTCCTTGTTTTACTAACCTGTGAGTTTTAGGATCATTATTTATACACGTTGGACTCAGGATCATATAATCTCACGTGGCATATATATAAGGTTGAAGCGCTTAGGGATGAATGTTTCTTAAATCAATGTTTATCACCGTTACGTCTCAAGAACATACAAGTCCGCAGCCTAATACCTATTGGTTTCAAGGTAAAGAGGGAGAAATAAATAAATAAACCTTATTCCTCAATCAAGGATCAAATAATCCTTTTCAGTTACGTCTAAGAAATTATTGCCTCAAAGGAAGGAATAATGACTCATTCTATCCAATAAAGGTTAAAACTTTATTACCTAGAAACAGGTTCTCTTATGTATCTAAGAAGGAATATCTCAGTTATGAATCAATTCCAACTTAGGTTAATGGTTTGAGGTATCCCTAAACCTGCAAAGGTCAAACCTTTCTATAGGATTTAAAGCGATTTACACAACCTATTAATAAGAACAATTAATCCATCATTGTTCAAGGTATAAACAATTCTCTAACTACCTTGGAACCACAAAAGGTTTCTAGCTAATAATATTCATAATGAAAACCGAATTCAAATCAATAAAGGAAAGCACACAAATGAAATAGGAAAAAGGGATGAAGAAAGTACCCAACTTTATTGAATCTTGAAAAAACAAATTGTCTTGAACTTCCAAAGCCAAAATTAAAACTCTAAAAAACTAAGAGGTTGAATCTTTTCTCTCACTAATATAACAAAGGTGTATAAGAACTAAGAAGAAAAGCAGGAGAAGAGTTCTCCTCTAACGAACGAACCTTTCTACACCGAACAAATCGATCCTTTTTGTAAAAACAACACACTCCCCAACCCAAAACAAAAATTTTTCTCATTTATTCGGAACCCAATTTAATAACCTAAGACATGTCAAAAGACATAGGCTGGCCAAAAAGTCCGAAATAAAATGAAATTGACGCTTCAGGAAGAATCTCGGTCGGCATCTCGGGCCGAGATGGGTCATGTCGGGGCCGAGATTTCGATCTTCAATCTTCAACGTCAAATGGATCTCAGTCGAGCCACCATGGATCTCGGTCCGAGATTGGACCGAGATGTGAACTGAAACTTCAGCTACAGGCCGAGGTGTGTGGATCTCGGGCCGAGATGAAGAACTTTACTCGGGCAGTTTGTCTCGTTCGTTTCCAAAATCATCTTCTTCTACTTTCCAAAGCTTGTATGATCGCTTCTAAGCATCCACTCCGAGGCTTGGTCCATAAATGCATCGTTTTAGCTCAAAAATGCGCCAAGTAACCTACAAAGTCACCAAAAGAGTGTGTAGACATCTATACTTGCAAAGTAACACTAAACAAGCAAAAAGACACAAACTAAGGAGAAAAGATGCATGCGGAAAGGGAAAAACTAACTATATGCTCTACTAAATTAGGTCGATAAATCATGTTATCAAAAAGCAAGCCTTAGTTATTGAAAAGTACTCTCACAAGAAAGTGGAAGAGAAGAAGACTAGACCCGGAGTGTATGGTTAGTGATAACACCCGAACAAATGCAAGGTTTGATTCTTTCTATAACGAAATTATATCTTTGAAAGAATTATTTGCATCTAATATCAAAAATCAACAAGCTAAAGTGCAGATAACATCCAAAGAAGAGGATGCAAGTTACATGAGAAAAGGTAACTTCCAAGGAGGTTATCAAAATCAAAGAAGTATAACAATAATAACTTCAATAGGAATTACCAGGGAAACAATGACAGGCCTAACCACAACCATCCATGCTTTTCTTATTCTAATCATGAGGGTGCTTTGATCCCTCAACCATCTTCTAGTGGTGCAAGTCAAACATCTAGGCCACTGAAGCATCTCAACCGAACTATCTAGTTGAGATGATGTTTGAGCAATTGATGGCAAGAATAAGTAATCTAAAGAGTTTTGTCACTAGTATTACCAAAACTCAAAAGGTTTTGGAAACTCAAGTGTTCAAGAAGGTCAAAGAAGCTCCTAGAGATCCAGGAAGACTTCCTGAAAAGATTGAGAGAACCCCAAATGAAAAATTATGGCCATTAATGCTGAAGGAGAATTGAGAAAAGACGAAACATACGCGAAAGAGGAAATCTCGACCCTCCACGGAGAAATCTCGGCCCAAGATTTCACTAAGGTCGACCGAGATTTCACAACAGAAGCTACAATCACGGCCCGAGATCAAAAATATCGGCCGAGATTTTTGGTTCAACATTTACAGGTCAAAGAGAAGAAAAATTTTGAGAAAGAGCCTGTTGAGAAGGAAGAGAGGGGGAGGTTGTTAATGGTGGTCGGAAGTGCTACAAAGGTCGGTGATGGCAGAAAGGAGATGGAGTGGAGGGATTAGGTGAGTGCAGGTCGCAGAGGGGAGGTGGACGCAGGGAAGGAGGCTTGCAGGTCGGGGAAAGAGGGGGCGGTTTTCCCCCGATTTCAATGCGGTCTTGAATGCTTCCCAACACCCCACCTTCAGTGGATTCGTATCGTTGCTCAGCCGGGAGAAGATGAGGGAGACGAAGTGGCAGAGCGAAGTGGACCGGCTTGTTAGATCTGTTACTGGTTCACGGAGGGAGGTCTGGGCCAGAGAAAAAAAAGAAGTGGTCTTGGGCCGATCTATGAAAACAAGGAGGTGGGCCGGTTTCTTTTAATTCTCTTCAAGGTCTGGATTGGTTCAAACATAATTATTTTGGTTTGGTTCACTCATTCACCTGTTTTGGATTCCTTCGGTTTATTTATTCTAATTCGATTCGATTCTCGTTCAATAAAGTAAAAAATTAAATTAAATTAAATAACCGAAAAATTATTTAAATTTTTTTGGTTATTACAAAGGAAGAGTAATTGATGCTCCCTAGGTTTTGCGTTAGGTGGCAACAGGTTAGGGAGAGGGAAAAGAAGGAGAGTGGGGAGAGAGGGAGATGTGCATGGAGCTCAACAAGGCTAGTGGATCAACAGAGGCTAGGTGGGCGACATGCTCATGTGAACAAAGGAGAGAAGACGAAGAGGGCCAAAAGTAGGAGAAGGAAAGAAACTAGAAAAATGTGCCATACTAGCCTGAACAACCAGCGTGGAGGGAGAGCCCATCAGGTGCCAGCATGGCCCAGGTGGTGTGGAAAGAACGAAAAAAGGAAGGAAGGGAAATAAAGAAAATAAAAGAAAATAAGATTAAATAAATCAACTCGTCAAAAATCATCCGTAACGGGCGTTTTGGATTGGAAACCTTTATGAATTTTCAAATAATTTTTTAAAATTATGATATAAAATAATAATAGGTAATTAAATTTACATATAGAATATAGGCTAGGAAAATTTTTAAATTTATGATATAAAATAATAATAGAATACGGAATAAATATTTATATAAAAAATGCCTTAATTAGGGGCGTTTCAATAATCAACGGTTGTGATTTGTCCGAATTAATTAACATTTGTCTCACGTTTAAACTAAAGTTTAGTGAAGCAATTAGACATATAAACTAGTATTTGAACAAATAGTTATGTATGAACAATTGGTTATATAGTTGAACAATTCCAATGTAGTCAAATTTGACGTACATATTTGGACAATAACGAATATAATTGAAATTTTTTTAATTCAACAATACAAGTAATATTTGAACAATTGTTATTTGATCTAGTGGTTGTTAATCCTTCTACATTTAATCCTTGTAACACTCCGAATTCTGAGAACTCAGATTGTCATTGGCTAGGACCTTACCGTGGGTCCCGACTTTAGTTTGACATCAATAAGACTCGGACCTTACAGCAAGGCACATATATTTTAAAGTGAAAACTCTTATAAACATAAAATGGTTTGAAAACAGTACCGACTCTAGCGAGTGCAAAATCCATACTTAACGACGTAAAATCAAATGTAGTCTGCCAAATATAATATTGAAATGGATACTCCCACAAACTTTCTAGTATGGTAATCGGCTGGCCACTCCACTCCCGATTTCTTGGTAGAGATCTAACTTGTAAAATCTATCAACACGGTATAAACCATTAGCTACCGTTCTAATTGGGAAGGATACTAAGGCACATACACACGTAATGAAAGCAATAAACATTTCAACATGCACAAACAAGGTCCCGGCCATTATCTTTTCATTTGGTGAAATTGGTAATCCTATTTATTCAAATTTTCATGGTAGCACGAGGATCCTCCACAAGAAGTGAACAATGGAGATAACAAACTTAAGTTCTTCAAGAAGACGCGTGGGACAACTATAGATGCGAATCGAGGAGGAGATGGGTGCATTCTAACAAGGTTAAAGGCGGTGTTCCATCACAAGAAGTGAAGCTTTCTTTAGACGCTCCTAAGCTTTGGAGTCAAGATGAGAAACGTGATCGAACCAAGTGTGAAAAGATGTAAGATACCGTAAGTTAAGCTTACAAGGTACCATTAAGTGAAGAGTCAACATTACGAGAGTTATGAGAAGAATGGCAAGGTGGGGATTCACGCAAAGTTGACCGGTTTCCGTTATGACGATAAGGCGAAGAAACGCCAAAAAGGAGGAAGTGTGTATAAATGATGATCCTAAGAAGATGAGAGAAACACGTGGATGCTAACTAACGTTAAAGATTTTGAGAAGACGCACTACAAGATATCATGAAGCGCGGTTAAGCTTATGAATGTGAGTCATGTGACACAACAACGCCGAGAAGGGTATATTTATCTCGCAGAAGGAAAAAGAAGCGTGGAATGAAGAATGAGCTAACGGAGTTTAAGGTAGAGTACCCCGAGAGGTAGCCTTCATGAGAATGGTAACATGGAAGCATAGAAGAATGGTAAGTCATTGACATGAGAGAAGGTCAGTTATCTGCTAATTGGTGGCAACCGAGAACGCGCATGTGCGGGTGGTCTATGGATGAGTGTGGGAGAGAGTAACCAGGTTGTGGGATCATAAAAGGAACGGTAACAAGAACTTGGATTATATCTTAAACTCTTGATTTGAAGTTGTTATGGAGAACACCAGTCTGCGAAAAGAGAGACGGTTATCTCCATTTGTACATCGATTACAATGATCCGAACAAGATGACAATGAAGAACAAGTACCCCCTTACCACGTATAGATGATCTACTCGACCGGTTGCAAGGGTCGGTGGTCTCTTCTAAGACCGAGTTAAGGTTTGATTGTCACCAATTGAGAAGTCGAGACTGGGATATTGCAAACACGGCATTCCGGACAAACCATAGTCACTACGAGTTGTAGTGATTCCATATGGGCTTACTAAGGCCCAAATAAGACAATTGTGTCCACTCTGAAGAGAGAGAAGTTGTATGACCAGTTGACTCAAGATGACCCCCCGAAGGATGTGAAAAGAAGTTACAAGTTTTACTGGATGAGCTGATCATTACCGGATTGTGGAGATATTCTCCAAATAACACCATCTATGGCTAACTACTCCGGATTACGATGAAGTATTGAGTGGGACGAAAATGGATAATGGAGTTGTTGAGAGTTAGGAGGAGATTCATTGGTGCAACTTTTTGAAATTGCCTCGAGGTATGATCGGTTTGAAGTGTACAAGTGATTTTTTTTCAAGACATGGTCTTGATTGAGTATTCGGAGACGATGTAAAAGTTATAGCATACATGTCTCGTTAGTAGAAGCAGTGTGAAGCGAAGTATTTCCTTCATTACTTACTTGCAACAAGAATTGAGGAAACGTAACATCAAAGTGTGGTTTGACAAGAACCAAAGCCAACGGTGTAAATTGAAAGTTCGATCTTCTTTGTTAGAGACAAGCAAAGAAGAAACATAATGGAAATGTTGTAGTGAGAAAGACCCGAGAAGGAAGTTGAGTTTCCGATACATCGGACCTTTTTGAGATCTTAGCGCAAGTTGGGAAAGTGTTCTACCGGCTGGCATGGCCGCCTCTTAGGACGGTCAAGGAGTGCCAGTTTCTTGGGCTTAGCGGGATACTACCGCCGTTTGTTGAGGGTTTCTCTGTGGATTGCACGACCGCGTCACTTCATTGCTGAGGAAGTCTACCAGGTTAGTCTGGTCCGCAGCCTGTCAACACAGCTTCGAGGAGCTGAAGAGGAGGTTGACCTCCGCTCCTGTGTTAGCCCAGCCTGAGGGCGTAGAGGATTTTGTAGTGTATAGTGACGCCTCAAAGCTAGGCTTGGGGTGCGTTTTGATGCAGAGAGGTAGGGTTATTGGCGTACGCTTCTCGGCAACTGAAGCCGTAAGAGGAGAATTACCCTACCCATGATCTTGAGCAAGGCGGCAGTGATTCGTGCCCTGAAGATCTGGCGACATTACTTGTACGGGCTACGTGCCAGATCTTCACAAACCATAAGAGTCTGAAGTATATATTCACTCAGCGGGAGTTGAAGAACCGCCAGAGGAGATGGGGAGCTGATTACGGTTCAGCCACAGTTTGTAAGGGATTTGATAGGTTGGAGTTGGATATCCGGTTCCCGGTACGGAATGTTGTTTGTCCGAGTTAGAGGTATTACCTGACCTGTCCGGAGAGATCCCGCAGAAGCAAGAGGGATGTCCCATTTTGATGAGGATCCGGGACAGGATGTCCGAGGAGAGGCACCGCAATTTATCACAGAGCAGACGGGCTTTTGAGATGTCCAGGGACGTATTTGTGTACCGTGAGATCAGGAGTTGAAGAGAGCGGATTTTGCATGAGGCACATTCCACACCTTACTCGGTGCACCAGCACGAGTAAGATGTACCAGGATATTAGGAGGTTTTATTTGGTGGGCGGGCTCAAGCCCGATGTAGCTAGATATGTGGCCCGATGCGTGACCTGCCAACAGGTCAAGATCGACCACCAGAGACACGGAGGGAGAGCTTCACCCACTGCCTGTGCCAGAGTGGAAGTGGAGGACATATCACAGAATTTCGTTACCGGTCTGAGACCTGAGTAGGAGCTTCGACACGATATGGGTAGTAGTAGATCGGTTGACGAAGACCGCGCGTTTCATCCCTATACGGGAACGTGGCCGTTTTAGTCGTTTAGCCGAGGAGTTTACCCGTCAGATTGTGAGATTACATGAGGAACCGAGAACAATCATATCGACAGGGACAGGCGTTTTACCTCGAGGTTCTTGGCAGCAGGTACACGCCGCCCTAGTTCGAGTCTTCATTTCACCACCGCATACCATCCACAGACCGACGACCAGTCTGAGCGGACTATTCAGACCTTAGAGGATATGTTACTAGCATGCGTACTAGATTGGGGTCAGGTATGGCAGACCATCTCCCGTTGGTCGAGTTTTCATATAATAACAGCTGGACGCGTCGATTGGGATGACACCGTATGAGGAATTGTATGGACGGAGATGCGTACTCCCTTATGTTGGGACGAGCCGGGGAGTTCCAGCGTTGTAGCTCCAGATCAGGTACAGGACGACGTGGCTAGAGTTGCTTTGATCCGAGAGAGGATGTTGGCCGCAAGAGCGTCAGAGGTCGTATGCGGATAGGAGGCGTAGACCTCTCGAGTTCAGGGTAGGAGCTCAGGTGGGGTTGAGGGTATCACCGACGCGGGGCGTCAGGCGATTCGGCATTAAGGGAAGTTAAGCCCCGATATGTCGGTCCATTCGAGATCTTGGAGAGAGTCGGTGAGGTGGCATACCGGTTAGCATTGCCACCGCGTTGGAGGTATACACCGGTATTTCATGTCTCTCAGCTGAGAGAGTACATACACGACCCGAGCACATCATTAGCCACGAGGACCTAGTGGTCGAGCCGGACCATACTTTTGCAGAGCATCCGATAACGGTTTTAGAGCGGAGTACGAGGCGCCTTCGATCGAAGGAGATACCGATGTTGAGAGTGCAGTGGTCGAGGCGAGGAGCCGATGAGGATACATGGGAGACGGAGGATAGTATCCGGAGGAACTATCCCGAGTTTTAACGCAAATTAGCGACATCGATAGGACCGTCGGGTTAGTCCCGAGATCTTCCCTTGTTTGTTCTATGTGTTTATGTCATGACGTGTTATGTGAGTTCGTATGAGTATATGTGTTCCTTGCTAGGTCTTGATGTGATTTTATTCGTAGACTTGGATTAGAGCGATAGTTGACGTTTTATGAGTTCCACGTGGTTACGAGACGTGTTGATCGAGAGTGCTGCGTTTAGCAAGTTTCGGGACGAAACTTGTTTTTAGGGGGTTAGTTCTAACCTCCGGAATTTTTATTCCGGACTTAGAGCATTTTGTAGATCTTCCCGCAGGCACGAGGTGCCGAGTGCCGGGATTTATTCCTAAAATCCCGAGCCGACTCGTTGTTTTTCCCTTTTCCGCTTTCCGACCCTTCGTTCCAAGCTGAGGTGACAAGAGGTCATTTCCGACCCCTCGTTCGAGGTGAGGTGACAAAAGGTCAGCTGACCCCTTGATCCCCTCTCCACTTTTCAGCTCTGTCCCTCTCTCTTCCTCTCTTCTCTTTCACGTCTTCCTCTCTTCCTCTCTTCTCTCTCTCTTTGCTTTCTTCCATCTTTGAAACTCTTGGATTGTGACTGCAATGGAGAAAGATCAGATCTAGTTTGGTAAGCATATTCCTCTCCTTCTTTTCTCTTCATTGTTGTTTTCCTTTCTTCTTCCCTCTTCATCCATGGCCATGGATGAAGCTCTTGAGAAGCTTTTTACTCAAATCCTTGCATGCATGTGTTCTTAACTCGATTAGGTCATGGAGAGGAGTCTAAGATCAGTGGTTGGTGTTTGGAGAAGACCCAACAAGGAGAGGAGGACATTGGAGCCAAGGATCCAAAGTCGAGAAGAGCTTCTGCAGCGAAACCGCGGGGGCGGCTCATCACAGCCGCAGGGGCGGATCCACAGCAAGGGGCGGCTCCAAGCGCAGGGCGGCGCACAGCGGCAGCAAGGCGGCAGGGCGCTCCTGGGTCTGCAGGGGCGGCGGCAGTGTTCCGCTGGGCTTGACTCCGCGGCTGCGTTTTCTATAACAGTAGGCTTCTCCTCTCCTTCCTTAGTTTTGTAGTTGTATCATGTTAGTAGTATGCCTAGGATGGATCTAGAGTAGCTTGAGATGCCACTTAGTGGTTGTGAACCTAGGAGCCCTTAAGACTCGATGTAGTTGATGGTTATGAGTATGTTGAGCATGATGGACATTCTAGGCTAGCTTGTTCCTTCTTGGCTGAGGTTTAAGATCATGTGAGGTTATAAACTATTGTGAGTTGCTTTCATGTGCTGAGAGTGTGGTGAGTACCTTGGACCCTAGGATGCATTCCTAGCTTGAGGGTTAGGTGATCTTGCTTAGATCACTAGAGTGAAGTCTAAGACTTCTTGAGCGTGAGCATGTATTGATATGCATATCTCTTGTGAGCAGGTTGTGGGCTTCCTCCTTGAGTGTGGTGACGAGGTAAGTCTCCGGACTTACTTAGCTCATATTTTACGTATTAACATCGATGTGTGTTGGTGGTGTGTGTTTGTGTTATTGTTTATGTTATAAACAACTAAACGTAAATAAGACCACCGACTTTATATTTTGGGCCCAAGTGTATGATAACGGGCGGTGACATCATCTGCCTAGCTCTTGCGAGAGTCTAGGAGGTTCTCGGCGACTAGCCCGGGCGGGTAGACGTCGGATGCATCAGTACCATTCCTTGCCGGTAAGTAGGGACCGAGGCGAGACCACGGTGGTTCTCGTGTCACAAACCTAAGTTGAATTAGAACGGGATACGACTTAATAATAAAAAGATAATAAACCGGACTTGTGTGTTTTGGAGTATGTATGTGTTATGTGATATATGTGTATGTGCCTTCACCTCTTTTTCTAATGCTTCGAATATGAGCTAATGGTTTTAAACCGTTGTGTAGATGCCTTGCAAGTTAGAGACGTCGCCGGAGTGAGGTGGATGAGTGGACAACCGAGTCTCCGTACATTATAGAGACGGGACGTTTTTGGGGTTATGCCTTGTGTTGTTGAATTATGTTGTACGGTTTAAGATTTCTTATCTGAGTTATGTTTTAAACCGTTGTGTATCTTTACTTTTCAGTTTGTCGCATACATTATAAACGATTTGAGTTTTGCCTTTATTTGTGGCTTGTTGAAAGGTCGCGGTGAAATTGTTGTTAGGCTAAGGTCGGGACCCATTGTGAGGTCTCGCCGTAGCATCCCGAGTCCTGCGGATTTGGGGTGTTACAGATTCGTTCGTATTCAACTTGGATTCGCAAAATAAAAATAAAAGTTATAAAAATCTAAAATTTTCTGTTTATTACAATCCTAAGACTACTTTCCACTTGAACCCAACCCTATATACATATGTGTATGGGGCTGATTCGGAGAGGATGCTCATTTTAGAGAGGATGTGAGGAAACATATTTGTTCGTTTTTTGTTGTACCGAGTTTAGTTTTTTAACCACTTATTATTAAATTTTTTTCTAAAATGAATGCTTATCCTACAAAATAGACACATTTTTTATTCATAGAAAAGTGATATTAAAATAAAAGAAACAATTAACGTAAATTAATAAACAAATAGTATAAAAAAAATGAACACAATTTATCATCACTCCTCTCTAGAAGGAGCCTCCTCACCCGGAACCATTATATAATGTTGATTATAGACATAATGAAATTTAAAATTTTGAAAATTAATGATTATCATACTCACTATAATTTTTTTGTGATGCATGTAAAACAAAATATATTTTTGAACCCTTCACCTAGCCTTGTATGCTACTATCGACTTAAGGAAATACAATATCTTTTGATAGTAAATGTTACATGCATGCATGATAACATGATTTATCGACCTGTTTTACTCATGCATTTAGTTAGATTTCCTTTTTCCGCGTTCATGTTTTGGCCTTAGTTTGTGTCATTTATGCTTGTTTAGTTCTACTTTGGCATGAATAGATGTGTACACACTATTTGTGGGCTTTGTAGGTGATTTGACACATTTTGGAGCTAAAACGACGTATTTGAGGATCTAGTCTCGAAGTGGACGCATTGGAGCAAGCGTACGTGCCGGGAAAGCGAGGAATCGAGCTAAAGACGTGAGGAACAAGAAGACCGCATCTCGGACCGATCTCGGCCAGACCAGACCGAGATGGTCCAAATCTCGGCCGAGATTTCACCTAGCTCGGCCGAGATGGCCCTAGCTCGGCCAAGATGGTCTGAGCTCGGCCGAGATGGTCCGAGCTCGGCCGAGATGGTTCGAGCTCGGCCGAGATGGTGCCGAGCTCGGCGAGATGGTTCGAGCTCGCCGAGATGGTTCGAGCTCGGCCGAGATTTCTTGATCTCGGGCCGAGATTTCCGATGTGATGCGACGCTGAACTTTCTGTTGTAGAATCTCGGTCCCGACTGGCCTGATCTCGGCCGAGATTTCTGCCCGAGATTTTCTGTTCGGCGATTTTATTTTTATTTTTGGATCGGTTTTGGCCCAGCCCGTCTTTTTGTAAGATTGTTGCCTATAAAGGGAAGCTCTAGGTTATTTTCTAAGGGTCCGAATTAGTCCGTTTCTTTTAGGGTTAGGTTACCCCATAGGGGGAGCCGCTCTCTTCTTTTCCCTTCTTCTTCTCCATTGTTCTTCATAGGTTAGCTTCAAGATTTATACTTTTATATTCAGTTTTGTTTGGAAGACCTTGTTGGATTCGAGATTTGTCAAGATTGGAGTTTTTTCATTCCCCTTTGTTATTAATTTATTTGTCTTCTTTGATATGATTGTTATTGGCTAGAACCTTGTGGTTCCAAGGTTGATAAGGGATTTGTTTATGCCTTTGATTATGATAGATTAGATTGTGCTTTGTTTTGGCTTTGAATTGCTAGAAATCCTAATGGTTGGCTTGGACTTGAATCTAGTTAAAAGCTAGTCACCTAAGTTGGAATTGAGACTTACCCGGTGATATTCCTTCGTAAATACATAAGTGACTGATCATAGTAATAACGGTTTATCCTTTATTGGTTGAATGTGCTTAGATTTCTTGCTAAGTAGGGTAATACCTGAGACTTACCCGGTAATGGTTTACCTTTCCCTTAGTTTGTAGTCTGGTTTGTTTAGAATTTTCTACCTCTCTACCTTGAGACATACCCGATAATAGGTAGTTGGTTTGGAACTAGATAGTCTTGAGACTTACCCGGTAATAGACTGTCAGCCTAGAAACGTTCATCCTTGTGGCTTTTCTACCTTATATTTTTATGAGTCTTCCTGAATCTATATGTATAAACAATGATCTTGAACCCTTGGAATCCATTTTTCCTTTAACTTGATTATCTTTGTTTTCCCTTTTTATTTTATTTGTTTGTTTTGACTTTAAATCAATAGTGACAATTAATTGCGAGTCCTTTAAAACCTTTTCAAAACCTTTTTGACTTCTTTCCTTATATTTTCCAACTTCCTTTCTTAATTGAGATCTATTTATTTATAATCATTATTGCATATTAATCCTCAGTCCTTGAGATCGACCCTGGAATACTTACCTTTACTGTGATTGACCCATACACTGTGAGTTCGTTGCTATTTAGGGAATTATTACAGGTTATAAATATAAAACTATCCCTTCCTTGTTTTACTAACTTATAGGTCTTTATCATTATTGATAAAGGTTTATAGGGGTGTAAAAACAGCGAACAAGTTTTTGGTGCCGTTGCCGGGGACTGAGAAAGTTTAATTTGTTGTTTTTGATTATTTATAGTTTAGGTCTTTCTTGTTACTTTTTGATCTCGTTTTCTTTCTGTCTTTGTATTCTTCAGGTACAAGATGGCTTGGAATAACGGGTCTGGCTCTTGGAGGTATTGTGAGGGTCACATTTATAATCCTTTTGGAGAAACACTCAAACCCCCACAACCTGAGATACAACCTCTGCAACAATATCCCGAAGACCAGTTCAAGTTGATGTACGGAAATTTTATGAGGATGTATGACAGGTTAGAGAGGAGATTGTCTCGCAGGGATGAACCTCGAACACTAAACGAATTGCGGAGTTCAAGTAAGAAATCTGAAAGCATTTTAACTCCCAAGGAAGAGGTTCATCCAAAGGAAAGCGCATCGAGGATGAAGAGCTGACGAAGGAGGAAGACGGATCGGACAACCCTATCCTGATCTCTGCGAGATCATTCCTATCTCGACCGATATTCCTGTGGCAGAAGGAAATCTCGGCCTAATCCTACAAATCTCGCCGAGATTTCTTACATGGCTGCCCGAGATTTGCTGAAAATCGTCCCTGTGGCTTTCATCCTACTCGAGCAGCGCCTAAAAGCTGGAGGGCAGTGCCAAAGGAACCTCCAAGGTTAGATTGAAGCTTCTCCCTGATCAAAAGAGCTTATCGTTCAAGTATGGGGTAACCCACAAGGTTACTATCCATAACATCTTTTATTGTTGGGAAGAGTGGAGATCTTCCAACAGGACACGAAAGAGGTTCTCAAGAAGAAAATCTATGAGTCTTGTGAAGAGTGGTTGAAAGGACTGGATGAGCAGTCCAAGGTTTTTGATGTGAGCTGACACAACCACGGAATTGGGTCTGGCTAGAGACCTTAAATCAAGCGCTTCTCGGAGGCAACCCGAGGTTTGAGTTTTTCCCTTTCTTGCTTTCGTTTTTGTTTTTGCTTTTTGCTTTTGCGTTTCTGCGCGTTTTGGTTTCTTTTGTCTTTTCAGGTTTTTAAGTAATGAAGAATAGTTGCTTTTAAAGGAGATTGCATGGCGCTTGTTTCCACCACCACTTCCATTTAGATGTGTCATATCACTGATTTTTACATTGTGAGTATTCTTTTTCACTTCTATTTATTCTTCACATTGGGGACAATGTGAGTTTTAAGTATGGGGTGGGATACTTGTAATCTTTTAGCATGTTTCTTTTCTTGTCACACTTTTCCTTTTAGCATGCATATAAAAAAATAAATAAATTGGCTTCTAGGAATGACATGACCCTATGATAACATTATGCTTGTGAATTAGCCTTTGATTATTATTACTTTTGAGCTCAATTTGATTTATGGTATATATGGGATTTTGAATACTTTGCTTGAATTTTATGTGAATTATAAAAATTACCTTGTTAGTTGGATTGAGTTTGGATAGTTGAAACTTCATGATAAGTTCTTATACATTGCGTAGGGATGATTTAGGCAATTCGACTTCATTCTTCTTCTATCTTTATCATGCTTCACCCCTCAAACATGAAATCCATTGTCTCCTATCCAGGAGTTAGGAATGTTTAGTTTGAAGGTGTGTGCTAAAAATGTTGTGTTGTTGTACACCCCAAATCCGCGGGACTTGCGGTGCTACGGGCGAGACCTCACAATGGGTCCCGACCCTTAGCCTGATAACAATTTCACCGGACCTTCCACAAGGCACAAATAAAGACAAAACTCAAAATACGTTTTATAATGTATGCGGAAACCGAAAAGTAAGAAACTACAACTTGGAAACTCAGCGAGTCCTCAAAACAACACAACTCCAATACGAAACTTAAACCGTACCAATAAACCACAATATGAAAACATAACCAAAAACATCCCCTTCCTATAATGTACGGAGACCCCGACTGTCCACTCCTCCACCTCACTCGGCGGCACCCCTAACCTGCAAGTCATCTACACAAACGGTTTAAAACCGTTAGCTCATATTCTAAGTATTAGAAAAGCGGTGAAGGCACAAACACATACATATCACACATCATTCAACACGCAATCCATTATCTTTACATCATTAAGTGTATCCAATTCAACTTCGGTGTGACATGAAACCCCAGTGGTCTCGCCTCGGTCCCTTACCGGCAAGGAATGGGTGCAGATGCATCCACCCGTATACTTGCCGGACTCGTCGCCGAGATCCTCCTAAACCCCGCCAGGGCTAGGCCAGATGATGTCACCGCCCGTTATCATACACTTGGGCCAACACATATATATATATATAAAGTCGGTGGTCCTAATTACCGGTTTCATTGTTATAACTTAAAATAACACACACCACCAAACACACACCAATGCTAATACATAAAATACGAGCTAAGTAAGTCCGGAGACTTACCTCGTCCCAAACGCTAACTCACACAACGCTCACTCTTCCCTTGGGAAGAAGTACTCAACCTGTTCACAACAAGGTATCCATAAAAACCCGCTCAACTTAAGAAGTCTAGGACTTCTGCACAAATGATCTACGCAGGATCATTTGACTCACATTCTAGGACTGCATCGTAGAGTCTACCATAATTACCGTCAATAACGACGTAAAAGATAACGAGGTCTAAATACGCTCATCACATTCTCCTAAGGTCTCAAAAGCCGCTACTTGGCATTTATCCTAAGTTATGCTAGTTCCAACCTATCATGAACCTACTATACATAACTAGATCGATATGAATTCGTGGCTTTTATCGGTTCCGGAACCTAGCATCAAAACTACACAATTTAGTCCATACGCTAAATTGATCACCAAATATAATATATCGAACCTAATATAAAACTCGTTTCATAATTTCCGAGGTTAGAACTCGCTAACGTATTTTCCGGGGCAATTATACATTTCCTAAGACATATGGGTCAAATTGTAATTAATATAAAACTGAGGGCTTAAGTGTAATTATACCGAATAAGAGGGGGCCGACCGAGAATAGCCCGAAGGCTGTCCAAGCTCACTGCGGCGGCGGGGGGACGGCTCCGGACGGGAGGAAGGCGGCTTGCAGGCAAGTGGCGGCCGGCCTCCAGCTCCGGCGAGGGCAGTGCAGGGAGAAGAAACGTGAGCTGCTGCTCACCGAGGCCGAACGAAGTCGAGACGCAAGGTGAGTGGCTGGCGGCGGCGGGGCTCCAGGCGAGGCGCGGCGACGGAGTTCTCCTGGGTGATAGGCTCCTCGTGGCGGCCGGCGAAGACTCAATCCAGAGAGAGAGGGAGAAGCCTCGGCCGTGGTGCAGATTCCTCCTGGTTCCGGCGACAGGTTCGAAATGGAGGGAGGCTGGTGGCTCTCCGACGAGCTCGAGGCGCCTGGACGACGAGAGGGGAGAGAGAGACGGTGGAGAGTGAGGTGGCGGGATGGAGGTGAAGTTGCCGGGCGTGGAAGAGAAGGGAGCGGGTAGAGTGAGTGTGGGGAGTGAGTGCCAAAGTGAGGAGAGGAGAGGAGAGGATAGGAGAGGAGAGGAGAAGCGTGCCGCGGTCTTGCACAGGCGAGGGGTCGGGTCGGCTGGGTGCAGGAGCAGGGACGAGGGGTCGGGTAGGCTGGGCGGCACGGTTGCAGGCCTAGCGCAAGCTAGGCGGGCGGCAACTAGCTCCTGCAGCTGGGTGGCTGGCGTGAAGAAGAGGGAAAAGTGCCAGCGTGGGTGGGGGCCCCGGTGACGTGGCGCCAACATGGCGTGGGGCTCAGGCTGAGGTGGAAAAAGGAGGGGGAAAAGGAAGAGATAAAGGAACGGGTTCAAAACTCGTTAAAATAATTCCGTAACGGATGTTACGGGTCGGAATATTTTTTCGACATTCTCGTAAAATTATTTACGGGTTAGGCGTCGGAATATTTTCCGAACATTTCCGTAAAATAATTTAAGGAAGGAGAAATAAAAAGATATATTTATTTCTAAAATTCCCGGACGTTACAGTTGTGAATTGCTTGAGGAAGTTTGAAGGATGTGAAATGTGATGTGATGAGAAAAGAAAAGCTTATAAGGGGTTGTTGGCTATGAAAGATGAGTAATCGGTACCATTCACATAACCGGGTGTTTGTGCCTTGCCAAAGTATGATTAGTTTTTAAAAACATTCCCTAAGAGTTTATTTGGTATGTGCATTTTGGTGTGAGGTATGTGAAGGAAACTGAACACCAAGGTTTTGGCTACTATGCACCAATGTCTTTCACTCAGAAAAAAGAAAGAAAGAAAAGAAAAGAAAAGGAAGAAAATCTGCATATTATGCAAGGGTGGTGAATGTTGAGTTGAAAAGATGAAGTGTGTTGATTCTTCTTCCCGGATTAGCACCTCATGACCTAAATTATATCCTACCCTTATCACATTTCTTGTCCTTTTATTACTAAGTCCTTTTGATCTATGTGTACATGTATTTGACTTGGCAGGCTTAGACTTGAATTTCTCATGAATATTAAATATAGCGATTTTGATGATGAATGTGAAATCTTTGTAAAGTATGATTATCCCTTTTTATGTCTATTTCATTTGATCTTAATTGAAATATATCTTTAGCTATGAAACTTGCACTATTGAGGGTGACCATAATTAGAAGCACTTCGCGTTTTTGTTTTTGTTTTGCATAGATAATTCATGTTATCTTATCTTAGATTTACTACTTGCTTGAGGACAAGCAAGAATAAGTATGGGGTATTTTGATAACATGATTTATCGACCTGTTTTACTCATGCATTTAGTTAGATTTCCCTTTTCCGCATTCATGTTTTGTCCTTAGTTTGTGCAGTTTATGCTTGTTTAGTTCTACTTTGCAAGAACAAATGTCTACACATGCTATTTGTGGCTTTGTAGGTGATTTGGCACATTTTGGAGCTAAACAACGTATTTGAGGATCAAGCCTCAAAGTGGACGCATTGGAGCAGGCGTACGTGCCCGGGAAAGGCGAGGAATCGAGCTAAAGACGCGAAGGAACGAAGAAGACCGCATCTCGGACCGAGATGGACGATCTCGGCCAGACCAGACCGAGATGGTCCAAATCTCGACAGAGATTTCACTAGCTCGGCCGAGATGGCCCTAGCTCGGCCGAGATGGCGAGCTCAGCTGAGATGGTCCGAGCTCGGCCGAGATGGTTCGAGCTCGGCCGAGATGGAGCTCGGCCGAAATTTCCGATGTGCTGCGGTGCTGAACTTTCTGTTGTTGAATCTCGGTCCCGACTGGCCTGATCTCGGCGAGATTTTTGCCCGAGATTTTTTGTTCGGCGATTTTATTTTTTTTGGATCGGTTTTGGCCCAACCGTCTTTTGTAAGATTGTTGCCTATAAAAGGGAAGCTCTAGGTTATTTCTAAGGGTCCGAATTAGTCCGTTTCTTGTAGGGTTAGGTTACCCCATGGGGGAGCCGCCTCTCTTCCTTTTCCTTCTTCTTCTCCATTTGTTCTTCATAGGTTAGCTTCAAGATTTATACTTTTATATTCAGTTTTGTTTGGAAGACCTTGTTGGATTCGAGATTTGTCAAGATTGGAGTTTTCCATTTATTGAAGTTAAGTTCTTTTCATTCCCCTTTGTTATTAATTTATTTGTCTTTCTTTGATATGATTGTTATTGGCTAGATAATTCATGTTATCATATCTTCAATTTACTACTTGCTTGAGGACAAGCAAGGATAAGTATGGGTATTTTGATAACCTGATTTATCGACCTGTTACACTCATGCATTTAGTTAGATTTCCCTTTTCGTCATTCATGTTTTGGCCTTAGTTTGTGCAATTTATGGTTGTTTAGTTCTACTTTGCAAGAACAGATGTCTACACACGCTATTTGTGACTTTGTAGGTGATTTGGCACATTTTGGAGCTAAAACGACGTATTTGAGGATCAAGCCTCGAAGTGGACGCATTGGAGCAGGCGTACGTGCCTGGGAAAGGCGAGGAATCGAGCTAAAGACGCGAAGGAACGAAGAAGACCGCATATCGGACCGAGATGGACCGATCTCGGCCAGACCAGGCCGAGATGGTCGAAATCTCGGTAGAGATTTCACCTAGCTCGGCCGAGATGGCCCTAGCTCGGCCGAGATTTCTAGATCTCGGCCAAGATTTCCGATGTGCTGCGGTGCTGAACTTTCTGTTGTTGAATCTCGGTCCCGACCGGCCTAATCTCGGCCGAGATTTTTGCCCGAGATTTTCTGTTCGGCGATTTTATTTTATTTTTAAATCGGTTTTGGCCCAACCCATCTTTTGTAAGATTGTTGCCCATAAAAGGGAAGCTCTAGGTTATTTCTAAGGGTCCGAATTAGTCCGTTTCTTGTAGGGTTAGGTTACCCCATGGGGAGAGCCGCCTCTCTTCCTTTTCCTTCTTCTTCTCCATTGTTCTTCATAGGTTAGCTTCAAGATTTATACTTTTATATTCAGTTTTGTTTGGAAGACCTTGTTGGATTCGAGATTGTCAAGATTGGAGTTTTCAATTTATTGAAGTTAAGTTCTTTTCATACCCCTTTTTTATTAATTTATTTGTCTTTCTTTGATATGATTGTTATTGGCTAGATAATTCATGTTATCTTATCTTCGATTTACTACATGCTTGAGGACAAGCAAGGATAAGTATGGGGTATTTTGATAACATGATTTATCGACATGTTACACTCATGCATTTAGTTAGATTTCCCTTTTCCGCATTCATGTTTTGGCCTTAGTTTGTGTCATTTATGCTTGTTTAGTTCTATTTTTGCAAGAACAGATGTCTACATACGCTATTTTGCTTTGTAGGTGATTTGACACATTTTGGAGCTAAAACGACGTATTGAGGATCAAGCCTCGAAGTGGACGCATTGGAGCAGGCGTACGTGCACGGGAAAGGCGAAGAATCGAGCTAAAGATGCGAAGGAACGAAGAAGACCACATCTCGGCCAGAACAGGCCGAGATGGTCCATGATCTCCCGAGATTCCACTCTCGGCCGAGATCACACCTAGCTCGCTGCCTTGGCTCGGCGAGATCCACCTATCGGCCGAGATTGCCTTGGCTCGGCCGAGATGGCCCTAGCTCGGCCGAGATGGTTCGAGCTCGACCGAGATTTCTCGATCTCGGTCGAGATTCCCGATGTGCTGACGTGTTGAACTTTCTGTTGCTGAATCTCGGTCCCGACTGGCCCGATCTCCGAGATTTCTGCCGAGAGTTCTTGTTCGGCGATTTTATCTTATTTTTTGGATCGGTTTTGGCCCAGCCCGTCCTTTGTAAGGTTGTTGCCTATAAAAGGGAAGCTCTAGGTTATTTCTATGGGTCCGAATTAATCCGTTTCTTTAGGGTTAGGGTTACCCCATAGGGGGGAGCCTTCTCCTTCCTTTCCCTTATTCTTCTCCATTGATTCTTCATGGTTAAGGAAGACATTGGTTGGATTCGAGATTGGTCAAGATTGAAGTTTTCCATTTATTGAAGTTAAGTTCTTTTGTTCCTTTTTGCTATTTCTTTATTTTTGTCTTTGATATGATTGTTATTGGCTAGAACCTTGTGGTTCCAAGTGTAACACCCCAAATTCGCGGGACTCGGGGTGCTACGCGGTGAGACCTCACAATGGGTCCCGACCCTTAGCTTGACAACAAATTTCAAAGGACCTTTCCAACAAGGCACAAATAAGGCGAAAACTCAAATGTTTTTAATGTATGCGGAAACCGAAATGTAACTAATACAAAGTGGAAACTCATTCCGAGTCCTCAAAATAACATAACCCCAATATGAAAGTCTAATCGTACAATAACATCCACAAACTAACGATATGAAACATAACCCAAAAACGCCCCCCGTCCTATAATGTACGGAGACCGCGGCTGTCCACTCCTTCACTCTCACTCGGCGGCATCCCTAACCTGCAAGTCATCTACACAAACGGTTTAAAACCGTTAGCTAATATTCTAAGCATTTAGAATGGTGGTGAAGGCACAAACACATACATAACACATAACATAAAACACACAAAGTCCGGTTTTATTATCTTTATATTATTAAGTTATATCCCGTTCTAATTCAACTTCGGTTGTGACACGATACCACCGTGGTCTCGCCTCGGTCCTACTTACCGGCAAAAGAATGGTACGGATGCACCGACCAATCTAACCCGCCGGGCTAGTCACCGAAAACCTCTTAGACTTCCCGCTGGGGCTAGGCAGATGATGTTACCGCCCGTTACCATACACTTGGGCCAAAATATACAAAAGGTCGGTGGTCCGATTTACCGGTTAATTATTATAACAAGAACATAAAATACACACCACCAAACACACATCAACACTAATATGTAAAATACGAGCTAAGTAAGGTCCGGAGACTTACCTCGTCACCAAACCCAAGTCACCACACTCTTGCTTCCTTAAGAAGGAAGCCACAACGTGTTCACAAGAGATATGCATATCAATACATACTCACTCTCAAGAATCCTTAGACTTCACTCTTAGTGATCTATGCAAGATCACCTAACCCTCAAACTAGGAATGCATCCTAGGTCCCAAGTACTCACCACACACTCTCCACACATGAAACAACCCACAACAGTTCATAATTCAACAAGATATTAATCCTCAACCAAAGAGGCACAAGCCTAGCCTAGAAGATCCATCATGCTCACATGCTCATATCCAACAATTACATCGAGCCTTAAGGGCTCCTAGGTTCACAACCACTAAGTGGCATTCTCAAGCTACTCTAGGCCATCCTAAGCATGCTACTAACATGATTCAACAACCAAATCTAAGGAAGGAACGAAGAGTGAAGGAGAGGAGAAGCCTACTGTTGCAGAAAACCGCAACCGCGGAGTCAAGCTGGCGCCCCCTGCGGACACAGGAGCCGCCCCCGCGGAACCAGGAGCCGCACCCCGCGGTGGACTGCATCGAGTGGTCAGGTGCCGCCCCTACGGCCGTGCCGAACCGCACCCGGCGGCGTGTTGAGCCGCACCCGCGGCCTTGCTTAGCCGCCCCCTGCGCCGGCAGCTCCCGCGGGTTCTGTGCAAAACGTCGTCTTTGATCGTGGATCCTTGGCTCCAAAGTCCTTTTTCTCTTGTTGGATCTTCTCGAAACACCTACCACTGGTCTTAGGCACCTCTCCTTGACCTAAACGGAGCTAAGAACCTACGCATGCAAAGAGTTGAGCAAAAACTCCTCAAGATCTTCACCCATAGCCATGGATGAAGGAGGGAAGAAGAGAAGAGAAGAGAGGAGAAAACAAGAGGAGAGAAGTGAGGAAGAGTGAATGAGAGGAAGTAACGTGAAATGTGAGCAAGGGAGGAGAGAGAGGGAGACAAGGACTGAAAAGGATGTGTGTGGATCAAGGGGTCAGCTGACCTCTTGTCCCTCACGCGGACCGAGGGGTCGGAAATGACCCCCTTGTCATTTTTAACCCGGAACGAAGGGTCGGAACTAGGAGAAACCCCCCTAAAAACAAGTTTCGTCTCGAAACTTGCTAAACCCAACACTCTCGGACCAACACGCCTCGTAACAACGTGGAAATCATAAAACGTACACTACCGGCTCTAATCCAAGTCTACGTATTGCATCACATCAAGACCTCGCAAGGTACTCATAATTCAAACAACAACACATAGCATATAAAGCAAACAAGGAAGATCTCCGAACTAACCCGACGGTCCTATCGATGTCACTATGTCTGCATAAAACTCGGGATAGTTCCTCCGGATACTATCCTGCGTCTCCCATGTAGCCTCATCGGCTCCTCGCCTCGACCACTGTATCCTCAACATCGGTATCTCCTTCGATCGAAGGTGTAACACCCCAAATTCTGAGAACTCGGGGCGTCACGGCTAGGACCTCACAGTGGGTCCCGACCCTAGATTGACGACAATATCACTGGATCTTCCACAAGGCACAACATAGTAAAACCAAAATAAAATCCGAAAACATGTTAGGTATCATAAAGTGCGGAAAAGAAACTCAGCCATCACTACATGAACTAGAATCCAAAGAAAGAACGAGTCTAGTTCATGAATATAAAGAAACCCATCGTCCCGACTACCTCGTACGGGAACCTGGCTGACCACTAACTCCGGATCACTCAACAGTTGTCTTAACCTGTTGTGCGTCTAACATAAGACGGTATAAAACCGTTAGCTAACTATTCAAAGCATTAGAATGTATACTAAAGCACAATCACATATAAAGCGGAAAGTAAACACATCAGCATGCTACACTCAAACCGTTTTATTATCTTTAATTAAGGTGATTCACTTCTATTAGTTCAACTTATTTTTTAGCACGAGAATCTCCCGAAACTCGCCCCTGTCCCCGTACCAACCGGAGTGGATCCGATGCACCTCACCGTATACCAATATGGCCTAGTCGCAGGGAACCTCCCAAACTCTAGGCAAAGAATGAGCAGTGATGCTACGACCCGTTATCATACACTTGGGTCTAATAAAACGTAACGTCGTCCTAGTCAAGTTATAATTAAAGAACAACCAACACACACCACTTTAGCAATACATGCTAATACAAAGAATAGCGGCTAAGTAAGTCATACGACTTACCTGAACTGATCGACGGTCGGCCATTACCCGTTACCGTCTAGACGATCGGCCATTACCCGTTATCGTCTATATGCGGATACAATATCAAATACCTGATCAAACGGGGAACATACCCATCAATACATTTATAAGCTTCCGGAAACACTCATAATATATTCTTAGGAAATCTAGGGGTGAAAATCTCTCATCAAACTTCCTAATAGTTTACTTAACTCTCCAGTAGCGGAAGAAGTTATAAACCCAAATCTTCAAAATTACCAAAATGCCCCTCACTTTCCTATAATTCCAAAAAGTGCCCAACACGGGTCTAAGTACCTAACTATGTCCAACAACATCTCACAACCCTAAAATATCCATAACGGGTGTGAGCTAAACTCAACTTACATCCTAAGTCCCAAAATCTAACTTTTAAGGAAATTACGGTTTTGACCCCGGATTTCCTTAAAATCCTAAAACACTCAAACGAGTCTCTAAACTTTCGGAAAACGTCTAACCATATCTATTATCCATTAAATGATCCTAAACAAGTTCTAAGGATTTCCGGACTTCCAAATAAAGGAGAAAAGCAATAAAGAAAGCGTTAAACGTCACTTAGATTTCTCGATACTTTAACCTCGATTTAACTACGTCACACGTTCTCCAAAAATTCTGAAATAATTCTTATACCTAGTAGGCCATGACTACAACACACTAGAAGCATCAATACTTCTAAAATCTACAACAACCAATCTACACAAAATCACCAAAGTCACAATCCTAACATGCTAGTTCTAGAAAACCGATTTTCTTCCAAATTTGGAAGGTCACAACTCTCGATCCAGCCATTTGATCTTCCTATAATTTTGATATGTTATACTATCCTATGTCTATTGCAACATATCCAAAAATCAGCCTTTGAACTTAAGTAAATCATACCTAAAACTGTATCTCAAGGTGACGGTTTGAGCATGGCCAAATTGGAACATTGGTAGCTGAGTAGTGAGTTTTCAAATCAATTCTCTGGGTTCCTGTGGGGGTAAAGAGGTATGAACATGCTCAGATACATTCTTGATCTACACAGCAATGAAGGGGAGAGGAAGGATTCTTATCACTTGATTGGTCTCAAACGAGATAATGAAGAAGGAGAGAGGAGTAGCAGCTATTGGGTGATTTTGGTTGGCAAGTCTTCATACTCGACAAGTAGTGAAGCGAGGAGAAGGGCCAAGACTTGCCTCCTCGGATTGAAGAGGGGAAATGGAGGATCTAGCTTCACTCACTCAGTGCAGGAGGGAATGAAACTCCTCGTTGCTCGCCCTAGATGTTGGAGGAGAAGAGTGGTTGACTGGTGGCTGAGCTGCGTGTGCACAGAAGGAAGGAGATGCTCGGAAGGAGAGGTGTGCTGCTTGGCTTGGCTCGAAGGAGGAAGAGAGCTCGCTGCACAGATCCAAAGAAGAGCTCGATAAGGCGCTCGAAGGGGAGAAGTAGTTTGCTCGTGGTTGCTGCTTAGCTTGAAGGAGAAGGTTGTTTGCTCAAAGGGGAAAGCTGCTGCTACTCGTCCTTGCTTGGATTCGGTGAAGGAGGCCGCTGTTTAGATCCGACGAAGATGGAGAAGCCGAAGGAGCTTGCTACTGCGTGCGGGAGAGGAAGCCGATGTGTACAAGTGGTTTGCTTGGCGTTCCGGGGTCACAGGGAGAGAAAGAAGAGGTTGTCACGGTCTTGTTTGCTCTACTCGAGTCTTGGAAGAGAGGAGAAGCGGACCGTCACTCATTGCTGTTGTTTAGGAGGTGAAAGACATGAGAGTGGTGCTGGAAAGTTGGGAGAGAGAAGCGGTTCCATCTGTTCCGGCTCGACGAGGAGATGCTCCCCAACTGTGCGTTGTTCGCCTAGATCCGAAGACGAAAGGGAGGAGGGAGAAGGTGGCTCAGGAAAGGAGAAGATGGAGGTAGTAGAGGAGAGAAGTGGGAGCACTAGGCTGTCTTTCTCTTGTCAACAGAGGCAAGGTGAGTAGGAGGGAAGTGGGTTGTTCAGAGGTGAGAGAAGACAAAAGAAGAAAGAGAGCAGAGGTAGGGAGTAGGGTAGCAGGAGGTGAAGATAGGCGAGGAGGTTGTTGCTGCAAGCGTACCCTTTGCAATTTCTAGCTGGGGATGTGAGGACCATTTATCGGATAAGGCTTCCAAGGGAGGAGGTGTCGGGTGGTAACGTGGGATATGAACAAGAGGAGGGCCGGCTTTTGGGTTCTTCACTTGGGCCGAGACTGAAGTCAGCATGGGCCGAGATCAGGCCTAGGCTTGGGCTGGAGTGAAGAAGGAGATCTCCGATGGGGAAGATGGGTTTCATAGCCCAATTATAAGGGATAAGGGTTTTAATTCATGTTATCCGAGTGCTTGATCGACAAGAGTCGCATCTCTAGAAACGAAAATTTTCGGGTTTTACAAAAGGCGTCTCGTACTCCGCTCTAAGACCGCTATCGCGTGCTCTGCAAAAGTATGGTCCGGCTCGACCACTAGGTCCTCATGACTGATGATGTCTCTCGGGTCGTGTATGTATTCTCTTAGCTGAGAGACATGAAAGAACGGGTGTATACCCTCCAACCGCGGTGGCAGTGCTAACCGGGTATGTCACCTCACCGACTCTCTCCAAGATCTCGAATGACCGACATATCGGGGGCTTAACTTCCCCTTTATGCCGAATCGCGTGACGCCCCGCATCGGTGATACCCTCAACCACAACTGAGCTCCTACCCTGAACTCGAGAGGTCTACGCCTCCTATCCGCATACCACCTCTGGCCCTCTGGCGGCTCTGTGCGGCCAACATCCTCTCTCGGATCAAAGCAACTCTAGCCACGTCATCTTGTACGTGATCTGGAGCTACAATGCTAGGGCTCCCCGGCTTGTCCCAACATAAGGGAGTACGACATCTCCGCCCATACAATGCCTCATAAGGTGCCATCCCAATCGACGCGTGCCAACTGTTATTATACGAAAACTCGACCAACGGGAGGTGATTTGGCCATACCTGTCCCCAGTCTAGTACACATGCTCGTAGCATATCCTCTAATGTCTGAATAGTCCGCTCGGACTGGCCGTCGGTCTGAGGATGGTATGCGGTGGTGAAATGGAGACTCGAACCTAAGGCGGCGTGTACCTGCTGCTAGAACCTCGAGGTAAAACGCCCGTCCCAATCCCAGATGATGGTCCTCGGTTCTCCATGTAATCTCACAATCTGACGGGTAAATTCCTCGGCTAAACGACTCACCGGCCACGTTTCCCGTATAGGAATGAAACGTGCGGTCTTCGTCAATCGGTCTACTACCACCCATATCGCGTCAAAGCTGCTACTCGGTCTCAAACCGGTCATGAAATCCATGGATATGTCCTCCCACTTCCATTGCAGCACGGGCAGTGGATGAAGCTCTCCTCCGGGTCTCTGGTGGTCGATCTTGACCTTCTTGCAGGTCGCGCATCGGGCCACATATCTAGCTACATCGGGCTTGAGCCCGCCCCACCAATAAGATCTCCTAATGTATTGGTACATCTTACTCGCGCCTGGGTGCACCGAGTAAGGTGTGGAATGGGCCTCATGCAAAATCCGCTCTCTCAGCTCCTAATCCGACGGTACACAAATACGTCCCTGACGTCTCAATAGCCCGTCTGCTCCCATGATAAACTGCGGTGCCTCTCCTCGGGACATCCTGTCCCGGATCCTCATCAAAATGGGACATCTCTACTTCTTCTGCAGGATCTCTCCGGACAGGTCAAGTAGTACCTCCAACTCGGACAAACAACAGTCCGTACCAAGAACCGGATATCCAACTCCAAACCCACCAAATCCCTCTGCAGCTGAGGCTGACCCCGTAAGCCGAGCTATCGCCTCCTCTCGAGGTGTCCTCCTACTCAAAGCATCGGCGACTACGTTCGCCTTCCCGGGATGGTATAAAATCTCCTAGTCAAAGTCCTTAATCAGCTCCAACCATCTCCTCTGGCGGTTATTCAACTTCCGCTGAGTGAATATATACTTCAAACTCTTAGGTCTGTGAAGATCTGGCATGTAGCCCGGTACAAGTAGTGTCGCCAAATCTTCAGGCATGAATCACTACCGTTAACTCAAGATCGTGGGTAGGGTAATTCTCCTCGTAGCTTGGAGGCGTCACTATATACCACGAAATCCTCTACACCTTCAAGCTAGGCTAACACAGGAGCGGAGGTCAACCTCCTCTTCAACTCCTCGAAGCTGCGCTGGCAAGGCTCGGACCAGACGAACCTGGTAGACTTCCTCAACAAGGAAGTGAGCGGTCGTGCAATCACGGAGAAACCCTCAACAAAACGGCGGTAGTATCCCGCTAAGCCCAAGAAACTACGCACCTCCTTGACCGTCATAGGAGGCGGCCATGAGGAAACAAACTCTATCTTCGCCGGGTCGACCATGACACCCTCGGCGGAAACTATATGTCCCAAAAATGCCACCTCGGACATCCAAAACTCACACTTAGAGAGCTTAGCGTAAAGCTCTCTATCCCGGAGGACTCGAAGCACCGTCCTCAAGTGTCTCTCATGCTCCTCCCTACTCCGGGAGTAGACTAATATGTCGTCAATGAACACTACCACGAACTGGTCCAAGAAGTCGATGAAGATGCCGTTCATCAGCTCCATGAAGACGGCGGGTGCATTCGTGAACCCAAATGGCATCACGACAAACTCATAATGGCCGTATCTCGTCCTGAATGTCGTCTTCGGCACGTCCTCCTCTCTCACCCTAAGGTGGTGATATCCCGACCTCAAATCAATACGTGAAAGCACGGAGGCTCCCTGCAACTGGTCCAACAAATCTTCAATGCGCGGTAACGGGTACTTGTTCTTGATGGTGACTTTGTTCAACTCCCGGTAATCAATGCATAGCCTCAAAGATCCGTCCTTCTTCCTAATGAAGAGGACCGGTGCACCCCAAGGGGAAACACTCGGGCGTATGAAACCCTTATCGGCTAACTCCTCGAGCTGCTTCTTCAGCTCTAGCATCTCGATCGGCGCCATGCGGTATGGAGCCTTGGAGATCGGCCTCGTGCCGGACTCCAACTCAATAGAAAAATCAACGCTCCTCTGCGGTGGTAGCCCGGGTGGCTCCCTGAAAACGTCCTCGAACTCGCATGCCACAGGGATCTCCTCCAGTGATGGTCCCGACTCCTCCTTCATGGCATAACACCAAAAGGCCTCGCATCCCTGCCCGATAAGTCTAGCAGCTCGGACCGCGCTAATGACTGTACCGGCCTTCCCGAGGTCCCAACCTCGGAAAATCACCTCGTGTCCCGTCTCCGTGGAAATCGTCACGGTCCTCCGGCTGATGTCTAAAACGGCTCGATGGCGGTCCATCCAATCCATCCCAAGGATGACTTCTTCATGCACTAAGTGCATGACAAAGAAGTCGGCCAACCAATATCGGTTTCCCAAATGAATGGGACAACCGCCTACCTCTCGGGTACTACTAACCCTACCTCCATCGGGTAACCCTATAATAAAGGGTCTCCCCTCTACCGTAGCTAAGGACAACCTAGCTACACAATCATCGGATATAAAAGGGTGCGTAGCACCCGTATCAAATAAAACTCGGACCGAAAAGTCGGGAATCTGAATGGTACCTGGGGCTGCTGGCGCCGGAGGATCGACAGCACTCCTTAGCTCAAATACCCTGGCCTGTGTGCCTCTGGTCTCCTGGGTACCTCCACTAAGGCATATACCTCGGCCCTGTCCCTGAGCTAATCCCTGTGTATGGGCCTGACCCTGACCCTGGCCCCTCTGCTGAGAGCCTTGTGACTGGTATTGTGGCGGCCTCTGACTGCCCCCTGCTACGCCAACAGGCGAAGAACCCTGATGTACTAGGACTTGCCGTGACAACAAAAAACGGCTCGGTGCCCCATCTGACCACAAATGAAACAAGCCACGGGCGGCTTCCTACAGGTATTCCTCAAGTGTCCAAACTCTTCACAACCGTAGCACTGACGTCCCCCGTCTGATGCCTGTCTCAATGTCTGAGGACCAGAACGTCCCGGAGTCTGGCTACATCCCTGACCTGCTACTCCGGCCCCTGAACCAGCTGGTACTGTCCTCTATCTCTTGTCCGGTCCCCCGGACTGTGCTGCTCTCCTAGACCCAGGGCGGTCTCTCTCATAGGCCGAAGCCCGGTCCTGGTACTCCGCCAGTGAGGCACAACGAAATCCCGCAAGGTAAGCACGGGTGGACTCCCTCAGTCTACAGGAAAAGAGAAAGACATGCTGGTCCGCTGGGGGTGCGGCGGGTCCCAACAAGGCTAACTCCGCCCGAAATCGTCTAATCGCCTCAATGACTGGACATCCTCGAAACCTGCCTCCAGGAAATCCTGGACTCTGTCACTCCTCAGTGAAGCTAGGCAAAAAGTCTCCCTAACGAGGCTCAGTAGCTGATCCATCCTTGTCACACCTCCTCTAACTGTCCTCCACCAATACTAGGTCTGCTCTCGAAATAGGGTCTGGACTATCTCAACCTGCCTCTCCTCTAGGCAACGGATCGCCTCTAAAGCTGACTCTACGTGCCCAATCTAGTGCTCAACCTCTAACACTACCTTCCCGTCGAAGTAGTGTACATGCTGCTGGTTGAAAGCCTTCAACCATGAATCCGGTCTCGGAGACCTCAGCTCGTCTCTCGCCCTAACAATCTCCACAGCTGGCTCGGGTGCAACCACTGCCGATGCAACTATCTCTGGTGCAGCCCTAATCAGGGTCACCCGCTGTGTGACCTCAGCTGATCTCGCAGGTGCAGGTGCAGGCACTGGTGGTGCGGGAGGTGGTGCTCCAGTCCTAAATGCCTCCTCAACCCGTCGTACGTAATCTCCAAACACAGTAGCTCCCACGGACGCTCCCCTGGTCCTGACAGATGGAGAACCCTGTGCCCCGGACCTCACAACGGTCCCATCACTAGCCTCAGCAACGATGCTCTCAACTACTTCCTCTATTGGGGTCTCTGCTGCTGGTGCACACACAACTAGTGGGTCCGCAATGGGGATACGTCCCAGACCTCTACCTCTCGTAACTGGAGTTCTTCCTACTCGTCCCTGCCCTCTTGGGACGGTAGGGGGGAGTGGTGGTCTACCCTTGGCGGGTCCTACGTAAGCGGTAGCTCTCGTACGTGTTATCTGATAGCGTATGATGTTTACTTAAGTATAATTGCGTAGGTACTACTTATGATTTCGGTATGATAAACTTCTAAAAGCATAAAGGTAAACATGATCACAATACACATCCAAGGCATACAAACCCAAAATATCCTAAGGTCGCATACATAGCTAGGTACATACAATATCCAAAAACATCCTAAGGTCATACATATATATATATATATATATATATATATAACTATGTAATAATATAAGTACATACTTCTAATCCAGAGATCTATGTCGCCGAGGTTTGCGGAAGGAGTAGTGGTTCCGTACATTCTAACCCAAACCCGACTCATGCACATGATTTTGAAAACGAAAAGTCAAAACCCGTGTGGGTTTTGTTTATTCCTCATTCGGCCTTTAAAAAGATTACGAGTGCCATTGTTGTCAACCTAGGGCTCTGATACCACTTTTGTAACACCCCAAATCCGCGGCACTCGGGGTGCTACGGGTGAGACCTCACAATGGGTCCCGACCCTTAGCTTGACAACAATTTCACCGGACCTTTCCAACAAGGCACAAATAAAGGCAAAAACTCAAATGTTTTTAATGTATGCGGAAACCGAAATGTAACTAATACAAAGTGGAAACTCAGCTGAGTCCTCAAAACAATATAACCCCAATATGAAAGTCTAAATCGTACAATAACATCCACAAACTAATGATATGAAACATAACCCAAAAACACCCCCGTCCTATAATGTACGGAGACCCCGGCTGTCCACTCCTCCACCTCACTCGGCGACATCCCTAACCTGCAAGCCATCTACACAAACGGTTTAAAACCGTTAGCTAATATTCTAAGCATTAGAATGATGGTGAAGTCACAAACACATACATAGCACATAACAGAAAACACACAAGTCCGGTTTATTATCTTTATATTATTAAGTCATATCCCTTCTAATTCAACTTCGGTTTGTGACACGACACCACCGTGGTTTCGCCTCGGTCCCTACTTACCGGCAAAGAATGGTACGGATGCACCCGACCATCTAACCCGCCGGGCTATTCGCCGAGAACCTCCTAGACTTCCCGCTGGGCTAGGCAGATGATGTCACCGCCCGTTATCATACACTTGGGCCAAAATATACACAAGGTCTGTGGTCCTATTTACCGGTTTAATTGTTATAACAAGAACATAAACACACACCACCAAACACACATCAATGCTAATACGTAAAATACGAGCTAAGTAAGTCCGGAGACTTACCTCGTCACCAAACCCAAGTCACCACACTCTTGCTTCCTTAAGGAGGAAGCCCACAACCTGCTCACAAGAGATATGCATATCAATACATACTCACTTTCAAGAAGTCTTAGACTTCACTCTTAGTGATCTATGCAAGATCACCTAACCCTCAAACTAGGAATGCATCCTAGGTCCCAAGTACTCACCACACACTCTCCACACATGAAACAACCCACAACATTTCATAATTCCACAAGATATTAATCCTCAACCAAAGAGGCACAAGCTAGCCTAGAAGATCCATCATGCTCACATGCTCATATCCAACAATTACATCGAGCCTTAAGGGCTCCTAGGTTCACAACCACTAAGTGGCATTCTCAAGCTACTCTAGGTCATCCTAAGCATGATACTAACATGATTCAACAACAAATCTAAGGAAGGAACAAAGAGTGAAGGAGAGGAGAAGCCTACTGTTGCAGAAACCGCAGCCGCGGAGTCAAGCTGGCGCCCCCTGCGGACACAGGAGCCGCCCCCGCGGAACCAGGAGCCGCACCCGTGGTGGACTGCGTCGAGTGTCAGGCGCCGCCCCTGCACCCGTGCCGAGCCGCACCCGCGGCGTGCTGAGCGGCACCCGCGGCCTTGCTTAGCCGCCCATGCGGCCGGCCGGGCCGGCCGCTCCCGCGGTCGTGCTTAGCCGCCCCCGAGGGTTCTGTGTAGAACGTCGTCTTCTTCGTCTTCAATTGTGGATCCTTGGCTCCAAAGTCCTTCTTCTCTTGCTGGATCTTCTCCAAACACCTACCACTGGTCTTAGGCACCTCTCCTTGACCTAAACGAGCTAAGAACCTATGCATGCAAAGAGTTGAGCAAAAACTCCTCAAGATCTTCATCCATAGCCATGGATGAAGGAGGGAAGAAGAAGAAGGGAAAAACAGCAAAGAAGAGAGGGGAGGGAGAGGAAGGAGCTTACCAACAAATTGGGATCTTCTTCTGCAGTCCACAGCTTAGATCCTTAAGCAACAAGGAAGAAGAGAAGAGAAGAGAGGAGAAGAGAAGAGGAAAGAAGTGAGGAAGAGTGAATGAGAGGAAGTAACGTGAAATGTGAGCAAGGGAGGAGAGAGAGGGAGACAAGGACTGAAAAGGAGGTGTGGGGATGAAGCGGTCAGCTTACCTCTTATCCCTCACACGGACCGAGGGGTCGGAAATGACCCCCTTGTCATTTTTAACCCGGAACGAGGAAAAAGAGGAAAAACGACGAGTCGGCTTGGGTTTTCTTAGGAAATAAATCCCAGCACTCGGCATCTCGGGCCTACGGGATAAACTAAAAGTTGCTCCATGTCCGGAATAAATTTGTAACGCCCGGAATTTTATTCCGGACTTAGAGCGTTTTATAGATCTTCCCGTACGCAAGAGATACCAAGAGATGGGATTTATTCCTAAGAAAATCCCGAGCCGACTCGTCGTTTTTCCCCTTTTTCCCGCGTTCCGACCCATCGTTCCGAGTCGAAGTGACAAGGGGTCATTTCTTACCTCTCGTTCCGGGCAAAGAGGAGAAGACAGCTGTTGTCCCCTCAAGACTTTGCAGCCCTTGTCCCCCTCCCTCTCTTTCCTTCCTTCACTTTCACGTTAGACATCACTTACACTCTTCCACACTCCCTCTCTCCTCCTCTTCTCTTCCCCATTGGTGCTTGAAGCTTGCATGTGTGGCCTGCAGCAAGGGAACTACAGATCTGGAGTGGTAAGTCCCTATCCTTCTTTCCTTCCTTTCCATTGTTGTTATTTCCCTTCTTCTTCCTTTCTCCTTCATCCATGGCCATGGATGAAGCTTGGAGAGGTTTTCACTCAACCCTTGTGCATGTCTAGGTTCTTAGCTCGTTTAGATCAAGGAGAGGTGCCTAAGACCCGCTGGAGCGGCCAGCCGCAGAGGTGGACTAGCAGGCCGCGGGTGCGGATCAGCACGCCGCGGGTGCGACTCGACACGGCCGCAGGGGCGGCGGCAGGCACTTGGCTCGGGCGGCAGCGGACGGCCGCGGGTGCGGCGTGACTCGGGCGCGGGGCGGCAACACACGGTCGCGGGTGCGGCGTGAATCAGGCGCGGGTGCGGTTCTTGGCAGGCGACGCAGTCCTCCGCGGGTGCGGCTCCTAGTTCCGCGGGGGCGGCTCCTATGTCCGCAGGGGACGCCGGCTTGACTCCGCCGCTGCGGTTTCGGCAACAGTAGGTCCCTCCTCTCCTTTCCTCTTCGTTCCTTCCTTAGTATTGATGTTGGATCTTGTTAGTAGCATGCCTAGAATGGATCTAGAGTATCTTGGAATGCCACTTAGTGGTTGTGAACCTAGGTGCCCTTAAGGCTCGATGTAAGTGATATATATGAGCATGTGAGCATGATGGACCTTCAAGGCTAACTTGTGCCTCTTTGGTTGAGGATTACTCTTGTTGAATTATGGACTGTTGTGGGTTGTTGCATGTGTTGAGAGTGTGATGAATACTTGGTACCTAGGATTCATTCCTAGTTTGAGGGTTAGGTGATCTTACATAGATCACTAGGGTGAAGTCTAAGACTTATTGAGTGTGAGTATGTATTGATAGGCATATCTCTTGTGAGCAGGTTGTGGGCTTCCTCCTTAAGGAAGCAAGAATGTGGTGACGAGGTAAGTCTCCGGACTTTCTTAGCTCGTATTTTACGTATTAGAATTGATGTGTGCTTGGTTGTGTGTGTTTATGTTCTTGTTATAACATCTAAACCGGTAAATAGGATTACCAACCTTATATTATTGTTTGGCCCAAGTGTATGATAATGGGCGGTGACATCATCTGCCTAGCCCTGGCGGGGTCTAGGAGGTTCTCGGCGACGAGTCCGGCGAGTATACGGGCGGATGCATCCGCACCATTCCTTGCCGGTAAGGGACCGAGGCGAGACCATTGTGGTCTCGTGTCACAACGGAAGTTGAATTAGAACGAAATACGACTTAATAATAAAAAGATAATAAACCGGACTTGTGTGATTTATGTTTTGTGCTATATATGTGTTTGTGCCTTCACCGCTTTTCTAATGCCTAGAATATGAGCTAAGGGTTTAAAACCGTTATGTAGTTGACTCGCAGGTTAGGGATGCCGCCGAGTGAGGTGGAGGAGTGGACAGCCGGGGTCTCCGTACATTATAGGACGGGGATGTTTTTGGGTTATGTTTTCGTATTGTGGATTATGTTGTACGGTTTAAGTTTCGTATTAGAGTTGTGTTGTTTTGAGGACTCGGCTGAGTTTCCAAGTTGTAGTTTCTTTCTTTTCGGTTTCCGCATACATTAAAAACGTTTTGAGTTTTCGCCTTTATTTGTGCCTTGTTGGAAGGTCCGGTGAAATTGTTGTCAAGCTAAGGGTCGGGACCCATCGTGAGGTCTCAATCGTAGCACCACGAGTCCCGCGGATTTGGGGTGTTACAAAATTTCGGGCGTTACACCAAGGTTTACAGGGATTTGTTTATGCCTTGGATTATGATGGTTTAGATTGTGCTTTGTTTTGGCTTTTAATTGCTAGAAATCCTAATGGTTGGCTTAGACTTGAATCTAGTTAGAAGCTAGTAACCTAAGTTGGAATTGAGACTTACCCGGTGATATTCCTTTATAGATACATGAGTGACTGATCATAGGTAATAAAGGTTTATCCTTTATTGGTTGAATGTGCTTAGATTCCTTGCTAAGTAGGGTAATACATGAGACTTACCCGGTAATGGTTTACCTTTCCCTTAGTTTGTAGTCTGGTTTGTTTAGAATTTCCTACCTCTCTACCTTGAGACTTACCCGGTAATAGGTAGTTGGTTTGGAACTAGATAGTCTTGAGACTTACTCGGTAATAGACTGTCAGCCTAGAAACGTTCATCCCTGTGGCTTTTCTACCATATATCTTTATGAGTCTTCCTGAATCTATATATATAAACAATGATCTTCCCTTTGAATCCATTTTCTTTCCTATAACTTGATTATCTTTGTTTTCCCTTTTTATTTGTTTGCTTTGACTTTCAATAAATAGTGACAATTGATTCCAAGTCATTTAAACCCTTTTCAAAACCCTTTTGATTTCTTTCCCTTATCTTTTACTTTCTTTCTTTCTTTTTCTGAGTGAATAAGAATACTCACAATGTAAAAATCAGTGATATGGCACATGTAATTATGTAAATGGAGGTGGTGGTGGAAACAAGTGGTCATGCAATCTCCTTCAAGCAACTATTGTTCATTACCTAAAAACCTGAAAAGACAAGACACCAAACGCGTAGAAACGCAAAAGCAAAAAAGCAAAAAAAACAAAAACAAGAGTACAAAAGACTCTTACCTCGGGCTGCCTCCCAAGAAGCGCTTGATTTAAGGTCTCTAGCCGGACCTAATTCTGTGGTTGTGTCAGCTCACAGCAAAAACCTTGGACTGCTCATCCAGTCCTTTCAACCACTCTTCACAAGACCCATAGATTTTCTTTTTGAGAACTCTCTTCATGTCCTGTTTGAAGATTCTCGCTCTTCCCATCATTGGAGGGTGGTATGGGGTAGTCTTGTGGGTTACCCCATACTTATTTGAAAGCTTCCCTTGATGAGGAAGAAACTTCAATCTGACCATGGGAGGTTCCTTTCGCACTTCCCTCCAGCTTTTAGGCGCAACTCGAGTAAGATGGAAGCCACAGGGACGATTTTCAGCAAATCTTGGGCAACCATGTAAGAAATCTCGGCCGAGATTTGTAGGGATTAGGCCGAGATTTTCCTTCTGCACAGGAATCTCGGTTGAGATTGGAATGATCTCGGACGATATCGGGTTGTCCGATCCGTCTTCCTCCTTTGTCAGCTCTTTATCCTCGATGCGCTCTTCCTTTGGATGAACCTCTTCCTTGGGAGTTAAAATGCTTTCAAATTTCTCTCTCGAACTTCGCAATTCGTTTAGCGTTTGAGGTTCATCCCTGCGAGACAATCTCCTCTCTAACCTGTCATACATCCTAAATAAATTTTCACACATCAACTTTAATTGATCTTCGGGAGATTGCTGCAGAGGTTGTATTTGAGGTTGTGGGGGTTTGAGTGTTTCTCCAAAAGGATTATAAATGTAACCCTCACAATACCTCCAAGAGCCAGACCCATTATTTCAAGCCATCTTGTACCTGAAGAATACAAAGATAAAAACAAAACGAGATCAAAAGTAACCAGAAAGACCTAAACTATAAATAATCAAAACAAGCAAATTAAACTTTCTCAGTCCCCGGCAACGGCGCCAAGAACTTGTTCGCTGATTTTACACCCCTATAAACCTTTATCAATAATGATAAAGACCTATAAGTTAGTAAAAAAAGGAAGGGATAGTTTTATATTAATAACGTGTAATAATTCCCTAAATAGCAACGAACCCACAGTGTATGAGTCAATCACAGTAAAGGTAAGTATTCAAAGGTCGATCTCAGGGATTGGGAGGATTAATATGCAATAATGATTATAAATAGAATAGATCTCAATTAAAGACAAGAGGTTGAAAACGATAAGGGAAAGAAATCAAAAGGGTTTTGAAAAGGGTTTAAAGGACTCACAATCAATTGTCACTATTGATTGAAAGTCAAAACAAACAAATAAAAAGGGAAAACAAAGATAATCAAGTTAAAGGAAAGAAAATGGATTCCAAGGGAAGATCATTGTTTATACATATAGATTCAGGAAGACTCATAAAGATATATGGTAGAAAAGCCACATGGATGAGCGTTTCTAGGCTGACAGTCTATTACCGGGTAAGTCTCAAGACTATCTAGTTTTAAACCAACTACCTATTACCGGGTAAGTCTCAAGGTAGAGAGGTAGGAAATTCTAAACAAATCAGACTACAAACTAAGGGAAAGGTAAACCATTACCGGGTAAGTCTCATATATTACCCTACTTAGCAAGGAATCTAAGCACATTCAACCAATAAAGGATAAACCTTTATTACCTATGATCAGTCACTCATGTATCTATGAAGGAATATCACCGGTTAAGTCTCAATTCCAACTTAGGTTACTAACTTCTAACTAGATTCAAGTCCAAGCCAACCATTAGGATTTCTAGCAATTCAAAGCCAAAACAAAGCACAATCTAAACCATCATAATCCAAGGCATAAACAAATCCTTGTCAACCTTAGAACCGCAAGGTTCTAGCCAATAACAATCATATCAAACACAAAAATAAAGAAATAGCAAAAGGAATAAAAGAACTTAACTTCAATAAATGGAAAACTCCAATCTTGACAAATCTCGAATCCAACAAGGTCTTCAAAAGAAAACTGAATGTAATAGTATGAATCTTTAACCTTAACTATGAAGAATCAATGGAGAAGAAGAAGGGAAAGGAAGGAGACGGCTCCCCCCTATGGGGTAACCTAACCCTAACAGAAACGGACTAATTCAGACCCTTAGAAATAACCTAGAGCTTCCCTTTTATAGGCAACAACCTTACAAAGGACGGGCTGGGCCAAAACCGATCCAAAAATAAGATGAAATCGCCGAACAGGAAATCTCGGGCAGAAATCTCGGCCGAGATCGGGCTAGTCGGGACCGAGATTCAGCAACAAAAAGTTCAACGCATCATCACATCAGGAATCTCGGCCGAGATCGAGAAATCTCGGCCGAGCTCGAACCATCTTGGCCGAGCTAGGGCCATCTCGGCCGAGCCAAGGCAATCTCGACCGAGCTAGGTGTGATCTCGGCCGAGCCAAGGCAATCTCGACCGAGCTAGGTGTGATCTCGGCCGAGCCAAGTGAAATCTCGGCCGAGATCATGGACCATCTCGGCCTGGTCTGGCCGAGATCGGTCCATCTCGGTCCGAGATGCGGTCTTCTTCGTTCCTTCACGTCTTTAGCTCGATTCCTCGCCTTTCCCGTGCACGTACGCTTGCTCCAATGCGTCCACTTCGAGGCTTGATCCTCAAATACGTTGTTTTAGCTCCAAAATGTGCGAAATCACCTACAAAGCCACAAATAGCATGTGTAGACATCTATTCTTGCAAAGTAGAACTAAACAAGCATAAATGGCACAAACTAAGGCCAAAACATGAATGCAGAAAGGGGAAATCTAACTAAATGCATGAGTGTAACAGGTCGATAAATCATGTTATCAAAATACCCCATACTTGTCCTTGCTTGTCCTCAAGCAAGTAGTAAATCTAAGATAAGATAACATGAATTATCTATGCAAAACAAAAACAAAAACGTGAAGTGCTTCTAATTATGATCACCCTCAATAGTGCAAGTTTCATAGCTAAAGATATATTTCAATTAAGATCAAATGAAATAGGTATAAAAAGGATAATCATACTTTACAAGAATTTCATATTCATCATCAAAACTACCAATATCTAATATTCATGAGGAAGTCAAGTCTAAGCCTGCCAAGTCAAATACATGTATACATAGATCAAAAGGACTTAGCAAATAAAGACCAAGAAACGTGATAAGGGTAGGATGTTCTTTTGGGTCATGTGGTGCTAATCCGTGAAGAAGAAACAACACACGTCATCTTTTCAACTCAACATTCACCACCCTTTCATAATCTGCAGATTTTCTTCTTTTCTTTTCTTTTTCCTGAGTGAAAGGCATTGGTGCACAGTAGCCGAAACCTTGGTGTTCAGGTTCCCTTCACGTACCTCACACCACAATGCACATACCAAATCAACTCAAAGGGAATGTTTTTAAAACTAATCAGACTTTGGCAAGGCACAAACACCCGGCTATGTGAATGGTACTGAGTTACTCATCTTTCACAGCCAACAATCCCTTATAAGCTTTTCTTTTCTTCATCACATCACATTTCACATCCTTCAAACTTCTTCAAACAATTCAGAACACAACAATTTCAGCACACACCATCAAACTAAACATTCCTAATTCCCGGATAGGAGACAAGAGATTCCATGTTTGAGGAGCTAAGCATGATAAAGATAGAAGAAGAATGAAGTCGAATTGCCTAAATCATCCCTATGCAATGTATAAGAACTTATCATGAAGCTTCAACTATCCAAACTCAATCCAACTAGACAAGGCAATTTTCATAAATCACATAAAATTCAAGCAAAGTATTCAAATCCCAAATATGCCATAAATCAAATTGAGCTCAAAAGTAATAATCAAAGGCTAATTCACAAACACAATATCATCATAGGGATCATGTCATTCCTAGAAGCACATTTTTTTTATATGCATGCTAAAAGGAAACGTGTGACATGAAAATAAACATGCTAAAAGACTGCGGGTATCCCACCCCATACTTAAAACTCACATTGTCCCCAATGTGAAGAATAAATAGAAGTGAAAAAGAATACTCAAAATGTAAAAATCAGTGATATGGCACATGTAAATTGAGGTGTATTTAGGAAATACAATATCTTTTGATAGTAAATGTTATGACATGCATGCATATCAAATAATATAATATACAAGTATCGGAAATGTATATTATTTATTTTCCCATTACCATCATTTACTACTTTGAAAAATAAAATTGATTTGATAATTAAGAATATACATATATGATGCATATAAACTATGATCTTTTCTAAATATTTTTTTTTCTATTTTATCATCAAATATGATGATGACTTCAAGTATATAACCTCGAAATTACATGTTCTTGTTTTAAAGAAAATAACTAAAAACTTCAAATTAAACTTAGAGAATTACATTTACGATGAAGATACCAAGTTTCATTCCCTTCTTTGTTCTGATTCTTGTTATCATTTCTTCAACTTGTAATTGACCATCCTTTTCTTTTCAAATAATGTTATGTTTTTGTATGTCAAATTACAAACTTAAAATCTATTACATGTAAACGTTAGCATATCTTTCTTGAAATTTATCTAATTTTATTTGGTAAAATATGGTATTTTAAGGTGAAGACCAAACATCACAACCCACAACTTGCTTTGTTTTAACATTTTGCCATAACAAGTTCAACCCTGACGCATGTGGGTTCCTATGTGACACAAATTACAACTCTCCCAAATATCGTTACCCTCTCTACCGAGTTAGGTCAGATAGAGGTTTTCCGAGGTTGGTACCTTGGAAAGACAGGCACATTAATTAATGCGATACGGGCAGCTAGACTGATTGCACAAGGTTGTTAGGCCTTCTGGTTTTATGCCATGAAGGAGGGGGAGAGTCCAACATTAGAGGATATTCCAGTTGTTTGTGATTTTGTAGATGTATTTGTTGAGCCGTCCAGTTTGCCGCCTCAGAGGAGTGTGGACTTCAGTATTGAGTTAGAGCCTGGTACGAGACCGATCTCGAAGACCCCATACCGGATGGCACCTGTCGAGATGTTGGAGCTGAAGAAGCAACTTGAGGAGCTGGCTGAGAAGGGCTTCATTCGCCCTAGCGTGTCCCCATGGGGAGCACCTGTCCTCTTCGTACGGAAGAAGGACGGACCACTGAGATTATGCATTGCTTACAGAGAGCTGAACAAGGTGACCATCAAGAACAAGTATCCATTGCCGCGCATTGATGATTTGTTGGATCAGCTTCAGGGAGCGACAATATTCTCCAGGATTCACCTGCGTTCAAGATATCACCAGCTGAGGGTGAGAGAGCAGGATGTGCACAGGACAACATTCCGGACCAGATATGGACACTACGAGTTTGTAGTGATGCCATTTGGCCTTACGAATGCCCCAGTCGTCTTTATGGAGTTGATGAACAGCATCTTCATCGACTTCCTGGATCAGTTTGTGGTGGTATTCATAGATGATATTCTGGTATACTCTCGCAGCAGAGAGGAGCATGCAGGACAGCTGAGGACTGTATTGCAGGTTTTACGGGATAGAGAACTTTATGCTAAGTTCCCTGGGTCATGTGGTTTCAGCTGAAGGGATCAAGGTGGATCCAACGAAGATAGAGGTTGTAGCAGCTTGGACTACACCGACGAACGTCAAGGAAGTACGTAGCTTCCTTGGCCTAGCCGGTTATTACAGACGCTTTTTGGAGGGATTTTCTGTTATTGCCCGTCCACTGACGAGTCTATTGAGGAAGACTACCAGATTTGTATGGTCTTATCAATGTATGCAGAGTTTCGAGGAGCTGAAGAGACGTTTGACTTCTGCTCCTATTTTGGCACAACCAGAGGGTACAAAGGATTTTGTGGTATACAGTGATGCATCCAAGCTAGGCTTGGGATGTGTATTGATGCAGCGGGGCAGAGTGATAGCATATGCGTCTCGACAACTGAAGACGTATGAGGAGAACTACCCGATTCATGATCCGGAGTTGGCAGCGGTAGTTCATGCACTGAAGATCTGGAGACATTACCTATATGGTGCTACATGTCAGATCTTCACAGACCATAAGAGTCTGAAGTAAATTTTCACGCAGCGGGAATTGAATAACCGCCAGCGTAGGTGGCTCGAGCTGATCAAGGACTTTGATTTAGAGATTTTGTATCATCCAGGGAAGGCGAACGTTGTCGCCGATGTCCTAAGCAGGAAGACGACCCGAGAGTAGGCGATTGCGAGGCTGACAGTTCAGCATCAGTTACAGAGAGACCTGATTTGGTTCGAGTTGGACATCCAGTTTCCTGATGAGGATGCCGAGCTGCGTACATTAGTGGTTCTTCCTGATCTGTTGGGTGAGATCCAACAGAAGCAAGAGACCTGCCCGACACTGATGAGGATCCGAGAGAGGATGTCTAGAGATGAGGCACCCCAGTTCCTGCTAGGAGCAGATGGAGTGTTGAGGCGCCGCGGTCGCGTCTTTGTACCCGCTGATGCGGATCTACGTCAGAGGATTTTAAAGGAGGCTCACTGTACGCCTTATTCAGTACACCCAAGTACGAGTAAGATGTACCAAGACTTGAGACGTTCATATTGGTGGAGAGGGCTGAAGCCTGATGTGGCCAGATTTGTAACGTAGTGTGCGACCTGTCAGCAAGTCAAGATAGAGCATAACAGACTGGGAGGTGATCTCTATCCACTTCCTGTTCCACAGAGGAAGTGGGAGGACGTCACCATGGACTTTGTGACTGGGCTGAGACTGAGTTTTGATGCTATCTAGGTTATAGACTATAGTGGACAAATTGACGAAGACGACACGTTTTATCCCTATCCGGGAAACGTGGCCGGTGAGTAGATTAGCAGAGGAGTACACTAGGCAAATAGTGAGACTCCATGGTGTACCAAGGACGATCGTCTCAGACAGAGATGGACGATTTACCTCGAGGTTTTGGCATCAGATTCAGACTGCCCTGGGGACGAGTTTGCACTTCACTACTGCGTTTCATCCTCAGACAGATGGTCAGTCAGAGAGGACAATTCAGACACTGGAGGATATGCTGCGAGCTTGTGTGTTGGCTTGGGGACAAGTGTGGGCGGATCATCTCCCACTAGTTGAGTTCTCATACAACAACAGCTTGCATGCATCTATTGGGATGGCCCCATATGAGGCACTGTATGGACAGAGATACCGTACTCCATTATGTTGGGATGAGCAGAGCAGTGTTAGTGGTTTGACACCTGATTAGATTCAGGATGATGTGGCTCGTGTAGCACTGATTAGAGAGAGGATGTTGACTGCACAGAGCCGTCAGAAGTCGTACGCAGATAGGAGGCGTAGACCCCTAGAGTTCAGAGTGGGAGCCCATGTGTGGCTGAGGGTGTATCCGACACGAGGTGTTAGACGTTTTGGCATAAAGGGGAAGTTGAGCCCCCGATATGTCGGACCGTTCGAGATTCTGGATCGGGTTGGGAGCGCAACAAACAGATTGGCTTTGCCTCCGAGATTAGAGGGTGTTCACCCTGTGTTTCATGTGTCTCAGCTGAGGGAGTATATACCAGATCCGAGACATATTGTGAGTTATGATGATTTGGTGGTTGAGCCGGACCACACCATTTTTGAGCATCCGATTGCAGTCCTAGAACGAGGTATGAGACGCCTTTGTTCGAAGGACATTCCTATGCTGAGAATACAGTTATCGAGACGAGGACCTGATGAGGCTACATGGGAGATTGAGGATATTATCCAGAGGAACTATCCAGAGTTCTATGCCGAGATAGATGCACCAGTAGGATCACCGAGTAGATCTTAGTACTATCTTGGTGTGTATTATGTGCTTATATGCTTATATGCTATGATGTGTTTATTTTCATACTAGCTTTGATGTGATATATGATCTTATTAGATCTTGTTGTGCTAGTATGATTATTGTTTATAGCTAGAGATGGCTCTTTCCTCAATGCTATTGTGATATGCTTAGGGTTTAGCTGGAGATGGTTATTCCTCCATGCTATTTTGATGGACATAGTGTCGTTGGAGATGTTTTTCCTCCATGCCTTTCTGTTATGAGTATGACAGGGCTAGAGATGTGATTCCTCTATGCGTTGTGATGTGTTTTTATTGTTTGGCTAGAGATGGTTTTCCTCTATGCCTTGGATAGTGTTTTGTTGCTAGAGTTAATGATTTCCTCCATGCTTATGTTTGAGGTTATAGAGATGTGATTCCTCTACAAGTTTCGGGACGAAACTTGTTTTTAGGGAGGTAAGGTGTAAGAGCCGCAGTCTTTGGAGCAGTTTTTGGCCTTAACCTCCCCCGCGGGTTTAGGGAGCCGCCCATGCGGAAGCTGTGTCACAGCGCCTGCGCCGTGCCTGCGCCGTGCCTGCGTTGCCTGCGGCCATTGTCACCGCGCCTGTGGCTGAGCCTTGCCGCGCCTGCGGGTTGCGTGATCCGCCCCTGCGTCTCTCTTGTTACGCAGGTGCGTCTTGTTCCGGGTCTACCTAGGTATGTGTATGAGGATAGAATGAGGATGATCATGATATCGTTTATGTCGGTTATGACTTTGAGGTTTTTGAGTTAGGATACGATCCTTATGGATCCCTTGGGTCTAGGTGTGACCCTTTGATGTATATGAGTTGATATATTGTTATGCCTTGTTATTAGGCAGTGTTGTCCTCCAGATTGGAGTGGACCGTGTTTGAGATCGTGGTTGAGATTACTTCTGAGTTCGAGGTAAGTCCATAGGACTTACTTAGCTACCATCCTTATATTGGATGTATGCATGAGTGGTGTTTGTTATATGCTTTATAGCATGTGATATGGTTCATTACCGACCTATGTTATATTGACCGCCCATTGTAGTGGTTGTGACAAATTACCTTTCATCCCGTAGTGGAGTCTAGGAAGTTCTTTGTAAGCTAGTTAGATCTTGTATACGGGAAGGGAACTGACCACTCCTTATGGTATACGGGAAGGTGCGCTGATACCTCTCCAGCTAGCTATTGCACACAGAGGCGAGGATTATATACATACCTCGTGTCACATATTTTCATATGCAGATCTATATACTATTTGAGTGATTGACGTTACAAAAGATAATAAACCGGTTAAATGTGTGAAAGCATGATGATGTGTTATGATTCTTGATGTGTGTTTGTGCTCTAGCATCTTCTTATATATGTGTATGGTTAGCTTACGGTTTTATACCGTGTTGTAGATCCTTTGCAGGTTAGGAGAGCTGCAGAGTGATCCAGATGGATGATCCGCTGAGGCCTCCGTACACAGGGTCGATATCGTGGGTTATGGTGTTTTTATTTTGCACGGATATATACTTTGATTTTGTACTCAACGGTTACTCTGTATTATCTTTTGATATATATATATATATATATATATATATATATATATATATATATATATATATATATATATATATATATATATATATATATATATCAATTTGATGTTTTGTATTTAATCTATTTATGCCTTGTTGTAAGATTCAGTGAACTTGTTGTCAGGCTAGGGTCAGGATCCATTGTGAGAACCTAGCCCAGTAGCACCTCGAGTCCTACGGATTTGGGGTGTTACAACTAGGTTGCTCGGATCTGCACCCTTTACAGGCAAAAATCTAAAATTCACAATCAAAGTCGAAATAAAATCGGAATTAGAAATACAAATAAGACTTAGAATAATGGTTATCAGTAAACCAATACAATCAAAAATCCCGAAAATCGTGCCATAAACATTATAGGATGAAACCTAACTACCTTCGCAGGTATGACAAGATGAACTATAGCAAATAGAGTGTCGAATTAGTAGGATCTCATAAATATAAATTACAACTTCAAATTAATGTTTCTAATCCAATAAAGGAGAAGCAGAGAGGAGAGGTTGAATAGAAGGGATGCAAAAGGGAGATAAGGTTCCGGTGAAGAGAGGGAGGAGGAGAGACGAGGTATTGAGATAGAAGTCGGGAGAGATTGCATTGCTCCGGTGGTGGAGAGTTGGAGAGGGTGGAAGAATGGATGCTCCCCAAGTTTTGCATCAGGCAACAACATGTTAGGGAGAGGAGAAGAGAAGGAGAGTAGGGAGAGAGGGACGTGTGCATTGAGCTCAGCAAGGCTAGTGGATCCAAGGAGGCTAGCGCGGGTGACATGCTTATTTTAATGACAGAGAATAAGAGGAGGAGGAGAGAAGACGAAGCGGACGAAAAGAAGGAGAAGGAAAGAAAGTAGAAGAAACGTGCCCGACTAGCGTGAACAACCAGCATTGAGGGAGAGCCCAAACGGTGCCAGCAAGGCCCAGGTGGTGCAGAACAAAAATAAAAGAAGAACGAAAAAAAGGAAGGAACGGAAATAAAGAAAATAAAAGAAATTAAAATAAAATAAATCAAATAAATCATCTCGTTAAAAATCATCCGTAACGGGCGTTTTGGATTGGAAACCTTTCCGAATTTTTCCGGTAAATAATTTATGAAAATACACGCACGAACGCATGCACACACGCACGCGCGCGCGCGCACACACATATATATATATATATATATATATATATATATATATATAGTTATTTAAATTTACAAATAGAATATAAGACTCGGAAAAATTTTAAATTTATGATATAAAATAATAATAGAATGCGAAATTAATATTTTATATAAAAACGCCTTAATTTAGGGGCGTTTCAATAATCAAGGGTTGGATTTGTCCGAATTAATTAACACTTGTCTTACATTTAAGCTAAAGTTTAGTGAAGCAATTAGACATATAAACTACTATATTTGAATAAATAGTTATATAGTTGAACAATTCAAATGTTGTCGAACATTTGACATATTTGAACAATTACAAATATAATTAAAAAAATTGTTATTTGATTTAGTGGTTGTTGATCCTGCTACATTTAATCCTTGTAACACCCCGAATTCTGAGAACTCATATTGTCATTGGCTAGGATCTTACCATGGGTTCCGACCTTAGTTTGACATCAATAAGACTTGGACCTTACAAAAAGGCACGTATATTTTAAAGTGAAAACTCTTATAAACATAAAAAGGTTTGAAAATAGTACCAACTCTAGCAAGTGCAAAATCCATACTTAACGACATAAAATCAAATGTAGTCTGCCAAACATTATATTGAAATGGATACTCCCACTAACTTCCTAGTATAGTAATCGGTTGGCCACTCCACTCCTGATTTCTCGGCAGAGACCTAACTTGTAAAATCTATCAACACGGTATAAACCGTTAGCTACCGTTCTAATTCGGAAGGATACTAAGGCACATACACACGTAATGAAAGCAATAAACATTTCAACATGCACAAACAAGGTCCCGGTTATTATCTTTTCATTTGGTGAAAATGGTCACCTATTTATTCAAATTTTCATGGTAGCTGTGTCACCGTAAACCAGCAGGATTGATTTCAATGCATATCCCCTGTATACGCTATTGGACTGGTCGGGGGGAGCCTTACGGTCGTCATTGGCCCGAATAGTAATGTTAAGGCTACTTATAATACACTTGGACCTCTCTTTATAATTATAGAAGGAGTGATTTAGTTGGTTCATTTAATTAGCATATAGTTCACACACTAACCTAGTACACACTCAACATTATTACCGTGGTCAAGTGAGTCCGATGAACTCACATTATCTGTACTGGGTCTCCAACGCTATTCTCGATCTGCTAGTCAGTGATCTCGGATTCCTAAATAAGATTTATCAACATCATAAGTATTTTCGTTTCACTTCGTTGTTATATAAAGAGTAAGATATCTATCATCTCAACCCTTCTTAACATTAATTCTTAGTTTCCGCAGACCTAACGTTCATTCCGACCATTTTGTACCTTCGCAATATCATATTTATGGCTTCCCCAATTCCCCAATCCTTACATCGCCAACATTCTACTTATCATTCCACTTCTCATTCTACTTCCTCAATATTCTAATATTTCATCTATCAATAACATTCCATTCTACCTCCTAAGGTTCCATTCCGAAATTATCACATTCCAGCTCGATCTAATCTCTACTAAATTATCGCAACCGCGGAGTCAAGCTGGCGCCCCCTGCGGACACAGGAGCCGCCCCGGCGGAACCAGGAGCCGTACCCGCGGTGGACTGCGTCGAGTGTCAGGCGCCGCCCCTGCGGCCGTGCCGAGCCGCACCCGCGGCGTACTAAGCCGCACCCGCGGCCTTGCTGAGCCGCCCCAGCGGCTGGCCGCTCCCGCGGTCGTGCCGAGCAGCCCCCGCGGGTTCTGTGCAGAACGTCGTCTTCTTCGTCTACGATCGTGGATCCTTGGCTCCGAAGTCCTTCTTCTCTTGCTGGATCTTCTCCAAACACCTACCACTGGTCTTAGGCACCTCTCATTGACCTAAACGAGCTAAGAACCTATGCATGGAAAGAGTTGAGCAAAAACTCCTCAAGATCTTCATCCATAGCCATGGATGAAGGAGGGAAGAAGAAGAAGGAAAAAACAGCAAAGAAGAGAGGGGAGGGAGAGGAAGGAGCTTACCAACAAACTGGGATCTTCTTCTGCAGTCCACAACTTAGATCCTCAAGCAACAAGTAAGAAGAAAAGAGAAGAGAGGAGAAGAGAAGAGGAGAGAAGTGAGGAAGAGTGAATGAGATGAAGTAACGTGAAATGTGAGCAAGGGGGGAGAGAGAGGGAGGGGACAAGGCTGCAATGTGGGGAGGGGAGCTGGCCTCTTGTCACTTCACCCCGGAAAGAGGGGTCGGAAATGACCCCCTGTCACTTCGACTCGGAACGAAGGATCGGAACGCGGAAAAAAGGGAAAAACGACGAGTCGGCTCGAGATTTTCTTAGGAATAAATCCCGGCACACGGCATCTCGGCCTACGGGAAGATCTACAAGGCGCTCTAAGTCCGGAATAAAATTCCGGGCGTTACACCCTCTACTGCAGTCCACACATGCAAGAGCTCTTAAGATGGAAGAAGAGCAAAGAGAGAGAAGACAAGAAGAGAGGGAAGAAGTCTAACTTGAAAGAGAAGAGAGGAGAAAGAGAGAGGGGACAAGAGCTGCCAAAGGGGAGAGGGGATCAAGGGGATCAAGGGGTCAGCTGACCTCTTGTCACCTCAGCTCGGAACGAGGGGTCGGAAATGACCTCTTGTCACCTCAGCTCGGAACGAAGGGTCGGAAAGCGGAAAAAGGGAATAACGCATAGTCGGCTCGGGATTTAGGAATAAATCTCGGCACTCGGCACCTCGTGCCTGCGGGAAGATCAACAAAACGCTCTAAGTCCGGAATAAAAATTCCGGATGTTACAACTAACCCCCCTAAAAACAAGTTTCATCCCGAAACTTGCTAAACGCAGCACTCTCAGTCAAACACGTCTCGTAACCATGTGGAACTCATAAAACGTCAACTATCGTCTCTAAACCAAGTCTACGTATAGAATCACATCAAGACCTCGCAAGGTACACATACACTCATACGAACTCACATAACACGTCATGACATAAACACATAGCACAAACACATAACACGTTGGGACTAACCCGACGGTCTTATCGATGTCGCTAAATATGCGTAAAACTCGGGATAGTTCCTCCAGATACTATCCTCCATCTCCCATGTAGCCTCATCGGCTCCTCGCCTCAACCACTGCACTCTCAGCATCGGTATCTCCTTCGATCGAAGGCGCCTCGTACTCCGCTCTAAAACCGCAATAGGATGCTCTGCAAAAGTATGGTCCGGCTCGACCACTAGATTCTCGTGGCTGATGATGTGCCTCGGATCGTGTATGTACTCTCTCAGCTGAGAGACATGAAATACCGGATGTATACCCTCCAACCGCAGTGGCAATGCTAACCGATATGCCACCTCACCGACTCTCTCCAAGATCTCGAATGGACCGACATATCGTGGGCTTAACTTCACCTTAATGCCGATTCGCCTGACGCCCCGCGTCGGTGATACCCTCAGCCACACCTGATCTCCTACCCTGAACTCAAGAGGTCTACGCCTCCTATCCGCATACGACCTCTGACGGCTCTGCACGGCCAACATCCTGTCTCAGATTAAAGCAACTCTAGCCACGTCGTCCTGTACTTGATCTGGAGCTACAACGCTAGAACTCCCCGGCTCGTCCCAACATAAGGGAGTACGGCATCTCCGTCCATACAATGCCTCAAACGGTGCCATCCTATCGACGCGTGCCAGAACCTCGAGGTAAAACGCCCGTCCCTGTCTGAGATGATGGTCCTCGGTACTCCATGTAATCTCACAATCTGACGGGTAAACTCCTCAGCTAAACAACTCACCGGCCACGTTTCCCGTATAGGGATGAAATGCGCGGTCTTCGTCAACTAATCTACTACTGCCCATATCGCGTCGAAGCTCCTACTCGGTCTTAGACCGGTAACGAAATCCATGGATATGTCCTCCCATTTCCACTATGGCACGGGTAGTGGGTGAAGCTCTCCTCCGTGTCTCTGGTGCTCGATCTTGACCTGCTGGCAGGTCGCGCATCGGGCCACATATCTAGCTACATCGGGCTTGAGCCCGCCCCACCATTAAAATCTCCTAATATCCTGGTACATCATACTCGTGCCTGGGTGCACCGAGTAAGGTGTGGAATGTGCCTCATGCAAAATCCGCTATCTCAACTCCTGGTCCGACGGTACACAAATACGTCCCTCGCGTCTCAATAGCCCGTCTATGTAAGAGCCTTGATCTTTAGAAGCCATTTTTGGCCTTAGCCGCCCCTACGGGTTTGTATAGCCGCCCCTGCGGCTCAAGGAACCGCCTCTGCGGTTTCTTGCGGCTGCAGCCGGCTTTGTTGACTCTTGACCCGTGCTTTACTATTCTTGCCTCTTAGCCTTTCCTTACATTAGGATGAAGGGTTTCTTCATTCTTCATCTTCCCCAGCTACCTTCACGTCCTTCTTCTCTCTTCTCCTCTCCTTGATCTTTCTTGAGTTCCCTTGGTTTGGATGAGTTAGTTATTTTGAGGATTTGATGATGTTGATGCTAGTGGATGTTGTGCTGAGCTTGAGATCCATCTGAGGTACTGTCTTGGATCGTTTCCCTTTCTTAGACCAACAGTGGAGGTAAGCTCCTTGCTTCTCCTTCCTTTCTTTTTCTTTGATTCCATTCTTCCTCCTTAGCTTAGGATTAGATGTGTGTGAATGTATGTTGATGTTGAATTGTGTATGTATATGTATATGTTTGGCTTTGGCATGAAGAAGACGTAATTTGACCACGTGAAGAGTGAAAGAGAAGTCGGGACTCTGCGTTCTGCAGAGTCGCCGCCCCCGCATTCCAGTACCGCCGCCCCTGCGGGAACCTTGTCACCGCACCCGCGCCCGGAAGCTGCCACCCCCGCGGCCACGGTCCCAGCGCATGCGCCGCGTCTTTCCGCGCCAGCGCTTGCCTGCGGCCACTGTCACCGCGCCTGCGGCCGAGCGTCGCCGCGCCTGAGGTTTGCCTTGTTCCGCCCTTGCGTCTTTCCGTTCCGCTGGTGCGTCTTTTACAGGATCTACCTAGAGTAGTATGATCCTTTCCTTTCCTAGTATGGGCGGGTTAGTAGCATGCTAGGTATGTGTATGAGGATAGAATGATGATGAGTATGATATAGAGATATGCCGGTTAGGGCTTTGAGGTTTATAAGTTGGATACGATCCTTATGGATCCCTTGGGTCTAGGTGTGACCCTTTGATGGATAGGAGTTTGATATCTTGTTATGCGTTGTTCTTAGGCAGTGTTGTTCTCCAGAGTTGGAGTTGATCGGGTTGAGACTACTTCTGAGGTTGAGGTAAGTCCATAGGACTTACTTAGCTACCATCCTTATATTGGATGTGTGCATGAGTGGTGTATGTTATATGCTTGATAGCATGCGATGTTGTTTATTACCTACCTATGGTTTAGTGACTGCCCATTGTAGGGCATGACAACCTTCCCTTTCATGATTTCATCCCTTTGAGGACTCTGGGAGGTTCTCTGCGGACATGCCAGACTTGGTTCAGTGTGACGAGCCTTCTCCACCCCCATAGGGTACACGGGGACGGTGACCGTATCCCCACTCCAGCTGGCAACATCCCCGAGAGGCGAGGATTAATTCCTCGTGTCACATATATTCATATACATCTATATATATACGATTTGAGTGTTGGATGTTATAAAGATAATAAACCGGGTAAATGTGTGAAAGCATGATGAGTTGTTTATTATTCCCTGATGTGGGATTGTGCTTATGCATCTTCTATATATATATATGTATGGTTAGCTAACGGTTTTATACCGTGTTGTAGATCCTTTGCATGTTAGGAGGGCTGTAGAGTGATCCAGAGTGGGTGATCCGCTGAGGGCTCCGTACACTGGGTTGTTATCATGGGATAGGGGATCTTTTGTTATGTACAATTATGTTTTATTTGTACTCAGCGTTACTTCTGTATTACCTATGATACTTATATATATATCAGTTTCATGTTTTGTATTTAATCTATCTGTGTCTTGTTGTAAGATCTAGTGAACTTGTTGTCAAGGTAGGGTCAGGATCCATTGTGAGATTCTAGCCCAGTAGCACCTCGAGTCCTACGGATTTGGTGTGTTACAGTCTACTCCTGTGATAAACTGCGGTGCCTCTCCTTGGGACATCTTGTCCCGGATCCTCATCAAGATGGGACATCCCTCCTGCTTCTGCCGGATCTCTCCAGACAGGGCAAGTAATACCTCTAACTCGGACAAACAACAATCCGTATCCGGCAACCAGATATCCAACTCCAACCCTATCAAATCCCTCTGCAACTGTGGTTTAACCGTAAGCCGAGCTATAGCCTCCTCTCGATGTGTCCTCCTACTCAAAGCATCAGCGACTACGTTCCCCTTCCCCGGATGGTATAAAATCTCCAAGTCAAAGTCCTTAATCAGCTCCAACCATCTCCTCTGGCAGTTATTCAACTCCCGCTGAGTGAATATATACTTCAGACTCTTATGGTCTGTGAAGATCTGGCACGTAGCCCCGTACAAGTAATGCCGCCAAATCTTCAGGGTATGAATCACTGCTGCTAGCTCAAGATCATGGGTAGGGTAATTCTCCTCGTACGGCTTCAACTTCCGAGAAGCGTACGCAATAATCCTACCTCTCTGCATCAAAACGAACCTTAAGCCTAGCTTGGAGGCGTCACTATACACTTCAAAATCATCTAAACCCTCAGACTGGGCTAAAACGGGAGCGGAGGTCAACCTCCTCTTCAGCTCCTCGAAGTTGTGCTGACAAGGCTCGGACTAGACAATCCTGGTAGACTTCCTCAGCAAGGAAGTGAGCGGTCGTGCAATCACGGAGAAACCCTCAATGAAACGGAGGTAGTATCCCGCTAAGCCCAAGAAACTGCGCACCTCCTTGACCGTCCTAGGAGACGGCCATGAGGAAACAGACTCTATCTTCGCCGGGTCAACCATGAAACCCTCGACTCTCGGCGGCCATGCCAGCCGGTAAAACACTTTCCCAACTTGAGCTAAGATCTCAAAAAGGTCCGATGTATCGGAAACTCAACTTCCTCCTCGGGTCTTTCTCACTACGACATTTCCTTTATGTTTCTTCTTTGCTTGTCTCTAACAAAGAATATCGAACTTCAAATTTACACCGTTGGCTTTGGTTCTTGTCAAACCACACTTTGATGTTACGCTTCCTCAATTCTTGTTGCAAGTTCTAAGTAATGAAGGAAATACTTTGCTTCACATTGCTTCTCTACTAACGAGCCATGTATGCTATAACTTTTACATCGTCTCTCAATAGTCAATCAAGACCATGTCTTGAAGAATCACTTGTACACTTCAAACTGATCATACCTCGAGGCAATTTCAAAACAGTTGCACCAATGAATCTCCTCTTAACTCTCAACAACTCCATTGTCCATTTTCGTCCCACTCAATACTTCATCGTCATCCGGAGTTGGTTAGCCATAGATGGTGTTACTTGGAGAATCTCTCCACAAATCCGGTAATGATCAACACATCCAAGAAAACTTGTAACTTCTTTCACATCCTTCGGGGTTTGTCATCCCGAGACAACTGGTCATACAACTTCTTTCTTCTTCGAGAGTAGACCAAAATGTCTTATTCGGGGCATTAGTAAGCCCATATGGAATCACTACAACTCGTAGTGACCATGGTTTATCCGGAATGTCGTGTTTGCAATATCCCAGTCTCGACTTCTCAATTGGTGACAATCAAACCTTAACTCGATCTTAGAAGAGACCACCAACCCTTGCAACCGGTCGAGTAGATCATCTATACGTGGTAAGGGGGTATTTGTTCTTCATTGTCATCTTGTTCGGCTCATTGTAATCATTGTACAAATGGAGATAACCGTCTCTCTTTTCGCAAACTAGTGTTCTCCATAACAACTTCAAAAATCAAGAGTTTAAGATATAATCCAAATTCTTGTTACCGTTCCTTTATGATCCCACAACCTGGTTACTCTCCCCCACACTCATCCATAGACCACCCGCACATGCGCGTTGTCGGTTGTCACCAATTAGCTGATAACTGACCTTCTCCCATGTCATAGACTTACCATTCTTATATGCTTCCATGTTACCATTCTCATGAAGGCTACCCTCTCGGGGTACTCTACCTTAAACTCCGTTAGCTCATTCTTCATTCCACGCTTCCTTTTCCTTCTGCGAGATAAATATACCCTTCTCGGCGTTGTTGTGTCACATGAACCTTCATAGGCTTAACCGCGCTTCATGATATCTTGTCAGTGCGTTTTCTCAAAATCTCTAGCGTTAGTTAGCATCCACGTGTTGCTCTCATCTTCTTAGGATCATCATTTATACACACTTCCTCCTTTTTGGCGTTCCTTCGCCTTATCGTCATAACGGAAACCGGTCAACTCCGCGTGAATCCCCACCTTGCCATTCTTCTCATAACTCTCGTAATGTTGACTCTTCACTTAATGGTATCTCGTAGCTTAACTTACGGTATCTTACATCTTTCACACTTGGTTCGATCACGTTTCTCATCTTGACTCCAAAGCTTAGGAGCGTCTAAGGAAAGCTTCATTTCTCGTGATGGAACACCACCTTTAACCTTGTTAGAATGCACCCTTCTCCTCCTCGATTCGCATCTTTAGTTGTCCACGTGTCTTCTTGAAGAACTTAAGTTTGTTATCTCCATTGTTCTCGTCGTCGTTCGATCATTGCTTCTTTAGAACCGCTTCTACACTTTAATGTTGCTCCCATCTATTGTATTGCTTCCATCTTGATTTCTCTTAAGTTGTCTCGAGTTTTCTTTTACTTGGTTGCCCTTCGCTTACGTCATCTCTACTCCTCCTCTTCGACATCCTTTTAAAGGAATCCGCGAAACGTCATGGTGTTCGTTAGCACGAAAAGATCAACTCGATACTTGAGCGTACTCCTCCCCTTATGAACGCTATCCCACGCCAACGATGTCGTCTCAAAGGTGATGATATCGTATTATCCTCTTTCTATTAGATCCGCATATAAGACTATATATGTCCTATGTCCACATTACTACTAATATAACACACCCGAAATTCTATCACAACACAACAAGGTCCAAAATGTATAACAATCCTCCTATATAACTATACATATAAATCAAGTTAAAACATCCTAAGGCCACGTACATAGAGCTAGGTACAAAAAAAATCCAAAAATATCCTACGGCCATATATATATATATATATATATATATATATATATATATTTAACTATGTAATAATATATATACATATTTCCAATCCATAGATCTATTTCGCCGAGGTTTGCGGAAGGAGCGGTGGTCCCGTACATTCTAACCCAAACCCGACTCATGCACATGATTTTGAAAACGAAAAGTCAGAACCCGTGTGGGTTCTGTTTATTCCTCATTCGGCCTTTAAAAGAGTGCGAGTGCCATTGTTGTCAACCTAAGGCTCTGATACCACTTTTGTAACACCCAAATCCGCGGGACTCGGATGCTACGGGCGAGACCTCACAATGGGTCTCGACCCTTAGCCTAACAACAATTTTACCGGACCTTTCCAACAAGGCACAAATAAAGGCAAAACTCAAAATCGTTTATAATGTATGCGAGAAACTGAAATGTAAAGATACAAGGTGGAAACTCAGCCGAGTCCTCAAAACGACACAACTCCGATAAGAAAACCAAAACCGTACAACATAATTTAACAAGACATATCCCAAAAACGTCCCCGTCCTATAATGTACGGAGACCCCGGCTGTCCACTCCTTCACCTCACTCGGCGGCGTCCCTAACCTGCAAGGAATCTACATGAACGGTTTAAATCCGTTAGCTCATATTCAAAGCATTAGAAAAGAGGTGAAGGCACATACACATATACATCACATAACACATGCATACTCCAAAACACACAAGTCCGGTTTATTATCATTTTATTATTAAGTCGTATACCGTTCTAATTCAACTTAGGTTTGTGACACGAGAACCACCGTGGTCTCGCCTCGGTCACTACTTACCGACAAGGAATGGTACTGATGCATCCGACCATCTACCCACCCGGGCTAGTCGCCGAGAACCTCCTAGACTCTCGCAAGAGCTAGGCAGATGATGTCACCGCCCGTTATCATACACTTGGGCCAAAATATAAAGTCGGTGGTCCTATTTATCGGTTTAGCTGTTTATAACATAAACAATAACACAAACACACACCACCAACACACATCGATGCTAATGTGTAAAATACGAGCTAAGTAAGTCCGGAGACTTACCTCGTCACCACACTCAACTCACAACACTCTCGCTTCCTTAAGGAGGAAGCCCACAACCTGCTCACAAGAATATATACATATCAACACATGCTCACGCTCAAGAAGTCTTAGACTTCACTCTAGTGATCTAAGCAAGATCACTTAACCCTCAAGCTAGGAATGCATCCTAGGGTCCAAGGTACTCACCACACTCTCACCACATGAAAGCAACTCAAAACAATTTATAACCTCACATGATCTTAAACCTCAGCCAAGAAGGAACAAGTTAGCCTAGAAGGTCCATCATGCTCAACATACTCATAACCATCAACTACATCGAGCCTTAAGGGCTCCTAGGTTCACAACCACTAAGTGGCATCTCAAGCTACTCTAGATCCATCCTAGTCATGCTACTAACATGATACAACTACATAACTAAGGAAGGAATGAAGGGGAAGGGAGGGGAGACACCTACTGTCGAAGAAACGCAGCCGCGGAGTCATGCTAGCGCCCCGGCGGAGCAGTCACTGCTCCGGCGGAGCAGTCACCGCCCCTACGGATCGCTGGCGCCGCCCCAGCGGCCCTCTGGCGGAGCAGACACCGCCCCTGCGGTAGTCTGGAGCCGCCCCTGCGGCTGTGGTGAACCGCCCCCGCGGTTTCGCTGCAGAAGCTCGTCTTCTTCGTCTTCGACTATGGATCCTTGGCTCCAATGTCCTCCTCTCCTTGCTGGGTCTTCTCCAAACACCAACCACTGATCTTAGACTCCTCTCCATGACCTAATCTTGCTAAGAACACATGCATGCAAGGATTTGAGGAAAAAGCTTCTCAAGAGCTTCATCCATGGCCATTGATGATGGAGGGAAGAAGAAAGGGAAAACAACAATGAAGGAGGAGAAGGAAGAGGAAGAAGTTGACCACACTTGATCTGGATTCCCTCTACTGCAGTCGACACATGCAAAAGATCCCAAGATGGAAGAAGAGCAAAGAGAGAGGAGAGAAAGAGAGGGAAGAAGTCTAACGTGAAAGAAAAGAGAGGAGAGGAGAGAGAGGGGACAAGAGCTGCCAAAGGGGAGAGGGGATCAAGGGGTCAACTGACCTCTTGTCACCTCAGCTCGGAATGAGGGGTCGGAAATGACCTCTTGTCACCTCAGCTCGGAACGAAGGATCGGAAAGCGGAAAAAGGGAATAACGCATAGTCGGCTCGGGATTTAGGAATAAATCCCGGCACTCGGCACCTCGTGCCTGCGGGAAGGTCTACAAAACGCTCTAAGTCTGGAATGAAAATTCCGGATGTTACAAAAGTTGCAATAAGAGATGCAACATAGATAGGAACAAGGTGATCCATATTGCCCTCCTCCTCTCTTTCTTTCTTTCTCTTCTCCTCCCGTTGTGAACACCTGTAGCTTTTCTTCTTTCCTTCTCTTATCTTTCACGCTACTCCTTCCCGCCCAACTCCTAAAGCTGCACCACTCTCCTCGTCCGGCACCTCCTCTGACGCAGCCCAAGCTAGCCTGCTACTCTCACCTAGCCTCTGCACCAGCCTCCTGCTACACCTCCTCCAAGCTCGTCCCACCTCGTGTAGCTTCATCCTCCCTCAATCTCTCCTTTCTCGCCCCAAATGTCGCCTTTCATGCCTAAGCTAACCATTGCCTCACACTCCTCACTCTCCCTCAGCCTCGTCTCCGCCTCTCACCCTCGTCTTCCTCTGACTTCGTCTCCATCCTCCCTCCGCTACACTCTTCACCTCCAACTCTTGTTTCTGTAGTGCCGGAGAGGCCCGAACTACATCTCCACCCCTTCCTAGCCTCTGCAGCGACCTCCCTTTCCCCCATTCTCTTCTTCCTAGCCCCTAATGTTCTAACCTGCTCACACCTCGCCCTCACTTCTCCTTTGCAGCCTTCTCTCTTTTTCTCCCAATCTCGCCTCCCTTCCCCTTCTCTTTCTCTAGAACAAACCTCGCCGGAGATGTCGCCACCGTGAGTCGCCACTCTGGAAGCAACCCCTCTGCAGACCACCGGCACCACGAACCTCGAGCCCTCGCCGCTCCTGTTCTTCTATTCCTCTCGGCAGTACCCCTTCTTCTTCCTCTCTAGATCCTTGCCGCCGGAGTTTCACAGAGTCATTGGAGAGCCACCACCCTGGAGAAGGTTTCACATGCCTTGGTACACCGCCGGAGGAGCCCCTACAGTCGCTGGTGCCGTCGGAAGAACACTAGAAAGCCTCGCCCAGCTTTCTCTCTTTTTACAGTCGGGGCTCCCACAATTTAGGTATAATTACACTATACCTCCCAACTTTCTTAATTACAGCTTCGGCCCATGTTTATAATTTTTGCAAATATGCCCTCTGTTGTGTATTTACAAATTTAGGCCCAAGGTTTAATTTACGAAAAAATAACCCAAGTTTATATTTGTTATAGAAATGCCCAAAAAATGAAATTACAGTTTTTAACCCAACTTTTAATTTATGAAAAGGGCCCAGTTTGTTAGTTTTACAATTTTTAACCCAAGAATATAGATTTACAATTTATAACCCTAATTTTAATCACGGGTTTTAACCTATATTTATTATTAGTGCGTTTTATGACCCAAGTTTAGCTTATAGAGTTAAACTTGTTTATTTATGTTGGTTTAGGTTCGGAATTACGTTCGGAAAGGGTATAGCTCAAGTCGAAATTCGACAACCATTGATCGGCTTTTGTCTTTTGACGCTACGTATGTGATCTTAAATCTCTTGGATATGGATATATGCATATTAATGTATGAGTTGGAATATTAGAACATAATATGCATGGTTGGAAATTCTAGGTACGTACTCAGTTGGACAATGGGTTAAGGACAAACCCTTAGAGAAGTGAAACCGAACTCTAGTTGGAAATCCCGTAAGTCATTGTTACACCTATTAGATGGTGTTGTGATTTTATAGATATATATAGTTTATGTGTTGATTGTGTGTCTTTACTTGTTTAGTTTGTTTAACGAGTTAGTTGCATTGACGTTATCTTTTTGGCTTCGGGCAATTGAGTGAGCTTTTCCGAGACAAGTACTTGTGAGCTTTTTATATGAGCATGATTTTAAGTTTAAGTTGTTATATTATTGCATGCATGATTTGACGTACTTGATTATTATTACAAGTTATGCTTTAAGGCGTTTTAAAAAGAAATGAGTTGATACATGTTTATAATTATAGATTTGACGTTTGGGTTATTTGATTCATCTACTTATGATATATGTTTTGATGCATTTTAATAGAAAGGAATTGTTATATATATATATATATATATATATGTGTGTGTGTGTGTGTGTGTGTATGTGTGTGTGTTGATTTGAAAGCTTTGAGGGTTATGATCTGAGTTGACTTGTCTTAGACAGTGATTGTGTTTTCTTTCGGTTTACGACATTTTAAAGAAGTTTATACTTGCGGGATTTCTATGAAGGATTGATTGACTTGGTCTTTGATTTGAGCGGATTTTGCCATATTTATATATGTGAGATGATATGGTCTATGACCATAGCAGGCAATTGCCCTTGTTATTTACGTGGTTTATGACCATGACGACATTATTGTCGGTTAGGGCGGACCAAGATTCTTATTTACTCCTCGGTTTATGACCATGATTCTTATTTACTCCTCGGTTAGGGCGGACCAAGATTACCAGTGAGATGTGGTTTGAGCGGGCCGATGGTTGTGCCCGACCTTAGTGGATGGCGAGGATTCACCTGATCCGTGTTTACTATGTCCGTCCTGTGGTAGGGGTTCAGGAGGTACCTTCGGGTTCAAGAATAGGCTTGAACTTTAGCTAATTTAGCAATTAACAAATTTTATTTGAAAACAGTTTTGAAATAAAGATTGCTCGAGCATGTTTTGATATTATGATTTGCATGATTCTTGTTATGATTTGATGAAGGGGCATGAATTAACCTCGTTACCCCATTTCGGTCAATTGACCATTGGATTGATTATATACCAGTTATTTAAGATGTTGTTGATTAGAATTATGAGTATATTGAGTCTTTGATGGTTTTAAAAAAATGAAGGATGGGTTGAGATGATAGATGTCTACGAAACCTCATCTCCCTTTTGCATCCTTTCTCTGCTTCTTCCTTATTGGATTAGAAACATCAGTTTGAAGTTTGCAATTTATATTGTACATGATTATGAATATATTCATTACTCATGACTTGTAGCAACAACAATTATCATCATCGCGACGATATTTGGGAGAGTTCTAATCTGTGTCACATAGGAACCCACGTGCGTCCGGGATGAAGTTGTTATGGAAAAATGTTGAAACAAAGCAAGTTGTGGGTTTTGATATTTGGCCTTCACTTGAAAATACCATATTTTACCAAATAAAATTAGATGAACTTCAAGAAAGATATGTTAACAATTACATGTAATAGATTTCAAGTTTGTAATTCGACATATAAAACGATAACATTGAATTTAAAAGAAAAGGATGGTCAATTACAAGTTGAAGACACGATAACAAGAATCAGAACAAAGAAGGGAATGAAACTTGGTATCTTCATCGTAAATGTATATCTCTAAGCTTAATTTGAAGTTAATAGTTGTTTTCTTTCAAACAAGAACATGTAATTTTGTTGTTATATACTCCAAGTCATCATCAGATTTGATGATAAAATAGAAAAAATTATATATATTTAGAAAAGATCATAGTTTATATGCATGATACATGAATATTCTTAATTATCAAATCAATTTGATTTTTCAAAGTCTTGAATGATGGTAATCGGAAAACAAATAATATACATGTAACATACGTGTATTATTATTTAATATGCATGCATGTCATAACATTTACTATCAAAAGATATTGTATTTCCTTAAGTCGATAGTAGCATACAAGGCTAGGTGAAGGGCTCAAAAATATAATTTGTTATACATGCATCACGAAAATTTTTATCGTCAATCTAAGATAATCATTAATTATCAAAAATTTAAATTTCGTTATGTATATAATCAACATTATATAATGGTTCCGGTGAGGAGGCTCCTTGTAGAGAGGAGTAATGATAAATTGTGTTCATTTTATTATAGTATAAGTTTATTAATTTACGTTAATTGTTTCTTTTATTTTAATATCACTCTTTCTATGAACAAAATATGCGTCTATTTTTGTAGGATAAGCGTTCATTTTTTAAAACAGCGCCAAAGGGGAGGTGGAGTATACCTACTCCGGGACCTACTACTGACGGGGAAGGAGTCTTCCGAATGAGACTTGCCGGAAAGGCTCACGGCTATGCAGCCTTAGACAACGAGGGGAAGAAGGAGAACGCTCCCTGTTCCCAATTCTGATGCAGAAGAAGAGGATGCAGCGTTAGTGCAGGTCGTTGGGATAAAGCAGGGGAAGAGCATACTCGGGAGGTTAGGATGGAGGCGGAGCGAAGGTGGCGGCCGGAATCTGGGCAGGGGGAAGGCCACTAGAGGTTGCAGAGGAAGAGCAAGAAGAAGGAAGGAGACTTGCCGACGGTGTAGAGGCAGGGCGTCAGGAAGGAAGAATGAGAGGTTCCCGGCATGATTAGGACCCAAACGAGGAGAGGAGGGTTTGAAAGCTCAATGGCCATGGTAAGGGCCGAAATTGCAGATTGATGGATAGGTACGGGGAAGAAAGTGTGGCGTCGAACGGTCATTCCATTAACCGTAGTTGGGAGGTAGGGCCAAGTGTAAAAACGATTCAGATGAAGCTTGGAGAGGGTGGTAATGGCCGGCCATCCACATTTTCAGTCAACCCGTTTTCAAGACGGTAGTAATTGGCGTGGTTACGTCGGGCAGGTGAAGCCGTTGGAGGAGGGAAGTGAAGGGTCGGGCTTGAATGACGCCGTTTGGTATGTCGTTGTCTACGTATGTAGCGGCTTAGCGAATCTTGGACAAAAGGGACGTGAGATGAAAGAAGTGGGCCGAGACAAGAGGGACAGGAAACGTGGGCCAGTATTTGGGCCCGATAAGATATGGATCGATATTATGTAAACCGAGGAGAAAAGGGGTGGTTTGGTTCATGGACCGGTTTGGATTAAAACTCAACTAGTCCGGTTTAGTTCAACTAAAACAATGTGATACGGTTCGGTTTGGTTCAAGCCATTAACAACGCCTTGTTTGGATCATCTAATCGATCGTGTTTGGTCCGTTTGATCTATTTCTTCGTATTCGATTCGGTTTCCCGGGTTAAATAAGATAAATAAATTAAAATAAAATTTTTAAAATAACTAGAAAAATTATTAAAATTTTCCGGTTATTACAACTTCGATATGCCTTGAGCCTCTCTTTTTGAATACTCGAGTGGTTAAGCAACAAAAAATTCCAAACTGAACTCTAAAATTCAAATTATATATATATATATATATAATACATCAAATAAAGACATATATATTAATAATCTCAATTAATGGTTCTCAAATTTTATTGTACATGATTATGAATATATTCATTACTCATGACTTGTAGCAACAACAATTATCACCATCGCATCGATATTTGGGAGAGTTGTAATCTGTGTCGCATAGGAACCCACATGCGTCAGGGTTGAAGTTGTTATGGCAAAATGTTGAAACAAAGCAAACTGTGGGTTGTGATGTTTGACCTTCACTTGAAAATTCCATATTTTACCAAGTAAAATTAGATAAACTTCAAGAAAGATATGTTAACGATTACATGTAATAGATTTCAAGTTTGTAATTCGACATACAAAAAGATAACATTTAATTGAAAAGGAAAGGATGGTCAATTACAAGTTGAAGACACGATAACAAGAATTAGAACAAAGAAGGGAATGAAACTTGGTATCTTCATCGTAAATGTAATTCTCTAAGCTTGATTTGAAGTTTTTATTTGTTTTCGTTGAAACAAGGACATGTAATTTCGTTGTTATATACTCGAATTCATCATCAGATTTGATGATAAAATAGAAAAAAAAAAATAGAAAAGATCATAGTTTATATGCATGATACATGTATATTCTTAATTATCGAATCAATTTGATTTTTCAAAGTCTGAAATGATGGTAATGGAAAAAAGAAATAATATACATGTCATATACCTGTGTATTATATTATTTACTATGCATGCATGTCACAATATTTACTATTAAAAGATATTGTATTTCCTTAAGTCGATAGTAGCATACAAGACTAGGTGAAGGGCTCAAAAATATAATTTGTTATACATGCATTACAAAAAAATTTATCGTGAGTATAAGATAATCATTAATTATCAAAAATTTAAAATTTTTTATGTATATAATCAACATTATATAATGGTTCCGGTGAGGAGGATACTTGTAGAGAGGAGTGATGATAAATTGTTTTCATTTTTTTATACTATATGTTTATTAATTTACGTTAATTGTTTTTTTCATTTTAATATCACTTTTTCTATGAACAAAATATGCGTCTATTTTTGTAGGATAAGCATTCATTTTTGAAAACGGTGGCAGAGGGGAGGTGGAGTATACCTACTCCGGGACCTACTGTTGACGGGAGTCTTCCAAACAAGACTCGCCGGAAAGGCTCACGTCTATGCAGCCTTAGTCAATGAGGCGAAGAAGGAGAAGGCTCCCTGTTTCCAATCTTGATGTAGAAGAAGAGGATACAGCATTGGTGTAGGTCGTCGGGGGAATGAATGGGAAGATCATACTCGGGAGGTTAGGATGGAGGTGGAGGGAAGGTGGCAGCCGGAATTTGGGCAGGAGGATGGCCATTGGAGGTTGCAGAGGAAGAGCAAGAAGAAAGCAAAAGACTTGCCGACGGTGCAAATGAAGGGCGCCGGGAAGGAAGAATGAGAGGTTCTTGGATTGATTAGGACCCAGACGAGGAGAGCAGGGTCGGAAAGCTCAATGGCAAGGGCAAGGGCCAAAATTGCAAAGTGATGGATAAGTACGGGGAAGAAGGTGTGACGTCGATCGGTGGTTCCATTAACCATAGTTTGGAGGTAGGACTAGGTGCAAAAACGATACAAATGAAGCTTGAAGAAGGAGGTAACGGCCGGCCTTCCACATCTTCAGTCAACCCGCCTTCAAAACGGTAGTAATTGGCATAGTTACGTCGGGGTGGTGATGCCGTTGGAGGAGGGAAGTGAAGGGTCTGGCTTGAACGACGCCGTTTGGAATTGTAACACCCCAAATCCGTAGGACTCGGAGTGCTACTGGGCTAGGATCTCACAATGGATCCTAACCCTAGCCTGACAACAACTTCACTGAATCTTACAACAAGGCACCAATAGTTTAAAACAAAACATAAAACTGATATATATATATACATATCAAAAAAGTGATACAAGGTACTGTTGAGTACAAAAGTCAAAACATAAACCCGTACAACATAAATAACCCATATCCCACGAGTACGCCCCGTGTATGAAACCCTCAGTAGATCACCCCTCCGGATCCCTCTGCAGTCCTCCTAACCTGCAAAGGATCTACAACACGGTATAAAACCGTTAGCTAACTATACACATATATAAGAAGATGCTAAAGCACAAACACACATCAATAGTATTAACACATCATCGTGATTTCACACATTTACCCAGTTTATTATCTTTAATAAATCCAACACTCAATCGTATAATAAATGTATATGAATATACGTGACACGAGGAATGTATATATAACCCTCGCCTCTGCGTGCAATAGCTAGCTGGAGTGGTATCAGCGCACTTTCCCGTATACCGTATGGAGTGGAAAGCGCCCTTCCCGTATACCAAAACTAACTTGCTTACAGAGAACTTCTCAGACTCCACTACGGGATGAAAGGTAAGTTGTCACATCACTACAATGGGCGGTCAATATAACATAGGTCGGTGACCATAATAACACATGTTATAAAACATATAACACACACCACTCAAGCATACATCAAATATAAGGATAGCAGCTAAGTAAGTCCTATGGACTTACCTCGATCTCAGAAGTATCTCGCTACGAACAACTCTCAGAAACGTCCACTCCAACTGGAGGACAACACATCCTATACGAGGCACACATACATATATATCACAATCCTATCACACAAAGGGGTCACACCTAGACCCAAGGGATCCATAAGGGATCATATCCAACTCGTAACCTCAAGGCCGTAACCGGCATATCTATATCATACTCGTCATAAACCGATACCTAGCATGGTACTAAGTTCCTCATAGTAGAAAGGAAAGAAACTACCTAACTATAGGTAGTCCCGGGACAAAACGCACCTGCGTGAACTAAGAACGCAGGGGCGGAATGCAGGCAACCGCGGGCGCGGCGGCACTCAGCCGCGGGGTCGGTGACACAGGATGCAGGTAACGCAGGCAAGGCGCAGGCGCTGCCACACGTCTTCCGCAGGGGCAGTGACTTCTGGCCGCGGGGCGGCGACAGTGCAGAATGAAACCTCGCGGCTTCTCTTTAGTTCTTCACGTGATTAAATCACATCTTCTCTCCATCACAAACACACACATGCCACAACAAACACATATCAACATCACCCTATGAGTCATACAACTAATCCTAAGCTAAGGAAGGAAGAACAAGGAAGAAGAAAGAATGAAGAAGCAAGGAGGAAGAAGCTTACCACAGCTGTGGTTAGCTAAGGAACCGATCACCAACAACTCACTGGCTTCCAAGCACAACAACACTCATCAAAAGCATAATCATCATCAAAGCCACAACAAATCTCTTTCAAAACCAAGGAGAATCAAGACAAGGTCAAGGGAAGGGATGAAGAAGCATGAAGGATGTAGGAAGCTGAAGGATGAAGTGTGAAAGGTAACCCTTGCTCAGCAAGGAAAGGAAGAATAAGTGTAGGAAAGGTAAAGCACGGTCAAGGAAGTCAACAAAACCGACTGCAGCCGCCGGAAACCGCAGGGGCGGTTCCATGAGCCGTAGGGGCGGGAACCCGCAGGGGCGGCGGTCATGCCCGCGGGTGCGGAAAGGCCAATCTCGGCCCAAAGCCAATCTCGGCTATGGTCTGATCTCGGTCCGAAAGAATAGGGGTCTCACAACTCACCCCCCTAAAAACAAGTTTCGTCCCGAAACTTGAAAGATCCTGAAAACACTCGGACTCAAAAGTCGAGGTAACACTCTCTATAACCTCAAACATAGGCATGGAGGAAATCATCAACGCCAGTAGTAAACTATACTATCTAGGGCCTAGAGGAAAATCATCTCTAGCCAAACCATAACACCTCACAAGGCATAGAGGAAGCACATCTCTTGCCGTATCATAACCATAACAAAAAGGCATGGAGGGAGAACATCTCCAGCACTACTATGTCCATCGAAATAGCATGGAGGAAAGAATCATATCCAGCTAAACCTATCATATCACAATAGCATGGAGGAAAGAACCATCTCCAGCTATAAACAAGAATCATACTAGCATAACAAGATCTACTAAGATCATAATCACATCAAAGCTAGTATGAAAATAAGCACATCATAGCATATAAGCATGTAAGCAGATAAGACTCACCAAGCTAGTACTAAGATCTACTCGGTGATCCTACTGGTGCACCTATCTCAGCATAGAACTCTGGATAGTTCCTCTGGATACTATCCTCAGTCTCCCATGTAGCCTCCTCGGGTCCTCGTCTCGACCACTGTATCCTCAACATAGGGATGTCCTTCGAACGCAGGTGTGTCATACCTCGCTCTAGGACTGCAATTGGATACTCAACAAACGTGTGGTCCGGCTCAATCACCAAATCATCATAACTCACGATGTGTCTCGGATCTGGTATGTACTCCCTCAACTGAGACACATGAAATACAGGGTGAACACCCTCTAATCTCGGAGGCAAGGCTAATCTGTAAGCTGCGCTCCCAACCCGATCCAGAATCTCGAACGGTCCGACCTATCGGGGACTCAACTTACCCTTAATGCCAAAACGCCTAACACCTCATGTCGGGGACACTCTCAGCCACACATGGGCTCCAACCTTGAACACTAGTGGTCTACGCCTCCTGTCAACATAAGACTTCTGACGGCTCTGCGCAGTCAGCATACGCTCTTTGATCAATGCTACCCGAGCCATATCATCCTGAATCTCATCAGGTGCTAAACCACTGACACTGCTCTACTCATCCCAGCATAAGAGGGTACGACATCTCTGTCCATACAGTGCTTCATATGGGGCCATCCCAATAGATGCATGTCAGCTGTTGTTGTAGGAGAACTCAACAAGTGGGAGATGATCCGTCCACACTTGCCCCCCAATCCAACACACAAGCTCGCAGCATATCCTCCAGCGTCTGAATGGTCCTCTTTGACTGACCATCTGTCTGAGGATGGAACGCAGTCGTGAAGTGCAAACTCGTCCCCAGGGCAGTCTGAATTTGCTGCCAGAATCTCGAGGTAAATCGCCCATCTCTGTTCGAGACGATCGTCCCCGGTACACCATGGAGTCTCACTATTTGCCTAGTGTACTCCTCAACTAATCTGCTCACCGGCCACGTCTCCCTGATAGGAATGAAACATGTCGTCTTCGTCAATCTGTCTACTATGACCCAGATGGCATCAAAACTCCGGCTCAGCCTCAAGCCAGTCACAAAATCCATGGTGACGTCCTCCCACTTCATTTGTGGAACAAGAAGGGGATGGAGCTCACCTCCAGGTCGGAAATGCTCGATCTTGACCTACTGGCAAGTCGCACACTAAGCTACAAATCTGGCTACATCGGGCTTCAGCCCTCCCCACCAATATATACGTCTCAAGTCCTGATACATCTTACTCGTACCTAGATGTACAGAGTAAGGTGTACAGTGAGCCTCCTGTAAAATCCTCTACCTCAGCTTTGTATCAGCAGGTACACAAACGCGACGGTGGCGCCTCAAAACTCTATCTGCTCCAAGCAGGAACTATGGTGCCTCATCTTGAGACATCCTATCTCTAATCATCTGTAAAGTCGGGCAGGTTTCCTGTTTCTGTCGGATCTCATCCAACAAATCAGGAAGAACCTCTAAAGTACGCAACTGGGCATCCTCATCAGGAAACTGGACGTCCAACTCTAACCAGAACAGATCTCTCTGCAACAGATGCTGAACTGTCAGCCTCGCAATCGCCTGCTCTCGAGGTGTCTTCCTGCTCAGGGTGTCGGCGACAACGTTCGCCTTCCCCGGATAGTACAGGATCTCTAGATCAAAATCCTTGATCAGCTCGAGCCACCTACGCTGGCGGTTATTCAATTCCCGCTGCGTGAAAATATACTTCAGACTCTTATGGTCTGTGAAGATCTGACATGTAGCACCATACACGTAATGTCTCCAGATCTTTAGTGCATAAACTAACGCTGCCAACTCCAGATCATGAGTCGGGTAGTTCTCCTCATACGTCTTCAGCAGTCGAGACGCATATGCAATCACCCTGCCTCTCTGCATCAAAACACATCCCAAGCCTAGCTTGGATGCATCATTGTAAACCACAAAAACCTCAGTACCCTCTGGTTGTGCCAAAATAGGAGCAGAAGTCAAACGCCTCTTCAACTCCTCAAAACTCTGCCTGCACTAATCAGACCACACAAATCTGGTAGTCTTCCTCAGCAAACTCGTCAGTGGACAGGCAATCACAGAAAAACCCTCCACGAAGTGTCTATAATAACCGGCTAGGCCAAGGAAACTACGTACTTCCTTGACGTTCGTCGGTGTCGTCCAAGCTTCTACTGCCTCTATCTTCGTTGGATCCACCTTGATCCCCTCAGCTGATACTATATGACCCAGGAATGCTACCTCTGGCATCCAAAACTCACACTTAAAGAACTTAGCATAAAGTTCTCTATCCCGCAAAACCTGCAATACAGTCCTCAGATGTCCTGGATGCTCCTCTCCACTGCGAGAGTATATTAGAATGTCATCAATGAAGACCACCACAAACTGATCCAGGAAGTCGATGAAGATAGTGTTCATCAACTCCATAAAGACGGATGGGGCATTCGTAAGCCCAAATGGCATCACTACAAACTCGTAGTGGCCATATCTGGTCCGGAATGCTGTCTTGTGCACATCCTGCTCCCTCACCCTCAGCTGTTGATACCCGGAACGCAGGTCAATCTTAGAGAACACGGTCGCTCCCTGTAGCTGATCTAACAAATCATCAATGCGCGGCAGTGGATACTTGTTCTTGATGGTCAGCTTGTTCAGCTCTCTGTAGTCTATGCATAACCTCAGTAATCCGTCCTTCTTCCGTACGAAGAGGACAGGTGCTCCCCAAGGGGACACGCTAGGGCGAATGAAGCCCTTCTCAGCCAACTCCTCGAGTTGCTTCTTCAGCTCCAACATCTCGACAGACGCCATCCGGTATGGGGCCTTCGAGATGGGTCTCGTACCAGGCTCTAACTCGATACTAAAATCCACACTCCTCTGAGGCGGCAAACTGGACGGCTCAGCAAATACATCAGTAAACACACAAACAACTGGAATGTCCTCTACAGCTGGACTCTCCCCCTCCTTCATGGCATAACACCAGAAGGCCTCGCAACCTTGTGCAATCAATCTAGCTGCCCGTATGGCGCTGATAACTGTGCCTACCTTTCCAAGGTCCCAACCTCGGAAAACCTCTATTTGGCCTAAATCGGTAGAGAGGGTAACAGTCCTCCTACCTACATCTAAAATTGCAGAGTGTCTAGCCATTCAATCCATACCTAGAATGACTTCTTCATGCTCTAATGGCATGACAAAGAAGTCAACTAGTAACACACGGGTCCCTACAGAAATGGGACAACCGTGAATCTCACGAGTACCTCTGACCCTACCCCCAACGGGTAACCCTATAATAAAGGGCATCCCCTCAACTATATCTAACCCAAGACGCTTTACACAGGCATCAGAAATAAAAGAGTGCGTAGCACCAGTATCAAATAAAACTCTAACAGGTAAACCATGAATCAGAATGGTACTTGTAGCAGTAGGTGCAGTTGGCTCCTCTGCACTCCTCAACTCAAAAACACGACCCTGTGGGCCTCTGGTATCAGTGGTGCCCCCACCACGACCTCTGCCTCTACTCGGCCCAGGAGCAGATCCCTGAGTCGTAGGGCGATCTGGGACTCTCTGCTGTCCCTGAGTCTGCTGCTGCTGAGGTGGCCTCTGCCCACCTCCCGCTACACTAGTAGGAGAAGAACCCTGTTGAGATGAAGCTCCGCCCTGGCGGCAGTAAACAACTCGGTGACCTTGCCTACCACAGGTGTAGCAAGTCACCAATGGCCTCGTGCACTCTGTCCTCATATGCCCTGGATCTCCACAGTTAAAGCACTGACGTCCCTTCTCTGCAACCGGCGCAGATGAAGGCTGACTCTGGCGTCTCTGACCACGCCAACCACTAGCAGAACCACCAAAACCACTGGTCTGCCCTGTACGCTGCCTCTTCTCAGACCCTCCGGTCTAAGAAGCTCTCCTTTGTCCAGCTCGCTCCCTCTCATAATCGGAAGCTCTGTCTTGATCTGTGAGAGTCTCACAATGAAATCCCGCCATGTAAGTCCGGGTAGTATCCCTCAGTCGTCGGGAAAAGAGATAAACGTGTTGGTCTGCAGAAGGTGCAGCTGGTCCTATTAATGCCAGCTCCTCCTGAAAACTCCTGATGGCCTCAGAGACTGGTACATCCTCGAACCCAACCTCCACAAAATCTCGCAGTTTCTCCCTCCTCAGAGAGGCAGGGCAGAAACGCTCTCTAATCATCGTCTTCATCTGATCATAACTGGTAACCTGACCCCGGACTTATCTCCACCAGTGCTATGCCAAGTCCCGGAATAAAGTCTGAACCAGCTCAATCTGTCTTCCAACTGGACAGCGAATAGACTCTAGAGCTTAGTCTACATGCCCGATCTAGAGCTCAACCTCTAACCCCACCTTCCCAGAGAAAGGGGGTACACCCATCTGATGGAATGCCTTCAACCAGGTATCCGGTCTAGGCCCTCTAGGCTCCTCCAGTGCTGTGGCAATCTCAACAGCAGGTACCTATACAGCTGGTACCTAAGTAACGGTGTGGGACCTCTCAGATGGTCCCACCTGTGCCTGTAACTCTGGGGCACATCTACCGGCTCTGGCAGCCTCCTCTACTCGTCTAAGATAAGCATGAAACTCTGATCTACCCATAGAGACGCGATCAGACTCGTCAGACTGGGCTCTGTGCCCCCTGTCTCTCAGCTGCCCCGTTCCCAGTCTCAGGAACGGCGCTCTCAGCAACCTCCTCATGTAACTCTCCCGCATGTGAACCGTCAACAGGAGTCCTATCCCGTCCTCTACCTAGAGGGGGTCTACCTCTACCTCGTCTTACTGCAGGTAAGACTCTAGTCTAAACCATCTGCGGAAGACTTAAACCTATCTTAGATGGCTATATATATGTCATATGTATAGATATATCACAGATCAATCACAGCAGAATATCTATATATATCTATACTGTCGAGATCTTCAGAGGGGCGATGGTTCACGTACACGATAACCCAAAACATTTGTACTCATTTCAAAACCAAAATCTTTTGAAAAGTCAGACCCCATTCGGGTTCTGTTTATTTATCTATTCGAACTTTTTTGCAGATTACTAGTGCCATTGTTGCCAACCTGGGCTCTGATACCAACTTTGTAACACCCAAAATCCGTAGGACTCGGAGTGCTACTGGGCTAGGATCTCACAATGGATCCTGACCCTAGCCTAACGACAGCTTCACTGAATGTTACAACAAGGCACCAATAGATTAAAACAAAATATAAAACTGATATATATATATATATATATATATATATATATATATATATATATATATACATATCAAAAAGGTGATACAAGGTACTGCTGAGTACAAAAGTCAAAACATAAACCCGTACAACATAAATAACCCATATCCCACGAGTACGCCCCGTGTACGAAACCCTCAGCGGATCACCCCTCCGGATCCCTCTGCAGTCCTCCTAACCTACAAAGGATCTACAACACGGTATAAAACAGTTAGCTAACTAAACAAATATATAAGAAGATGCTAAAACACAAACACACATCAATAGTATTAACACATCATCATGATATCACACATTTACCCGGTTTATTATCTTTTAATAAATCCAACACTCAATCGTATAATAAATGTATATGAATATACGTGACACGAGGAATAGCTAGCTGGAGTGGTATCAGCGCACTTTCCCGTATACCGTATGGAGTGGAAAGCACCCTTCCCATATACCAGAACTAACTAGCTTACAAAGAACTTCCCATACTCCACTACGGGATGAAAAGTAAGTTGTCACAACTACTACAATGGGCGGTAAATATAACATAGGTCGGTGACCATAATAACACATGCTATAAAACATATAACACACACCACTCAAGCATACATCCAATATAAGGATAGTAGTTAAGTAAGTCCTATGGACTTACCTCGATCTCAAAAGTATCTCACTACGAACAACTCTCAGAAACGTCCACTCCAACTGGAGGACAACACAGCCTATACGAGGCACACATACATATATATCACAATCCTATCGCACAAAGGGGTCACACCTAGACCCAAGGGATCCATAAGGGATCATATCCAACTCGTAACCTCAAGGCCGTAACCGGCATATCTATATCATACTCGTCATAAACCGATACCTAGCATGGTACTAAGTTCCTCATACTAGAAAGGAAAGGAACTACCTAACTATAGGTAGTCCCGGGACAAAACGCACCTGCGTGAACTAAGGACGCAGGGGTGGAATGCAGGCAACCGCGGGCGCGGCGGCACTCAGCTACGGGGGCTGTGACACGGGATGCAGGTAACACAAGCAAGGGGTTGGCGCAGGCGCAGGCGCTGCGAAACGTCTTCCGCAGGGGCGGTGACTTCTGGACGCGGGGGCGGCGACAGTGCAGAATGAAACCTCGCGGCTTCTCTTTCAAAGCTGTCACAGCCCTACAGTGGGCAGTCACTAAACCATAGGTAGGTAATAACAACATCGCATGCTATAAAGCATATAACACACACACCACTCATGCACACATCCAATATAAGGATGGTAGCTAAGTAAGTCCTATGGACTTACCTCAACCTCGGAAGTCTCAAACCCAAACGGCTCCAACTCTAGAGATGAACACTGCCTAATAACAAGGCATAACAACATATATCAAACTCATAACCAACGCAAGGGTCACACCTAGACCCAAAGGATCCATAAGAATTGTATCCTAACTCATAAACCTCAAAGCCATAACCGGCATAAATGATAACATGATCAACCTCATTCTATCCTCATATACGTACCCTAGCATGCCACTAAACCGCTCATACTAGAAAAGGAAAGGATCTACCCAACTCTAGGTAAACCCGGGACAAGACGCACCTGCGTGACGGAAAGACGCAGGGGCGGAACAGGCAACCTGCAGGCGTGGAAATGCTCGGCCACAGGCGCTGTGACACGGCTCTGCAGCAGCTATCATGCGCGGGTGCGGCGACAAGGTACCCGCAGGGGCTGCTTTGTTGGACCGCGGGGGCTGCGATAGTGCAGAAGGTGATCCCACGGTTCCTCTTCGGCTCTTCACGTGATCAACTCACGTCTTCTTCATTCCAAAGTCACACACATACATATACATACACATTACAACATCAATACACCTTCAATTCATCTAATCCTAAGCTAAGGAAGATGGAATCAAAGAAAGGAAGAAGAGAAGAAGAAGAAGACATACCGCACTTGTGGTCCTAGGCTGCAAGGAAGATCAAAACCACACCACAACTGGCCTCTAAGCTCAGCACAAAGCATAATATCAACCTCAACAATCCACACAACCAACTCTCTTGCAAACTTCAAGAGAAACTCACACACACGATCAAGGAGATGAAAGAGGAAGCAAGAAGGACGTAAGGCTGGAAAAAGGAGTGGAAACCCTTGCTCACGAGCCAAAGAAGAGGCTTAAGAAGGAAGGAGAGAAGAAGGTAAAGCACGGTCAAAGAGTCAACAAAACCGGTTGTAGTCGCAGGAAACCGCAGGGGCGGGCTTCTTGGCCGCAGCGGCGGAACAACAGACGAGCCGCAGGTGCGGCCTCGCAGACCCGTGGGGGCGGGCTCACAGGCACGCGGGGCAGCTAAGGCCAAAAACGGCTCCAAAACTAAGGCTCTTACAGTAACGGCCGGTTATCCACATCTTCAGTCATCCTGCCTTAAAAGACTGTAGTAATTGGCGTAGTTACGTCGGAGAAGTGATGCTGTTGAAGGAGGGAAGTGAAGGGTCTGGCTTGAACAACGCCGTTTGGTACGTCGTTGTCCAAGTATGTAGCGGCTTAGCGAGTCTTGGACAGAAGGGACGTGAGATGAAAGAAGTGGGCCGAGACGAGAGGGACAAGAAAGGTGGGCCAATATTTGGGCCCGGTAAGATATGGATCGTGTCGACCGAGGAGAAACGGGCGGCCTGGTTCATGGACCGGTTTGGATTAAAACTCAACTGGTCCGGTTTAGTTCAACTAAAACAATGTGATACGGTTCGGTTTGGTTCAAGACATTAACGAGGCCTGGTTTCGATCATATACTCGATCGGGTTTGGTCCGTTTGATCTATTTCTTCGTATTCGATTCGGTTTCTCGGGTTATATAAAATAAATTAATTAAATTAAATTTTAAAATAACTAGAAAAATGATTAAAATTTTTCGGTTATTACAGCTTTAATCTGCCTTGAGCCTCTCTTTTTGGATACCCGAGTGGTTAAGCAACAAAAATTTCCGAACCGAACTCTAAAAGTCAAATAATATATACATATATATATATATATATATATATATATATATATATATATATATATATATATATATATATATATATATATATATATAATACATCAAATAAAAAGACATATATATTAATAATCTCAATTAATGGTTCTCAAATTTTATTTTACACGATTATGAATATATTCATTACTCATGACTTGTAGCAACAACAATTATCACCATCGCAACGATATTTGGGAGAGTTGTAATCTGTGTCGCATAGGAACCCACATGCGTCAGGGTTGAAGTTGTTATGGCAAAATGTTGAAACAAAGCAAGTTGTGGGTTGTGATGTTTGGCCTTCACCTTAAAATACCATATTTTACCAAATAAAATTAGATAAACTTCAAGAAAGATATGTTAACGATTACATGTAATAGATTTCAAATTTGTAATTCGACATACAAAAAGATAACATTTAGGGCACATTGGTTTAAACTCCGGAAACGGAAACGGAAACGGAATGGAAACGAATCTATATAGTCCATATGTACACCCTTTTTCATGAAGTTATTGGGAATCATTCCTTGTGGTTTGAACTAATTGGAGTAGAATTTGATTAGTTTTAATACCCTATAGGGTAACAAAATAGGGGAAAGCAAGTGCATTTTGCATGAAACCAACCGGAATGATTCCATGAACAAGGTACATATGTGGACTAGATTCGTTTGCATTCCGTTTCCGTTTCCGGAGTCACAACCAAACGGAAGGTTAATTGAAAAGGAAAGGATGGTCAATTACAAGTTGAAGACACGATAACAAGAATCAGAACAAAGAAGGGAATGAAACTTGGTATCTTCATCGTAAATGTAATTATCTAAGCTTGATTTGAAGTTTTTAGTTGTTTTCTTTGAAACAAGAACATGTAATTTCGTTGTTATATACTCGAAGTCATCATCAGATTTGATGATAAAATAGAAAAAAAATTATATTTAGAAAAGATCATAGTTTATATGCATGATACATGTATATTCTTAATTATCGAATCAATTTGATTTTTCAAAGTCTGAAATGATGGTAATGGGAAAAGAAATAATATACATGTCACATACCCGTATATTATATTATTTACCATGCATGCATGTCATAACATTTACTATCAAAAAATATTGTATTTCCTTAAGTCGATAGTAGCATACACGGCTAGGTGAAGGGCTCAAAAATATAATTTGTTATACATGCATCACAAAAATATTTATCGTGAGTATAAGATAATCATTAATATATCAAAAATTTTAATTTCGTTATGTAAGTAATTAACATTATATAATGGTTCCGGTGAAGAGGCTCCTTGTAGAGAGAAGTGATGATAAATTGTGTTCATTTTTTTATACTATATGTTTCTTCATTTACGTTAATTGTTTCTTTTATTTTAATATTACTTTTTCTATGAACAAAATAAGCGTCTATTTTTGTAGGATAAGCGTTCATTTTTGAAAATGGCGCTAGAGGGGAGGTGGAGTATACCTACTCCAAGACCTACTGCTGACGGGGAAGGAGTCTGCCGAATGAGACTCGCCAGAAAGGCTCACGGCTATGCAGCCTTAGTCAACGAGGGGAAGAAGGAGAAGGCTCCCTGTTCCCAATTTTGTTGCAGAAGAAGAAGATGCAGCGTTGGTGCAGGTCGTCGGGAGAAAGAAGGGGAAGATCGTACTCGGGAGGTTAGCATGGAGGCGGTGAGAAGGTGGCGGCCGGATTCTGGGCAGGGGGAAGGCCACTGGAGGTTGCAGAGGAAGAGCAAGAAGAAGGCAGAAGACTTGCCGATGGTGCAGAGGCAGGGCGCCGGGAAGGAAGAATGAGAGGATCCCGTCGTGATTATAACCTAGACGAGGAGAGGAGGGTCGGAAAGCTCAACGGCCGGGGTAAGGACCGAAATTGCAGAGTGATGGATAGGTACGGGGAAGAAGGTGTGGCATCGATCGGTGGTTCCATTAACCGTAGTTGGGAGGTAGGGCCAGGTGCAGAAACGATTCAAATGAAGCTTGGAGAGGGAGTTAACGGCCGACCTTCCACATCTTCAGTCAACCCGCCTTCAAGACGGTCGTAATTGGCGTAGTTACGTCGGGGAGGTGATGCTGTTGGAGGAGGGAAGTGAAGGGTTGGGCTTGAACGACATTGTTTGGTATGTCGTTATCCAAGTATGTAACGGCTTAAAGAGTCTTGGACAGAAGGGACGTGAGATGTAAGAAGTGGGACGAGACGAGAGGGACAACAAAAGGTGGGCCAGTATTTGGGCCCAGTAAGATATGAATCGATATTATGTCGACCGAGGAGAAACGGGCGGCTTGGTTCATTGGCCGGTTTGGATTAAAACTCAACTAGTCCGGTTTAGTTCAACTAAAACAATGTGATATGGTTAGGTTTGGTTCAAGACATTAACGAGGCCTGGTTTGGATCATACACTCGATCGGGTTTGGTCCGTTTGATCTATTTCTTCGTATTCGATTCGGTTTCCCGGGTTAAATAAAATAAATTAATAAAAACAAAATTTTAAAATAACGAGAAAAATTATTAAAATTTTCTGGTCATTACAGCTTCGATCTGCCTGGAGCCTCTCTTTTGGATACCTGAGTGGTTAAGCGACAAAAAATTCCGAACCGAACTCTAAAAGTCAGATAATGTATATATATATATATATATATAATACATCAAATAAAGACATATATATTAATAATCTTAATTAATGGTTCTCAAATTTTATTTTACATGATTATAAATATATTCATTACACATGACTTGTAGCAACAACAATTATCACCATCGCAACGATATTTGGGAGAGCTGTAATATGTGTCGCATAGGAACCCACATGCGTCAAGGTTGAAGTTGTTATGGCAAAATGTTGAAGCAAAGCAAGTTGTGGGTTGTGATGTTTGGCCTTCACCTGAAAATATCATATTTTACCAAATAAAATTAGATAAACTTCAAGAAAGATATGTTAACGATTACATGTAGTAGATTTCAAGTTTGTAATTCGACATACAAAAAGATAACATTTAATTGAAAAGGAAAGGATGGTCAATTACAAGTTGAAGACACGATAACAAGAATCAGAACAAAGAAGGGAATGAAACTTGGTATCTTCATCGTAAATGTAATTCTCTAAGCTTGATGATAAAATAGAAAAAAAATATATTTAGAAAAGATCATGGTTTATATGCATGATACATGTATATTCTTAATTATCGAATCAATTTGATTTTTCAAAGTCTGAAATGATGGTAATGGGAAAAGAAATAATATACATGTCACATACCTGTATATTATATTATTTACCATGCATGCATGTCATAACATTTGCTATCAAAAGATATTGTATTTCCTTAAGTCGATAGTAGCATGCAAGGCTTGGTGAGGGGCTCAAAAATATAATTTGTTATACATGCATCACAAAAAAATTTATCGTGAGTATAAGATGATCATTAATATATCAAATTTTTTAGTTTCGTTATGTATGTAATTAACATTATATAATGGTTCCGGTGAAGAGGCTCCTTGTAGAGAGGAGTGATGATAAATTGTGTTCATTTTTTTATACTATATGTTTCTTAATTTACGTTAATTGTTTCTTTTATTTTAATATTACTTTTTCTATGAACAAAATATGCGTCTATTTTTGTAGGATAAGCGTTCATTTTTTAAAACGGCGCCAGAGGGGAGGTGGAGTATGTAAGAGCCTTAGTCTTTTGGAGCCAAGCCAGGGTTGCCGCCCCTACGCATCCAAAGGGCCGCCCCTGCGGCTTGTGCTATGACCCGCCCCTACGGCCAAAGGACCCACCCCTGCGGTTTCCTACGGCTGCAGCCGACTTTGTTGACCCTTTGACTCGTGCTTTACCCTTTCTTTTCTTTCTCCTTAAGTCTCTTCCTTGGTTGATGAGCAAGGGTTTCATCTTCTTTCTCCAGCTATTTCACATTCTTCTTGTCTCTCCTCCTTCTCCTTAATCTTGAGCTTGGAATCTTCTTGGTTTGTAAGAGGTTGTGTGTGGCTTTGGTGGAGGTTGATGTTGTGTATTGTTGCTGAGCTTGGGAGCCAGCTGAGAAGGTGTTTGTGATCATTTCCTTGCCTAGACCAGCAGTAGGTAAGCTCCATTCTTCTTCTTCTCTTCTTCTTTCTTTGATTCCATCTTCCTTAGCTTAGGATTAGATGTATTGAATATATATTGATGTTAGAATGTGTATGTATATGTATATGTTTGGCTATGGGATGATGAAGACATGAAATCGTAAAGTGAGGAGCCGAAGAGGAATCGCGGGATCATACTCTGCACCGTCGCCGCCACCGCGTTCCAGTGTCGCCGCCCCTACGGAAGTGTGTCACCGCACCCGCGCCCGGAAGCCGCCGCCGTCGAGGCCACGGTCACCGCGCCTGCGTCCCTGTGCCGCCGCGCCTGCGGTTTGCATTGTTTCGCCCTTGCATCCCTCTTGTCACGCAAGTGCGTCTTCTCCCGTATCTACTAGAGTAGTATGGATCCTTTCCTTTCCTAGTATGAGAGTTAGTAGCATGCTAGGTATGTTATGAGGATAGGATGATGATAAGTATGATATCGATAGGTGCCGGTTATGGCCTTGAGGTTGATAAGTTGGATATGATCCATATGGATCCCTTGGGTCTAGGTGTGACCCCTTTGAGTGATAGGAGTTTGATATCTTGTTATGCCTTGTTATTAGGCAGTGCTATCCTCCAGATTGGAGTGGATCGTGTTTGAGAGTTGATCGTGGTTGAGATTACTTCGAGGTTGAGGTAAGTCAATAGGACTTACTTAACTACCATCCTTATATTGGATGTATGCATGAGTGGTGTGTGGTATATGCTTGATAGCATGCGTTATGGATTATTACCGACCTATGGTATACTGATTGCCCATTGTAGGGCCGTGATAACTTGCCCTTTCATCCCGCCGCGAGTTTGGGAGGTTCTCTGTAGGCAGGCCAGACCTAGTAAACGGTTCGGGCACTCTCCATTCCCATAGGGTACACGGGGAGGTGTTCCAGGCACCACTCCAACTGGCTATTGGACCCACAGGCGAGGATTATATATTCCTCGTGTAACATATGTTCATAGACATATTTATATATGATTTGAGTGCTGGACCATTTTTATAAAGATAATAAATTGGGTAAATGTGTGATACCACGATGAGATGTTTATGATTTTATGATGTGTGTATGTGCTTATGCTTATCTTATATATGTATGGTTAGCTAACGGTTTATATCGTGTTGTAGATCCTTTACAGGTTAGGAGAGCTGCAGAGTGATCCAGAGTGGGTGATCCGCTGAGGGCTCCGTACACTAGGTTACTATCGTGGGATATGGGATCTTTTTTTATATACAGTATATGTTTTGATTGTACTTAGCGGTACCTTGTATAAACCTTTTGATTTATATATTACAGTTTTATGTTTTGGTTTTAATCTATATGTGCCTTGTTGTAAGATCCAGTGAACTTGTTGTCAGGCTAGGGTCAGGATCTATTGTGAGTTCCTAGCCCAGTAGCGCCTCGAGTCCTACGGATTTGGGGTGTTACAAAGTTGGTATCAGAGCCTTAGGTTGACAACAATGGCACTTCAATCTGCAATAAAGGTCGAATAAATAAATAAACAGAACCCGAAAGGGGTCTGACATTTCAAAAGGTTTTGGTTTTGAAATGAGTACAAATGTTTTGGGATAGTGTGTACGGGAAGTCATCACCCCTCTAAAGATCTCGACAGTATAGATATATATAGATATTATGTTGTGATTCACTTTATATATATCTATACATATGGCATATATATAGCCTTCTAAGTTAGGTTTATATCCTCTGCAGATTGTTCGGACTAGAGCCTTGCCTGCAGTTGGATGAGGTAGGGGTAGACTCTCTAGGTAGAGGACGAGATAGGATTCCCGTTGGTGATACACGTGTAGCGGAGGAGATTCACGAGGATGTTGCTAAGAGTGTCGTTCCTGAGACTATAAACGGTGCATCCGGGAGTCAGAGATCACAGAGAGTCCAGTCAGAGGACTCGGATCGTGTTTCCATGGGGGATCAGAGTTCCGTGCTTATATTAGACGAGTAGAGGAGGCTGCTAGAGCAGGTAGACGTGCCCTAGATCTACGGGCACAAGAGGATCATCTGAGAGATCCCACGGAGTTACTCAAGTTCCAGCTGTACAGGCACATGCTACTGAGACTGCTTGGGTTCAGGAGGAGCATCGAGGGCCTCGACCAGATACCTGATTGAAGGCATTCCACCAGATGGGTGTACCCCCTTTCTTTGGGAAGGTGGGGCTAGAGGTTGAGTTATAGATCGGGCATGTAGACTCAGCTCTGGAGTCTATTAGATGTCTAGCAGATAGGCAGATAGAGTTGGTGCAGACTCTGTTCAGAGACTTAGCACAACATTGGTGGAGATTTGTACGGGGTCAGGTTAGTAGTTATGATCAGATGAGGACCATGATTAGAGAGCGTTTCTGTCATGCCTCACTGAGGAGGGAGAAACTGCTAGATTTTGTTGAGGTTGAATTTGAGGATGTACCAGTCTCAGAGGCTATCAGGAGGTTCCAAGAGGAGCTGGTTTTGTTGGGTCCAGCTGCACCTCCTGCAGATCAGCATGTATATCTTTTCTCCCGACGACTGAGGGATACTACCCGGACTTACATGGCAGGGTTTCACTGTGAGACCTTGGTGGATTATTAGGACCGGGCTTCTGATTATGAGAGAGAGAGAGAGCTGGATAGAGGAGAGCTTCTCAGACCGGAGGGTCTGAGAAGAGACAGCGTATTGGGCAGACCAGTGGTACTGGTGGAGCTGCTAGTGTTGGGCGAGGCCACAGACGCCAGAGTTACCCCTCATCTGCACCGGTTTCAGATAAGGTACGTCTGTGTTATAAATGTGTTGATCCAGGACATATGAGGCCAGAGTGCACGAGGCCGCTAGAGACTTGTTTTAATTGTGGCAGACCCGGTCACAGAGCTACCTTCTGTAGACGGGGTAGAGCTTCATCACAACAAGATTCTTCACCTTCTAGTGCAGCAGGAGGTGGGCAGAGGCCACCTCAGCAGCAGTAGATGCAGGGACAGCAGAGAGTCTCAGATCGCCCTACGACTCAAGGATTTGCTCCTAGGCCGAGTAGAGGTAGAGGTCGTGGTCGGAGTACCACGGACACTAGAGGACCACAGGGTCGAAATTTTGAGCTGAGGAGTGCAGAGGAGCCAGCTGCACTGACTGCTACAAGTACCATTCTGATTCATGGTTTACCTGTTAGAGTCTTGTTTGATACGAGTGCTACACATTCTTTTATTTCTGATGCATGTGTTGAGCTTCTGAGTCTAGACACGACTGAGGGGATACCCTTTAGTATAGGGTTACCCGATGGTATTAGGGTCAGAGGTACCCGTGAGATCCGTGATTGTCCCATTTCTGTAGGGACCCGTGTATTGCTTGTTGACTTCTTTGTCATGCCATTAGAGCATGAAGAAGTTATTTTAGGTATGGATTAGATGGATAGATATCAGGCGGTATTAGATGTAGGTAGGTGGATTGCTACCCTCTCTACCGAGTTAGGACAAATAGAGGTTTTCCGAGGTTGGGACCTGGGAAAATCAGGCATGGTTATCAGTGCGATACGGGCAGCGAGACTGATTGCACAGGTTTGTGAGGCCTTCCGGTGTTATGCCATGAAGGAGGGGGAGAGTCCAGCACTAGAGGATATCCCAATTGTCTGTGATTTTGCAAATGTATTTGTTGAGCCGTCCAGTTTGCCGCCTCAGAGGAGTGTGGACTTTGGCATTGAGTTAGAGCCTGGTACGATTCCTATCTCGAAGGCCCCATACCGGATGACGCTTGTCGAGATGTTGGAGCTGAAGAAGCAACTCGAGGAGTTGGCTGAGAAGGATTTTATTCGCCCTAGTGTATCCCCATGGGGAGCACCTGTCCTCTTCGTTCGGAAGAAGGACGGATCGTTGAGATTGTGTATTGATTACAGAGAGCTGAACAAGGTGACCATCAAAAACAAGTATCCATTGCCTCGTATTGATGACTTGTTAGATCAGATTCAGGGAGCGACAGTATTCTCCACGATTGACCTGCGTTCAGGGTGTATCACTAGCTGAGGGTGAGAGAGCAAGATGTGCACAAGACAGTCTTCCGGACCAGATATGGACACTACGAGTTTGTAGTGATGCCATTTGGGCTTACGAATGCCCCAGCAGTTTTTATGGAGTTCAGCATCTTCATCGACTTCCTGGATCAGTTTGTGGTAGTCTTCATTGATGATATTTTGGTGTACTCTCGCAGCAGAGAGGAGCATGCAGGATAGCTGAGGACTGTGTTACAGGTTTTACGAGATAGAGAACTTTATGCTAAGTTCTCTAAGTGCTAGTTCTGGATGTCAGAGGTAGCATTCCTGGGTCATGTTGTATCAGCTGAAGGGATCAAGGTGGATCCAGCAAAGATCGAGGCAGTAGCAGCTTGGACGACACCGACGAACGTCAAGGAAGTACGTAGCTTTCTTGGCCTAGCCTGTTATTACCGACGCTTTGTGGAGGGATGTTCTGTGATTGCCCATCCACTGACGAGTCTGTTGAGGAAGACTACTAGATTTGTATGGTTTGATTAGTGTATGCAGAGTTTTGAGGAGTTGAACAGACGTCTGACTTCTGCTCTATTTTGGCACAGCCAGAGGGTACAAAGGATTTTGTGGTATACAGTGATGCATCCAAGCTAGGCTTGGGATGTGTGTTGATGTAGCGGGGCAAAGTGATTGCTTCTGCGTCTCGACAGCTGAAGACGTATGATGAGAACTACCCGACTCATGATCCGGAGTTGGCAGCGTAATTCATGCACTGAAGATCTGGAGACATTACTTGTATGGTGCTACATGTCAGATCTTCATAGACCATACGAGTCTGAAGTACATTTTCACGCAGCGGGAATTGAATAACAGCCAGCGTAGGTGGCTCGAGCTGATCAAGAACTTTGATTTAGAGATTCTGTATCATCCAGGGAAGGCGAACGTTGTCGCCGATGCCCTGAGCAGGAAGACGCCTCGAGAGTAGGCGATTGCGAGGCTGACTGTTCAACATCAGTTACAGAGATACCTGATCTAGTTAGAGCTGGACATCCAGTTTCCTGATGAGGATGCCCGGTTGAGTACCTTAGAGGTTCTTCCTAATCTGTTGGGTGAGATCCAACAGAAGCAGGAAACCTGCCCGACCTTGATGAGGATCCGAGAGAGGATGTCTCGAGATGAGGCACCACAGTTCCTTCTAGGAGCAGATGGAGTATTGAGACGCCGTGGTCGCGTCTGTGTACCCGCTGATGCGGATTTGCGCCAGAGGATATTACAGGAGGCTCACTGTACGCCTTATTCAGTGCACCCAGGTTACGAGTAAGATGTACCAGGATTTGAGACGTTCATATTGGTGGGGAGGGCTGAAGCCCGATGTAGCCAGATTTGTGGCACAGTGTGCGACCTGTCAGCAGGTCAAGATCGAGCATTGCAAACCTAGAGGTGAACTCCACCCACTACCTATTCCACAGAGGAAGTGGGAGGACGTCACCATGGATTTTATGACTGGGCTGAGACCGAGCAGGAGCTTTGATGCCATCTGGGTTATAGTGGACAAACTGACGAAGACGGCACGTTTTATCCCTATCCGGGAAACGTGGCCGGTGGGCAAATTAGCAGAGGAGTACACTAGGCAGATAGTGAGACTCCATGGTGTATCGAGGACGATCGTCTCAGACAGAGATGGACGATTTACCTCGAGGTTTTGGCATCAGATTCAGACTGCCCTGGGGACGAGTTTGCACTTCACTACTGCGTTTCATCCTCAAATAGATGGTCAGTCAGAGAGGACAATTCAAACACTGGAGGATATGATGTGAGCTTGTGTGTTGGATTGGGGAGAAGTGTGGACGGATCATCTCCCACTAGTTGAGTTCTCATACAACAACAGCTGGCATGCATCTATTGGGATGACCCCATATGAGGCACTGTATGGATAGAGATACCGTACTCCGTTATGTTAGGATGAGCAGAGCAGTGTTAGTGGTTTGACACCTGATCAGATTCAGGATGATGTGGTTCGTGTAGCACTGATTAGAGAGAGGATGTTAACTGCACAGATCCGTAAGAAATCGTATGCAGATAGGAGGCGTAGACCCCTAGAGTTCAGAGTGGGAGCCCATGTATGGTTGAGGGTGTCTCCGACACGAGGTGTTAGACGTTTTGGCATTAAGGGGATGTTGAGCCCCCGATATGTCGGACCATTCGAGATTCTGGATTGGGTTGGGAGCGCAGCAAACAGATTGGCTTTGCCTCCGAGATTAGAGGGTGTTCACCTTGTGTTTCATGTGTCTCAGCTGAGGGAGTATATACCAGATCCGAGACATATTGTGAGTTATGATGATTTGGTGGTTGAGCCGGACCACACCTTTGTTGAGCATCCGATTGCAGTCCTAGAACGAGGTATGAGACGCCTGCGTTCGAAGGACATTCCTATGTTGAGGATACAGTGGTCGAGACGAGGACCTGATGAGGCTACCTGGGAGAGTGAGGATAGTATTCGGAGGAACTATCCATAGTTTTATGCCGAGATAGATGTACCAGTAGGATCGACGAGTAGATCTTAGTACTATCTTGGTGAGTGTTATTCTTGTGTGCTTATATGCTATGATGTGTTTATTTTCGTACTAGCTATGATATGATGATCGATCTTATTAGATCTTATGCTTGTACGATTACTGTTTATAGTTGGAGATGGTTCTTTCCTCCATGCTATTGTGATACGATTAGGATTCAGCTGGAGATGGTTATTCCTCCATGCTATTTTGGTGGACATAGTTTTGCTGGAGATGTTTTTCCACCATGCCTTTCTGTTATGAGTATGATACGGCTAGAGATGGTTTTCCTCTATGCCTTTATGATGTGATGATGATATGGCTAGAGATGGTTTTCCTCTATGCCTTGGTTAGTATAGTGATTTTGTAGCTGGAGATGATGATTTCCTCCATGCTTGTGTTTGAGGATATAGAGTGAGATAGGTTGATACCTTATGTACGGAGATGTGATGCCTCCGATAGAGAGAGTTATACCTTGGCTTCTAAGTCCGAGTTGTTTGAGGATTTCACAAGTTTCGGGACGAAACTTGTTTTTAGGGGGGTGAGATGAAAGATCCTTAGTCTTTTGGAGCAAAGCCAAGGTTGCCGCCCCTGCGGATCCAGAGGGCCGCCCCTGTGGCTTGTGTTATGACCCGCCCCTGCAGCCAAGGGACCCGCCCCTGCGGTTTCCTGCGGCTGCAGCCGGCTTTGTTGACCTTTTGACCCGTGCTTTACCCTTTCTTTTCTTTCTCCTTAAGTCTCTTCCTTGGCTGATGAGCAAGGGTTTTGTAACACCCCAAATCCGCGGGACTCGGGGTGCTACGGGCGAGACCTCACAATGGGTCCCGACCCTTAGCATGACAACAATTTCACCGGACCTTTCCAACAAGGCACAAATAAAGGCGAAAACTAAAAACGTTTTAAAGTATGCGAGACACTGAAAGGTAAGAAACTACAACGTGGAAACTCAGCCGAGTCCTCAAAACAATATAACCTGATGCGAAGTCTAAACGTATGAAAAAATCCATGAACGACAACATGTAACATGACTAAAAAACATCCCCGTCCTATAATGTACGGAGACCCCAGCTGCCCATTCCTCCACCTCACTCGGCGGCGTCCCTAACCTGCAAGTCATCTACAACACGGTTTAAAACCGTTAGCTCATATTCTAGGCATTAGAAAAGCGGTGAAGGCACAAACACATATATAACACAAAACATAAATCACACAAGTCCGGTTTATTATCTTTTTATTATTAAGTCGTATGCCGTTCTAATTCAACTTCTGTTGTGACACGAGACCACAGTGGTCTCGCCTCGGTCCCTTACCGGCAAGAAATGGTGCGGATGCACCCGCCCGTATACCCGCCGGGCTCGTCGCCGAGAACCTCCTAGACCCCTCCAGGGCTAGGCATACGATGTCACCGCCCGTTATCATACACTTGGGCCAACACATATATAAGGTCAGTGGTCCTAATTACCAGTTTCAATGTTATTCAAGAACATGAACACACACCACCAAACACACATCAATGCTAATACATAAAATACGAGCTAAGTAAGTCCGGAGACTTACCTCGTCCCAATGCTAACTCACAAACGCCCTTGCTTCCCTTGGGAAGACGCACACAACCTGCTCACAACAAGGTAATCATCACAACCCGCTCAACTCAAGAAGTCTAAGACTTCAACACAAATGATCTACGCAAGATCATTTGACTCTCATTCTAGGATTGCATCCTAGAACATCTCATACTCACATCTCACTCAACGCATGAGGAGATATCTCAACAACCTACTAACTCTCATATGATCATACTCACAACCCAAGAACGAGCAAAAGCCTACTAGGTCTAACATGCTCATCACACTCTCCACACATGAAGGTAACACCCAACAGTTCATAACCTCAAAAATGTTAGTCCTCAACCCAAGAGGCACAAGCTAGCCTAGAAGATCCATCATGCTCACATGCTCATACGATCACATATATCGAGCCTTAAGGGCTCCTAGGTCCATAAACACTACATGTCATTCTCAAGCTACTCTAAGTCATTCTAAGCATGCCACTAACATGGTTCAACAACAATACTAAGGAATGAACGAAGGCGAAGGGAGAGGAGGAACCTACTGTCGAAGAAACACAGCCGCGGAGTCAAGCTGGCGCCCCGGCGGAGCAGGAGCCGCCCCAACGGAGCTGCCGGCCGCACCCGCTGCAGAAGGGAGCCGCCCCAGCGGAGCTGCCGGACGCACCCGCGGCAGAAGGGAGCTGCCCCCGTGGCCGTCGTGTCCTGGAGCCCCGGAACCGCCCCGGTGGCCGTGCCGAGCCGCGCCCGCGGCCATGCCGAGCCGCACCCGCGGCAGTGCTGTGCTGCTCCCGCGGCCGTGCTGAGCCGCTCCCGCGGCCGTGCTGAGCCGCCCCTACGGCCGTGATGATCCGCCCCCGCGGTCGTGCTGCAGAACGTCGTCTTCTTTGCCTTCGATCGTGGATCCTTGGCTCCAAAGTCCTTCTTTCCTTGCTGGGTCTTCTCCAAACACTCCCTACGGATCTTAGGGTCCTCTCCACGACCTAATCGAGCTAAGAACACAGACATGCAAAGAGTTGAGTAAAAAGCTCTCAAAAGCTTCATCCATGGCTATGGATGAAGGAGGGAAGAAGAAAGGGGGAACACAACAAGAAGAGAGGGGGGAGAGGAAGGAGCTTACCAACAACCTGGAATCCTTTTGCTGCAGTCCATACACAAAGATCCTCAACAAGATGGAAGAAGAGAAGAGAAGAGAGCAAAAATGGAGCAATGGGAGGAAGAGGGAAAGAAACTAACGTGAATGAGCAAGAGAGGAGAGAGAGAGAGGACAAGGCTGCCAAAAGGGAGAGGGGACAACAACTGTCTTGTCAGCTTGCTCGGAACGAGGGGTCGGAAATGACCCCTTGTCACTTATAACCCGGAACGAAGGGTCGTAACGCGGAAAAAGAGAAAAAATGATGAGTCGGCTCGGGATTTTCTTAGGAATAAATCCCGACTATCGGCATCTCGGGATTACGGGATAACTACAAGGTGCTCTAAGTCCGGAATAAAATTAATAAAATTCCGGACGTTACAACTAACCCCCCTAAAAACAAGTTTCGTCCCGAAACTTGCTAAACTCAACACTCTCCCACCAACCCGTCTCGTAACCCCGTGGAACTGATAAAACGTACACTATCGGCTCTAATCCAAGTCTACAGATTGCATCACATCAAGACCTTGCAAGGTACAAATATCTCAACCAAATCACATAATCACATAGAACAATCAAGGAAGATCTCGGGCTAACCCGCCGGTCTTATCAATGTCGCTAAATCTGCGTAAAACTTGGGATAGTTCCTCCGGATACTATCCTTCGTCTCCTATGTAGCCTCGTCGGCTCCTCGTCTCGACCACTGCACTCTCAGTATCGGTATCTCCTCCGATCAAAGACGCCTCGTACTCCGCTCTAAAACTGCTATAGGATGCTCTACAAATGTATGGTTCGGCTCGACCATTAGGTCCTCGTGACTGATGATGTGTCTCGGGTCGTGTATGTACTCTCTCAGCTGAGAGACATGAAATACCGGATGTATACCCTCTAACCGAGGTGGCAATGCTAACCGGTATGCCATCAAGATCTCGAATGGACCGACATATCGGGGCTTAACTTCCCCTTAATGCCGAATCGCCTGACGTTCCGCGTCGGTGATACCCTGAACCACACCTGAGCTCATACCCTGAACTCGAGAGGTCTACACCTCCTATCCACATACGACCTTTGACGGCTCTGCGCGGTCAACATCCTCTCTTGGATCAAAGCAACTCTAGCCACGTCGTCCCGTACCTGATCTGGAGCTACAACGCTCAAACTTCCCCGCTCGTCCCAACATAAGGGAGTACGGAACCTCCGCCCATACAATGCCTCATACGGTGCCATCCCGATTGACGCGTGCCAGCACCTCGAGGTAAAACGCCCGTCCCTGTCCGAGATGATGGTCCTCAATATTCCATGTAATCTCACAATCTAACAGTTGTGGATATGTCCTCCCACTTCCACTGTGGCGTGGGCGGTGGGTGAAGTTCTCCTCCGTCTCTGGTGCTCGATCTCGACCTGCTGGAAGGTCGCGCATTGGGCCACATATCTAGCTACATCGGGCTTGAGCCCGCCCCACCAATAAAATCTCCTAATATCCTGGTACATCTTACTCGTGCCTGGGTACACCGAGTAAGGTGCGGAATGTGCCCCATCCAAAATCCGCTCTCTCAACTCCTGGTCTGACGGTACACAAGTACATCCCTGGCGTCTCAATCGCCCGTCTGCTCCCATGACAAACTGCGGCGCCTCTCCTCGGGACATCCTGTCCGGGATCCTTATCAAAATGGGACATCTCTCCTGCTTCTGCATGATCTCTCCGGACAGGTCAGGTAGTACCTCCAACTCGGACAAACAATTGTCCGTACCTGGGAACCGGATATCCAACTCCAAACCCACCAAATCCCTCTGCAGTTGAGGCTGAACCGTAAGCCGAGCTATCACCTCCTCCCGAGGTGTCCTCCTACTCAAGGCATCGGCGACTACGTTCGCCTTCCCGGGATGGTATAAAATCTCCAATTCAAAGTCCTTAATGAGCTCCAGCCACCTCCTCTGGCGGTTATTCAACTCCCGCTGAGTGAATAGATACTTCAGACTCTTATGGTCTGTGAAGATCTGGCACTTATCCTCGCACAAGTAATGTCGCCAGATCTGGAGGGCATGAATCACTGCCGCTAGCTCAAGATCCTGGGTAGGGTAATTCTCCTTGTACGGCTTCAGCTGCCGAGAAGCGTACGCAATAACCCTACCTCTTTGCATCAAAACGCACTCCAATCCTAGCTTGGAGGTGTCACTATACACTACAAAAACCTCCATGCGCTTAGGCTGGGCTAAAAAAGGAGCGGAGGTCAACCTTCTCTTCAGCTCCTCGAAATTGTGCTGACAAGGCTCGGACCAAACGAACCTAGTAGACTTCCTAAGCAAGGAAGTGCGCGGTCGTGCAATCACGGAGAACCCTCAACAAAATGGAGGTAGTATCCCGCTAAGACTAAGAAACTGCGCACTTCCTTGACCGTCCTAGGAGGCGGTCATGAGGAAACAGACTCTATCTTCGCCGGGTCAACCATGACACCCTCGGCGGAAACTATATGACCCAGAAATGCCACCTCGGACATCTAAAACTCGCACTTAGAAAGCTTAGCGTAAAGCTCTCTATCTTGGAGGACTCGAAGCACCGTCCTCAGGTGTTCCTCATGCTCCTCTCTACTCCGGGAGTAGACAAAAATGTCGTATATAAAAACTACCACGAACTGGTCCAAGAAGTCGATGAAGATGTCGTTCATCAACTTCGTGAAGACGGCGGGTGCATTCATGAGCCCAAATGACATCACGACAACTCATAATGGCCGTGTCTCGTCCTAAATGTCGTCTTCGACACGTCCTCCTCTCTCGATTGATTCACTTGAAACGCCGGGTAAACACCCTTTACTCTCGGCGGCCATGCCAGTCGGTAAAACACTTTCCCAACTTGCGCTAAGATCTCAAAAAGGTCCTATGTATCGGGAACTCAACTTCTTCCTCGGGTCTTCCTCGCTACAACATTTCCATTATGTTTCTTCTTTGCTTGTCTCTAACAAAGAAGATCGAACTTCCAATTACACCGTTGGCTTTGGTTCTTGTCAAACCAAACTTCGATGTTACTATTCCTCAATTCTTGTTGCAAGTTCTATGTAATGAAGGAAGTACTTTGCTTCACACTACCTCTACTAACGAGACATGTATGCTATAACTTTTACATCGTCTCTCGATACTCAGTCATGACCATGTCTTGAAGAATCGCTTGTAAACTTCAAACCGATCGTACCTCGAGGCAATTTCAAAACAGTTGCACCTATGAATCTCCTCTAAGTTCTCAACAACTTCATTGTCCATTTCCTTCCCACTCAATACTTCATCGTCATCCGGAGTAGGTTAGCCATAGATGGTGTTACTTGGAGAATCTTCCCACAATCCGGTAATGATCAGCCCATCCAAGAAAGTTGCAACTTCTTTCACATCCTTCGGGGTTGTCATCCCGAGACAACTGGTCATACAACTTCTCTCTTCTTCGAGAGTAGACCAGAGTGTCCTATTCGGGCATTAGTAAGCCCATATGGAATCACTACAACTCGTAGTGACCATGGTCTGTCCAGTATGCGATGTTTGCACTACCCCAATCTCGACTTCTCCATTGGTGACATTCAACCTTAACTCGATTTTAGAAGAGACCACCGACCCTTGCAACCGGTCGAGTAGATCATCTACACGTGGTAAGAGGGTACTTGTTCTTCATTGTAATCTTGCTCGGCTCATTGTAGTCGATGTACAAATGGGGATAACTATCTCTCTTCCCGCAAACTTGTGTTCTCCATAACAACATCAAATCAAGAGTTTAAGATATAATCTAAGCTCTTGTTACCGTTCCTTTAGGATTCCACAGCCTGGTTACTCTCCCCCACACTCATCCATAGACCACCCGCACATGCGCGTTCTCGGTTGTCACCAATTAGATGGTAAATGACCTTCTCCTATGTCAAAGACTTACCATTCTTCTATGCTTCCATGTTACCATTCTCATGAAGGTTACCCTCTCGGGATACCTTAAAATCCGTTAGCTCATTCTTCATTCGACACTTCCTTTTCCTTATGCGAGATAAATATACCCTTCTCGGTGTTGTTGAGTCACATGACTCGCCTTCATAGGCTTAACCGCGCTTCATGATGTCTTGTAAGCGCGTTTCCTCAAAATGTCTAACATTAGTTAGCATCACGTCTTGCTCTCATCTTCTTAGGATCATCATTTATACACACTTCCTCCTTCTTGGTGTTTCTTCGCCTTATCGTCATAAAGGAAACTGGTCAACTCCGCGTGAATCCCCACCTTGCCATTCTTCTCATAACTCTCGTAATGTTGACTCTTCACTTGATGGTACCTCGTAAGCTTAACTTACGGTATCTTACATCTTTCACCCTTGGTTCGATCACGTTTCTCATCTTGACTCCAAAGCTTAGGAGCGTCTAGGGAAAGTTTCACTTCTCGTGATGGAACACCGCCTTTAACCTTGTTTATAATGCACCCATCTCCTCCTTGTTATCTCCATTGTTCTTGTCGTACGTGGTCCTCAAACACGGTAGCTCCAATGGATTCTCCCCTGGTCCTGGAAGATGGAGAACTCTGCGCTTGGACCTCCCAACGGTCCTATCCCTAGCCTTGGGAACGATGCTCTCAGAGACGTCCTATACGGGAACCTTATCTACTGGTGGATCCACAACTGGCGGGTCCGCAATGGGGATACGTCCCCGACCTCTCGCGCCTGGAGATCTTCCTACTCGTCCCCACCCTCTAGGGACGGTAGGGGAAAGTGGTGGTCTACCCCTGGCGGGTCCTACGGTAGCTCTCGTACGTGCCATCTGATAGCGTATAACGTTTATTTAAAAATAATCGTGTAGGTTCTAATACGATCTCGTATGGTAATACTTCTAAAAGCATAAAGGTAAACATAGTCATAAAGCATATTCAAAAATAAAAGTCCAAAACATCCTAAGGCCACATACGTAGCTAGGTACATACAAATCCACAAACATCCTAAGGTCATATATATAACTATATATACCTAATTCTAATCCAGAGATCTACGTCGCCGAGGTTTGCGGAAGGAGTGGTGGTCCCGTATATTCTAACCCAAACCCGACTCATGCATATGATTTTGAAAACGAAAAGTCAGAACCCGTGGGTGTTCTGTTTTATTCCTCATTCGGCCTTTAAAAAGATTGCGAGTGCAATTGTTTTCAAGGGCTCTGATACCACTTCTGTAACACCCCAAATCCGCGTGACTCGGGGTGCTACGGGCGAGACCTCACAATGGGTCCCGACCCTTAGCTTGACAATAATTTCACCGGACCTTTCTAACAAGGCACAAATAAAGGCGAAAACTAAAAACGTTTTAAAGTATGCGAGACACTGAAAGGTAAGAAACTACAACGTGGAAACTCAGCCGAATCCTCAAAACAATATAACCTGATGCGAAGTCTAAACGTATGAAAAAATCCATGAACGACAACATGTAACATGACTCAAAAACATCCCCGTCCTATAATGTACGGAGACCCCGGCTGCCCATTCCTCCACCTCACTCGGCGGCGTCCCTAACCTGCAAGTCATCTACAACACGGTTTAAAACCGTTAGCTCATATTCTAGGCATTAGAAAAGCGGTGAAGGCACAAACACATATATAACACAAAACATAAATCACACAAGTCCGGTTTATTATCTTTTTATTATTAAGTCGTATGCCGTTCTAATTCAACTTATGTTGTGACACGAGACCACAGTGGTCTCGCCTCGGTCCCTTACCGGCAAGAAATGGTGCGGATGCACCCGCCCGTATACCCGCCGGGCTCGTCGCCGAGAACCTCCTAGACCCCTATAGGGCTAGGCATATGATGTCACCGCCCGTTATCATACACTTGGGCCAACACATATATAAGGTCGGTGGTCCTAATTACCAGTTTCAATGTTATTCAAGAACATGAACACACACCACCAAACACACATCAATGCTAATACATAAAATACGAGCTAAGTAAGTCCGGAAACTTACCTCGTCCCAATGCTAACTCACAAACGCCCTTGCTTCCCTTGGGAAGACGCACACAACCTGCTCACAACAAGGTAATCATCACAACCCGCTCAACTCAAGAAGTCTAAGACTTCAACACAAATGATCTACGCAAGATCATTTGACTCTCATTCTAGGATTGCATCCTAGAACCTCTCATACTCACATCTCACTCAACGCATGAGGAGATATCTCAACAACCTACTAACTCTCATATGATCATACTCACAACCCAAGAACGAGCAAAAGCCTACTAGGTCTAACATGCTCATCACACACTCCACACATGAAGGTAACACCCAACAGTTCATAACCTCAAAAATGTTAGTCCTCAACCCAAGAGGCACAAGCTAGCCTAGAAGATCCATCATGCTCACATGCTCATACGATCACATATATCGAGCCTTAAGGGCTCCTAGGTCCATAAACACTACATGTCATTCTCAAGCTACTCTAAGCCATCCTAAGCATGCCACTAACATGGTTCAACAACAATACTAAGGAATGAACGAAGGGGTGCGGCCACGGGGCCACACCCACAGCGGAAGGGAGCCGCCCCAGCGGAGCTGCCGGACACACCCGTGGAGGAAGGGAGCCGCCCCCGTGGCCGTCGTGTCCTGGAACCCCGGAACCGCCCCCGCGGCCGTGCCGAGCCGCGCCCGCGGCTGTGTTGGGCCGTGAGCCTGCTGACGCCCCCGCGGCCATGCCGAGCCGCACCCGCGGCCGTGCTGTGCCCCCCCGCGGCCGTGCTGAGCCGGCCCTGCGGCCGGCCGCGCCCGCGGCCATGATGATCCCCCCCCCCCCCCCCCCCGCAGTCGTGCTGCAGAACGTCGTCTTCTTCGCCTTCAATCGTGGATCATTGGCTCCAAAGTCCTTCTTTCCTTGTTTGGTCTTCTCCAAACACTCCCTACTGATCTTAGGATCCTCTCCACGACCTAATCGAGCTAAGAACGCAGCCATGCAAAGAGTTGAGTAAAAAGCTCTCAAAAGCTTCATCCATGGCTATGGATGAAGGAGGGAAGAAGAAAGGAGGAAAACAACAAGAAGAGAGGGGGGGAGAGGAAGGAGCTTACCAACAACCTGGAATAAATCCCGGAACGAAGGGTTGGCTCGGGATTTTCTAAGGAATAAATCCCGGCTCTCAAAAGCTTCATCCATGGCTATGGATGACCCCTTGTCACTTTTAACCCGGAACGAAGGGTCGGAACGCAGAAAAAGAGGAAAAACAACGAGTCGGCTCGGGATTTTCTTAGGAATAAATCCCGGCTCTCGGCATCTCGGGATTACGGGATAACTACAAAGTGCTCGATGTCCAGAATAAAATTAATAAAATTCCGGACGTTACAGGTTTCATCTTCTTTCTCCAGCCATTTCACGTTCTTCTTCTCTCTCCTCCTTCTCCTTAATCTTGAGCTTGGAATCTTCTTGGTTTGTAAGAGGTTGTGTGTGGCTTTGGTGGAGGTTGATGTTGTGCATTGTTGCTGAGCTTGGGAGCCAGCTGAGAAGGTGTTTGTGATCATTTCCTTGCCTAGACCAGCAGTAGGTAAGCTCCATTCTTCTCTATCCTCTTAGTCTTTCTTTGATTCCATTTTCCTTAGCTTAGGATTAGATGTATTGAATGTATATTGATGTTAGAATGTGTGTGTATATATATATGTTTGGCTATGGGATGATGAAGACATGAAATCGTCAAGTGAGGAGCCGAAGAGGAATCGTGGGATCATACTCTGCATTGTCGCCGCCCCCGCGTTCCAGTGCCGCCGCCCCTGCAGAAGTGTGTCACCGCACCCGCGCCCGGAAGCCGCCGGCCCCGCGGCCACGGTCACCGCGCCTACGTCCTTGTGCCGCCGCGCCTGCGGTTTGCCTTGTTTCGCCCCTGCGTCCCTCTTGTCACGCAGGTGCGTCTTGTCCCAGATCTACCTGAGTAGTATGGATCCTTTCCTTTACTAGTATGAGAGTTAGTAGCATGCTAGGTATGTTATGAGGATAGGATGATGATGAGTATGATATCGATAGGTGCCGGTTATGGCCTTGAGGTTAATAAGTTGGATATGATCCATATGGATCCCTTGGGTCTAGGTGTGACCCCTTTGAGTGATAGGAGTTTGATATGTTGTTATACCTTGTTATTAGGATGTGCTATCCTCCAGATTGGAGTGGATCGTGGTTGAGATTACTTCGAGGTTGAGGTAAGTCCATAGGACTTACTTAGCTACCATCCTTATATTGGATGAATACATGAGTGGTGTGTGGTATATGCTTAATAGCATGCGTTATGGATTATTACCGACCTATGGTATATTGATTGCCCATTGTAGGGTCGTGATAACTTGCCCTTTCATCCCGCCGGGAGTCTGGGAGGTTCTCTGTAGGAAGGCCAGACTTGGTAAACTTGGGCACTCTCCATTCCCATAGGGTACACGGGGAGGTGTTCCAGGCACTACTCCAACTGGCTATTGGACCCAGACGCGAGGATTATATATTCCTCGTGTCACATATGTTCATATACATATTTATATATGATTTGAGTCTTGGACCATTTTTATAAAGATAATAAATTAGGTAAATGTGTGATACCATGATGAGATGTTTATGATTTTATGATGTGTGTATGTGCTTATGCTTATCTTATATATTTATGGATAGCTTACGGTTTTATACCATGTTATAGATCCTTTACAGGTTAGGAGAGCTGCAAAGTGATCCAGAGTGGGTGATCGGCTGAGGGCTCCGTACACTAGGTTACTATCGTGGGATATGGGATCTTTTGTTATGTACAATATTTGTTGTGATTGTACTCAGCGGTACCTTGTATAAACCTTTTGATTTATATATTACAGTTTTATGTTTTGGTTTTAATCTATTTGTGCCTTGTTGTAAGATCTAGTGAACTTGTTGTCAGGCTAGGGTCAGGATCCATTGTGAGATCCTAGCCCAGTAGCGCCTCGAGTCCTACAGATTCGGGGTGTTATAGAGTATACCTGCTCCGGGACCTACTGCTGACGGGGAAAGAGTCTTCCGAATGAGACTCATCAGAATGGCTCATGGGTATGCAACCTAGGTCAACGAGGCGAAGAAGGAAAAGGCTCCCTGTTCCCTATTCTGATGCAGAAGAAGAAGATGCAGCGTTGGTGCAGGTCGTCGGGAGAAAGAAGGAGAAGATCATACTCGGGAGGTTAACATGGAGGCGGAGGGAAGGTGGCGGCCGGAATCTGGGCAGGGGGAAGGCCACTGGAGGTTGCAGAGGAAGAGCAAGAAGAAGGCAGAAGACTTGCCGACGGTGCAGAGGCAGGGCACCGGGAAGGAAGAATGAGAGGTTCCCGGCGTGATTAGGACCCAGACGAGGAGAGGAGGGTCGGAAAGCTCAATGGCCAGGGTAAGGGCCGAAATTACAGAGTGATGGATAGGTACAGGGAAGAAGGTGTGGCGTCGATCGGTGGTTCCATTAACCGTAGTTGGGAGGTAGGGTCAGGTGCAGAAACGATTCAGATGAAGCTTGGAGAGGGAGGTAACGGCCGGCTATCCACATCTTCAGTCAACCCGCCTTCAAGACCGTAGTAATTGGCATAGTTACGTCGGGGAGGTGATGCCGTTGGAGGAGGGAAGTGAAGGGTCCGGCTTGAATGACGCCGTTTGGTATGTCGTTGTCCAAGTATGTAGCGGCTTAGCGAGTCTTGGACAAAAGGGACGTGAGATGAAAGAAGTGGGCTGAGACGATAGGGACAAGAAAGGTAGGCTAGTATTTGGGCCCGGTAAGATATGGATCGATATTATGTCGACCGAGGAGAAACGGGCGGCCTGGTTCATGGACCGGTTTGGATTAAAACTCAACCGGTCCGGTTTAGTTCAACTAAAACAATGTGATACGGTTCGGTTTGGTTCAAGACATTAACGAGGCCTGGTTTGGATCATACACTCGATCGGGTTTGGTCCATTTGATCTATTTCTTCGTATTCGTTTCGGTTTCCCGGGTTAAATAAAATAACTTAATAGATATAAAATTTTAAAATAACTAGAAAAATTATTAAAATTTTCCGATTATTACAGCTTCGATCTACCTTGAGCCAAAGAATACCCGAGTGATTAAGCATCAAAAAATTCCGAACCCAACTCTAAAAGTCAAATATTATATATATATATATATATATATATATATATAATACATCAAATAAAGACATATATATTAATAATCTCAATTAATGGTTCTCAAATTTTATTTTACACGATTATGAATATATTCATTACTCATGACTTGTAGCAACAACAATTATCACCATCGCAACGATATTTGGGAGAGTTGTAATCTGTGTCGCATAGGAACCCACATGCGTCAGGGTTGAAGTTGTTATGGCAAAATGTTGAAACAAAGCAAGTTGTGGGTTGTGATGTTTGGCCTTCACCTGAAAATACCATATTTTACCAAATAAAATTGGATAAACTTCAAGAAAGATATGTTAACGATTACATTTAATAGATTTCAAGTTTGTAATTCGACATACAAAAAGATAACATTTAATTGAAAAGGAAAGGATGGTCAATTACAAGTTGAAGACACGATAACAAGAATAAAACAAAGATGGGAATGAAACTTGGTATCTTCATCGTAAATGTAATTCTCTAAGCTTGATTTGAATTTTTTAGTTGTTTTCTTTGAAACAAGAACATGTAATGTCGTTGATATATAGACCACGTCATCAGATTTGATGATAAAATAGAAAAAAATATATATTTAGAAAAGATCATAGTTTATATGCATGATACATGTATATTCTTAATTATCGAATCAATTTGATTTTTCAAAGTCCGAAATGATGGTAATGGGAAAAGAAATAATATACATGTCACATACCTGTATATTATATTATTTACCATGCATGTATGTCATAACATTTACCATCAAAAGATATTGTATTTCCTTAAGTCGATAGTAGCATACAAGGCTAGGTGAAAGGCTCAAACATATAATTTGTTATACATGCATCACAAAAAAGTTTATCGTGAGTATAAGATAATCATTAATATATCAAAAAATTTAATTTCGTTATGTGTTTTAATCAACATTATATAATGGTTCCGGTGAAGAGGCTCCTTGTAGAGAGGAGTGATCATAAATTGTGTTCGTTTTTTTATACTATATGTTTATTAATTTACGTTAGTTGTTTCATTTATATTAATATTACTTTTTCTGTGAACAAAATATGCGTCTATTTTTTAAGGATAAGCGTTCATTTTTAAAAACGGCGCCAGAGGGGAGGTGGAGTATACCTACTCCGGGACCTACTGTTGACGGGGAAGGAGTCTTCCGAATGAGACTCGCTGGAAAGGCTCACGCCTATGCAGCCTTAGTCAACGAGGCGAAGAAGGAGAAAGCTCCCTGTTCCCAATTCTGATGCAGAAGAAGAGGATGCAGCGTTGGTGCTGGTCGTCGGGAGAAAGAAGGGGAAGATCATACTCGGGAGGTTAGCATGGAGGCGGAGGGAAGGTGGCGGCCGGAATCTGGGCAGGGGGAAGGCCACTGGAGGTTGCAGAGGAAGAGCAAGAAGAAGGCAGAAGACTTGCCGACGGTGCAGAGGTAGGGCGCCGGGAAGGAAGAATAGGAGGTTTCGGGTGTGATTAGAACCTAGACGAGGAGAGGAGGGACGGAAAGCTCAATGGCCAAGGTAAGGGCCGAAATTGTAGAGTGATGGATAGGTACGGGGAAGAAGGTGTTGCGTCGATTGGTGGTTCCATTAACCGTAGTTGGGAGGTAGGGCCAGGTGCAGAAACGATTCAAATGAAGCTTGGAGAGGGAGGTAACGGCCAGCCTTCCACATCTTCAGTTAACCCGCCTTCAAGACGGTAGTAATTGGCGTAGTTACGTCGGGGAGGTGATGCCGTTGGAGGAGGGAAGTGAAGGGACTGGCTTGAACGACGTCGTTTGGTATGTCGTTGTCCAAGTATGTAGCGTCTTAGCGAGTCTTGGACAGAAGGGACGTGAGATGAAAGAAGTGGGCCGAGACGAGAGGGACAAGAAAGGTGGGCCAGTATTTGGGCCCTGTAAGATATGGATCGATATTATGTCGACCGAGGAGAAACGGGCGGCCTGGTTCATGGACCGGTTTGGACTAAAACGCAACTGGTCCGGTTTAGTTCAACTAAAACAATGTGATACGGCTCGGTTTGGTTCAAGACAAATAACGAGGCCAGGTTTGGATCATATGCTCGATCGGGTTTAGTCCGTTTGATCTATTTCTTCATATTCGTTTCGGTTTCCCGTGCTAAATAAAATAACTTAATAAAAATAAAATTTTAAAATAACTAGAAAAATTATTAAAATTTTCCGCTTATTACAACTTCGATCTGCCTTGAGCCTCTCTTTTTGGATACCCGAGTGGTTAAGCAACAAAAAATTCCGAACCGCACTCTAAAAGTCAAATAATATATATATATATATATATATATATATATATATATATATATATATAATACATCAAATAAAGACATATATATTAATAAACTCAATTAATGGTTCTCAAATTTTATTGTACATGATTATGAATATATTCATTACTCATGACTTGTAGCAACAACAATTATCACCATCGCAACGATATTTGGGAGAGTTGTAATCTGTGTCGCATAGGAACCCACATGCGTCAGGGTTGAAGTTGTTATGGCAAAATGTTGAATCAAAGCAAGTTGTGGGTTGTGATGTTTGGCCTTCACTTGAAAATACCATATTTTACCAAATAAAATTAGATAAACTTCAAGAAAAATATGTTAACGATTACATGAAATAGATTTCAAGTTTGTAATTCAACATAGAAAAAGATAACATTTAATTGAAAAGGAAATGATTGTCAATTACAAGTTGAAGACACGATAACAAGAATCAGAACAAAGAAGGGAATGAAACTTGGTATCTTCATTGTAAATGTAATTCTCTAAGCTTGATTTGAAGTTTTTAGTTGTTTTCTTTGAAACAAGAACATGTAATTTCATTGTTATATACTCGAAGTCATCATCAGATTTGATGATAAAATAGGAAAAAAAATATTTAGAAAAGATCATAGTTATATGCATGATACATGTATAATCTTAATTATCGAATCAATTTGATTTTTCAAAGTTTGAAATGATGGTAATGGAAAAGAAATAATATACATATCACATTTTTGTATATTATATTATTTACAATGCATGCATGTCATAACATTTACTATCAAAAGATATTGTATTTCCTTAAGTCGATAGTAGCATACAAGGCTAGGTGAAGGGCTCAAATAAAATAATTTGTTATAAATGCATCTCAAAAAAATTTATCGTGAGTAAAAGATAATCATTAATTATCAAAAATTTTAATTTTGTTATGTATATAATCAACATTATATAATGGTTCCGGTGAGGATAAACGTTAATTGTTTATTTTATTTTAATATCACTTTTTCTATGAACAAAATATGCGTCTATTTTTGTAGGATAAGCGTTCATTTTTGAAAAAAAATTAACAATCAGTGGTTAAAAACTGAACTTGGTAGTACAAAAAAATGAACAAATATGTTTCCTCACATCCTCTCTACAAGGAGCATCCTCACCCGAATCAGCCCCCATATACATATGTATAAAGGGTTGGAATCAAGTGGAAAGGGGTGTTAGGATTATAATAACCGGAAAATTTTAGATTTTTTATAATTTTAATTTTAATTTTTTTTGTAATTATTTTGGGAATCCAAGTTGAATACCGAACGAAACGAACCGAACCAAACCGGGAAAGACCACTAATCAAACCGGTTTGGTTAGAGCAACCGGTCCTCCCAACCGTCACTTAGGCTAGGCGACACCAAGGCAAGCCAACTTCCCACCACCTCAATTTTGGCCGACCTTGTTTCCTTCTTGTTCGGCCACACTTCCCATTTCGTCTCGTCCTTGTCAGCTTCCTTCCTCCTGCCTTCGATTCACTACGGCCTTCTCGTTTCCTTCTTCCTTCTCCGACTCTCAGCCCAGTTTCCCGCAAACAGTAACGACGCGAAACCTCTCCTCACTGTTCCCTCGCACACCGGAATCTGCCTCCCTTTCCGTTAACGATAGAAGTAATCCACGTCTAGCCTTCTCTAGTCGAACTTGGAACCAGAACGGAAGAGGACTCCTCCTCGTCTCCCCTCCTCCGCCGGCCGATCTGGTAAGCTACTATCCTCTAACCTTCTTCCTCTCTGGAGACGTGTGTCTCTCTGCCTCACTAGTTACCTGTGTATTAGTGGATTAAAAGGAGATCCTCAGCAAGCTAGGGCCACCCTCTCCTCGTCAGAAGGCATCACTAGAAGGTAGCCCCCACCTTTCTCCCCCTTCCATCTCTGATATGTACGTGGTTAAAAGGGAAAACAAAGCATGAACAAAATTACTTCAGTGGTGTAGGCAGATGGAATCGAACCCCACCCTCTAAGATCTTCCTTTACTTCACTTGCCACCTATTTGTGTCCAAGGAGGATCGAAACTGGGATCTCCAAGTAACCGTCTCACGTCGTTTGTTGTGTGTAGTGAGTATCGAACCCCCACCTCCATGAGTGTCTTTTAATTTCGATAAACGTCGCCAACGAGATTTGAACCTATGATCTAATGCTCCGCCTAATCTTTGTTTGTTGTCCGTCAGGGTTGTCGAACTCGGGTCTCCAAGATTATCACTCTCTTCACCGGCATGTGTTGTTGTGTCAGCCGTAATGCTCGAATCCTGAACATGTTGCATCCTCTTGTAGCCGGCTGGTGCCACTTAGTGTCGTTAACCTTATAATCAATAATTCCGATACCGGCGAGACTCAAACCCCAATTTAATTTCCGTTAATATATTTATATAATTTCGGAAGTTAGGTATATTGTAAGAGCCTTGATCTTTAGGAGCCATTTTTGGCCTTAGCCGCCCCTGCGGGTTTGTAGAACCGCCTCGCGGCTGAGCCATGATCCGCCCCTGCGGCCAAGGAATCCGCCCCTGCGGTTTCCTGCGGCTGCAGCCGACTTTGTTGACTCTTGACCCGTGCTTTACTCTTCTTGCCTCTTAACCTTTCCTTACCTTAGGATGAAGGGTTTCTTCATTCATCATCTTCCCCACCTGCCTTGACGTTCTTCTTCTCTCTTCTCCTTCTCCTTGATCTTGCTTGAGTTCCCTTGGTTTGAATGAGTTAGTTGTTGTGAGGCTTTGATGATGTTGATGCTAGTGGATGTTGTGCTGAGCTGGAGAGCCAGCTGAGGTACTGTCTTGGATCATTCCCTTGCCTAGACCGGCAGTGGAGGTAAGCTCCTTGCTTCTCCTTCCTTTCTTTCTTCCTTGTTTCCTCTTCCCTAGCTTAGGATTAGATGTATGGAAGGTATATTGATGTTAGAATGTGTATGTATATGTATGTTCTTGGCCATGGATTGATGAAGGTGTGATTTAATCACGTGAAGAGTGGAAAAGAACTCAGGAGGCTACCTCTGCACTGTCGCCGCCCCCGCGTCTGGAAGCCGCTGCCCCTACGGGATCCTTGTCACCGCACCCGCGCCCGGTAGCTGCCGCTCCTGCGGCCACGGTCCCAGCGCCTGCGCTTGCCTGCGGCCACTGTCACCGCGCCTGCAGTTTGCCTTGTTCCGCCCCTGCGTCTTTCCGTTCCGCAGGTGCGTCTTGTACAGGATCTACCTAGAGTAGTATGATCATTTCCTTTCCTAGTATGAGCGGGTTAGTAGTGCTAGGTATGTGTATGAGGAAAGAATGATGATGAGTATGATATAGAGATATGCCGGTTAAGGCTTTGAGGTTTATAAGTTGGATACGATCCTTATGGATCCCTTGGGTCTAGGTGTGACCCCTTTGATGGATAGGAGTTTGATATCTTGTTATGCCTTGTTGTTAGGCAGTGTTGTCCTCCAGATTGGAGTGGACCGTGTTTGAGAGTTGATCGTGGTTGAGACTACTTCTGAGGTTGAGGTAAGTCCATAGGACTTAATTAGTTGTCATCCTTATATTGGATGTATGTATGAGTGGTGTGTGATATATGCTTGATAACATGCGTAGTGATGATTACCGACCTATAGTTTAGTGACTGCCCATTGTAGGGCCGTGAGAACCCAGCCCTGTCATCCCATGAGGAGACAGAGAGGTTCTCTGCGGATCGTCCAGATCTGGTAAATGGGACGGGCGCTGTCTCCACTCCCTTAGGGTACACGAAGGAGTAGTCCCGGATCACCACTCCAGCTGGCATTATCACCGAGAGGCGAGGGTTATATTCCTCGTGTCACATATTTTCATATTCAGATATATATATATATATATATAATTGAGTGATTGGAATTTATAAAGATAATAAACAGGGTAAATGTGTGAAAGCATGATGATGTGTAATTATTCCTTGATGTGTGATTGTGCTTATGCATTTTCTATATATATGTGTATGCTTAGCTAACGGTTTTATACCGTGTTGTAGATCCTTTGCAGGTTAGGAGAGCTGCAGAGTGATCCAGAGTGGGTGATCCGCTGAGGGCTCCGTACACTAGGTTATTATCGTGGGATATGGGATCTTTTGTTATGTACTGTTATGTTTTATTTGAACTCAGCGGTACTTCTGTATTACCTTTGATTCTTATATATATCAGTTTCATGTTTTGTATTTAATCTATATGTGCCTTGTTGTAAGATCCAGTGAACTTGTTGTCAGGCTAGGGTCAGGATCCATTGTGAGATCCTAGCCCAGTAGCACCTCGAGTCCTACTGATTCGGGGTGTTACATATATGTTTATATTGAAATGTTTAGACATGGAATAATATAGTGAATTTAGTAGAGATCAGAACGAGCTGGAACGTGATAATTCCGGAATGGAACCTTAGGAGGTAGAATGGAATGCTAGTGATAGATGAAATACTTGAATCTCGAGGAAGTAGAATGAGAAGTGGAATGATAAGTAGAATGTTGGGAATGTAAGGATTGTGGAATTGGGGAAGCCATAAAAATGATATTGAGAAGGTACAGAATGGTTGGAATGAATGCTAGGTCTACGGAACCTAGGAATTAATGTTAAGAAGGGTTGAGAGTCGGAGAAGGTACAAAATGGTTGGAATGAATGTTAGGTCCACTCCCGATTTCACGGCAGAGACCTAACCTGAAAAATTTATCAACACCGATATCTATTGTTCTAATTGGGAAGGATACTAAGACACATACACACGTAATGAAAGCAATAAACATTTCAGCATGCACAAACAAGGTCCAGATTATTATCTTTTCATTTGGTAAAATTATTCATCCTATTTGTTCAACTTTTCATGGTAGCACGAGGATCCTCCAACCCTCGTCCCGTCCCCGTAAACCAGCAGGATTGGTTTCAATGCATATCCCTTGTTTACGTTGTTGGACTGGTCACGGGGAACCTTACGGTCGCCATTGACCCGAACAGTTGTAATGCCCCCAAAAAGGGATAGACTTCACAACACTAGGAGACCCGGACAAGGACTCCCTCAAGCTAATATAAACGATATGAGGATATGGAATAACATGACAACACACCACAATGCATAACATGCCAACAAGTAAAGGTCCAAAGGAAACCAAAAGACGTCCATGACACCAACCATAAAGGGTCCAAACCCACAAAGCAAATAACGTAATAACCAACAACAAACCGGGCTCATATACAAACCATCCCATAAGATGGAAAAACAAGCTTACGAACGAGTTCTAGCAAAACATGGCTATCCCAACACAACCGACAAAACTCTCACTAAGGTTCCTGACCTCCATGCTCTTGAAATGTTCTTGTACCTGATTATGTCAAAAACATAACCAGCCCCACCGTGGCGGGTTACTCTTCCACATAGACTAAGCCGAGACATAAGTAGGGTAATATATATGAATGAGACATGAATATAAGAATATATAGTATCACATGATCTTTTGAAATACTCAAGGAATTTTGAATAAACAACATGTCTCATAAATCATCATAAGTTTCAAAAGATCATAAGAGCATGCATTGAAATCTCAAATCAACTTGAAAGGGTTCAAACTTAAAATATCTCAAAAGCATACTCATAAATCATTTTACAAAAATTCAACTCGATATAATCTCAATAACTCGTAGTCCAAAACAATAACACATAAATCCTTACTAAATACTCATAAGCCCAATCGAATACTCATAGTTTAAATCAATAACTCATGACTCAAATCCAATTACTCAAAATGTTTCAAACTCGATATAGTCTCAAGGGAACTCATAATACTCAAAAGAATCAAAATAAACGTACTCCGAATAAACTCATCATCATCTCAAACAAACTGTATGTATGTATGTATAACTCGTAATCAAAAGTCAGTGGACCGAAATAGGGTAACAAGGTAAAAACTTGTCAACTCATCATGAAATCATCCAAGTAATCAAATCAAAAAACATGTTTGAGCTTTTTACTTTATATATCTTATTAAAATCATGAATGATTGTATGTATTTAAAAACATGTCCAAACTATATTGAAAACGAAGGTACCTCCTAGAAACCCGACCAGAGGATGAGCACGGAAATCACGAATCAAGTGAGTCCACGTCAATCACGACAATGGTCGGCCACTACAACGACCTGCTCAAATCATGTACTAGACCAAGTCATCTGATATCCTCCACAAAAATATCCCTCAAATAACATTTCTTTTAAAATTTCCATAACTCGAAATAATACACATCACGTCTAAGGCCCTGCTAACTCAAATACTAAGGGCCTGTTCGGTGGAGCGAGATTTTTCGGTAGTTTAAGCTTTTTGTGTAGTTTAAGCTTTTTCGGTAGATTTTTGGGTAGAGTATGGGTAGCTTTGTAAATATGAAAATCTAACAAAAAAGCTAAAAAGTGTTTGGTATGTGGAGATTTAAGGGTAGATTTTTGTGGTGAAATTACTAAAAAGGATAAGTGTTAAAAATAATAATAAACATGCATATATATATTTGAGGGTAAATTGGACCAAAATTATAAAAAGCTAATGAAAAAGCTCTCTCACAAAGGTTTCAAAAAGCTACCCAAAAAACTACACGAAAAGCTACTAAAACTCTAATCTCCACAAAAATCTCCTCCCACCAAACACCTATTAGCTTTCAAAATTCTCAAAGCTCTCCAATAATCTAGCGAAAAAGCTCTAACGAACAGGGCCTAAGTCTCAAAGCTTTCAAATCCTCATATACATAAATATATATACAACAACTCATTTCTATCAAAACGTATCAAAGCATAACTCATAAGTAGATAAGTCAAACACCTCAACGTCAAATCCATAAATCTAAACACGTATCAACTCTTTTTTTTAAAAAATGTTTCAAAGCATAACTCGTAATAATAATCTAGTACGTCAAATCATGCATGCAATAATATAACGACTTAAACTTAAATCATGCTCATATAAAAAAACTCACAAGTACTTACCTCGATAAATCTTACGTAGCGGCTTTTATGCCAAATTAACAACGTCAACCTATAACGTCAAACAACCTAGGCAAGCAAGAAATCACACAATCAACATATATACTATATTAAAACCACAACACCATCTAATAGGTGTAAAAGTGACTTACGTAGTCCCAACTCGTATTTGGGTTGTACTTCTCTTAGGGTTTGTCTTTAACCTGTTATCCAACCGAGCACATACCTAGAATATCCAACTAGGCATACTAATCCGTATTCCATATTTTATAACTTAACATGTATGTAACCATTCCAAAGGTTGATGTAAACTCACGTAGCGTCGTAAAACGAGAAGTCGATCGTCGTTTTTCAAACTTCGACTTAAGCTAAACCCTTCCCGAAAGCGTAACCGAACCTGAACCATACAACTAAACAAGTTTATCTTAAAATGGCTAAACTTGGGTCATAAAATGTAACATATATAAATATGGGTTACAACCCGTAATTAAAACGAAGGTTATAAATTGTAAAAATATATTATGGGATAAATTATGCAAAACTATAAATCTGGGTCATTTTTGTAAATTAAACTTTGGGTTAAAATATGTAATTAACTCATCAGAGGGGAAAAAATATACAAACAAGAAATATGGGGCATAAACCGTAAATAGAAAGTTGGCCAAATTTTGTAATTAAATTTCCGAGGGCATAATAGTCAAAGATATAAAATATGGGTTGGAATTGAAAATAGAAATAAAGGAGAATTTTTGTACTTATACCCAGAGTATATGTGGCCCGACTGTAGTTAGCGAGAAGGCTTTAGCGAGGGCAAACATCGGCGTGGCGGTGGTGGTGGAAGCTCCGGCAGGCGACAGTTACAGGGATTCTCCAGTGTTGGTGGCGATCTCTCCGGTGGTGGTGGCTCCCGGTGAGACAGTCCCGGCGAGCTTCGATGCAACATGCAACTGAGGAGGAAGGATATCAGCTTCTCCGCCAGTTTCAAGGGGTGAGGATGCTAGCGATGTTGGCTCCGGTCGAGGCGAAAGCAGTACCCCGAACTTGGCGAAAGTAGTAGCGCCGACGTATGGATAACACCTTAACTTGTTTTATTTTGTTTCTAAGAAGACTCGAACCCCGGTCTTCAAGCCGCCTTGCCTCGCCGCTTGGTACAATTTGGTGCGCTAGTGGAGCTTGAACCCAAGACCTCCCCACATCCTTTAGCCAACATTCTCGCCGCCCGCAAGGTTCGAACCCTCGACCTAGTGCTCGTACTTATTATTTCCGGGATCGTCTTATTTAATTAGGCGAGTTAGGGATATCCTTAAATTATTAAAAATCTTGATCTGTAGCGTTAAAATAATTGTTATGGTTAGATATGGATTATCGATGGAATTATATTAAGATTTTGGTTTGAAAATAAGGATAGTGTAAATGTCATGAGGCCGCTAAGTTAATGTTGTTATAGAATTTCGGATTTTAGAAAATGATTAGGATGAGAAATGGATATGTGCGGAATGATGAGATTATGCGGATTTGCGGAATGGACATCTAGGTCTATGGAACTATAGGACCTAGAGATTGATAAGAGTAGTGATGCAGGATATCTTACTCTAGAAGTGACGAAATAGTAGAATGAGGATACTTAGATGTTGTTACATCTTACTCAGGATTGGGAGATCATTGGCGGACGGATCGAGATTAGCATACTAGGATGTCGGATCGGATAAGGTGAGTTCATCGAACTCACTTAGCTACCTCTAATAGTATTAAGTGTTTGCTTAAGGTAGTGTGTGTATTGATTGATTAAAAGTAAAACTTGACTAAATCATTGTACTTTCATAAAATCCAAGTGTATGATAACGGGTCGTGACATCACTGCCCAGCGTTGGAGCGCGACTAGGAGGCTCCCCGCGACCAGTCCAACTGAGCATACGGGAGATGCATATGGTAACATCCGGAATTTTTATTCCGGACTTAGAGCGTTTTATAGATCTTCCCGCGGGCACGAGGTGCCGAGTGCCGGGATTTATTCCTAAATCCCGAGCCGATTATGTGTTATTCCCTTTTTCCGCATGCAAGAGGTCATTTCCGACCCTTGGTTCCGAGCTGAGGTGACAAGAGATCATTTCCGACCCCTCGTTCCGAGCTGAGGTGACAAGAGGTCAGCTGACCCCTTGATCCCCTCTCCCCATTGGTAGCCCTTGTCCCCTCTCTCTCTCTCTCCTTTCTTTTCTCTTTCACGTTAGTCTCTCTTCCTCTTTTCCTCTCTTCTCTCTCTTTGCTCTTCTTCCATCTTGGGAGCTCTTGCATGTGTGGACTACAATAGAGGGAATCCAGATCAAGTGTGGTAAGCTTCTTCCCCTTCCTTCCTTCTCCTTCATTGTTGTTTTCCCTTTCTTCTTCCCTCCTTCATCCATGGCCATGGATGAAGCTCTTGAGAAGCTTTTCTCTCAAATCCTTGCATGTGTGTGTTCTTAGCACGATTAGGCCGTGGAGAGGAGTCTAAGATCAGTGGTTAGTGTTTGGAGAAGACCCAGCAAGGAGAGGAGGACATTGGAGCCAAGGATCCATAGTCGAAGACGAAGAAGACGAGTTTATGCAGCGAAACAGCGGGGGCGGCTCACACAAGCCGCAAGTGCGGCTCAAGACCACCGCAGGGGCGGCTTTAGACACCGCAAGGGCGGCTCCAGGATGCCAGACCGCCGCAGGTGCGGCTCCAGCCACCGCAGGGGCGTTGACTGCACCGCCAAAGAGCCGTTGGGACGGCGCCAGCGATCCGCAGGGGCGGTGACTGCTCCGCAGGGGCTCCAGCTTGACTCCGCGGCTGCGTTTCTTCGACAGTAGGTTCCTCTTCTCCCTTCCTCTTCGTTCCTTCCTTAGTTTTGTAGTTGTATCATGTTAGTAGCATGCCTAGGATGGATCTAGAGTAGCTTGAGATGCCACTTAGTGGTTTTGAACCTAGGAGCCCTTAAGGCTCGATGTAGTTGATGGTTACGAGTATGTTGAGCATGATGGACCTTCTAGGCTAGCTTGCTCCTTCTTGGCTGAGGTTTAAGATCATGTGAGGTTATAAGCTGTTGTGAATTGCTTTCATGTGCTGAGAGTGTGGTGAGTACCTTGGACCCTAGGATGCATTCCTAGCTTGAGGGTTAGGTGATCTTGCTTAGATCACTAGAGTGAAGTCTAAGACTTCTTGAGCGTGAGCATGTATTGATATGCATATCTTTTGTGAGCAGGTTGTGGGCTTCCTCCTTAAGGAAGCGAGAGTGTTGTGATTTGAGTGTGGTGACGAGGTAAGTCTCCGGACTTACTTAGCTCGTATTTTACGTATTAGCATCGATGTGTGTTGGTGGTGTGTGTGTGTGTTATTGTTTATGTTATAAACAACTAAACCGGTAAATAGGACCACCGACTTTATATTTTGGCCCAAGTGTATGATAACGGGCGGTGACATCATACGCCTAGCTCTTGCGAGAGTCTAGGAGGTTCTCGGCGACTAGCCCGGGCGGGTAGATGGTCGGATGCATCAGTACTATTCCTTGCCGGTAAGTAGGGACCGAGGCGAGACCACGGTGGTTCTCGTGTCACAAACCTAAGTTGAATTAGAACGAGATACGACTTAATAATAAAAAGATAATAAACCGGACTTGTGTGTTTTGGAGTATGTATGTGTTATGTGATGTATATGTGTATGTGACTTCACCTCTTTTCTAATGCTTCGAATATGAGCTAACGGTTTTAAACCGTTCATGTATATGCCTTGCAGGTTAGGGACGCCGCCGAGTGAGGTGGAGGAGTGGACAGTCGGGGTCTCCGTACATTATAGGACGGGGAAGTTTTTGGGATATGTCTTTGTATTGTTGGATTATGTTGTACGGTTTTTGGTTTTCTTATCGGAGTTGTGTCGTTTTGAGGACTCGGATAAGTTTCCACCTTGTATCTTTACATTTTAGTTTCTCGCATACATTATAAACGATTTTGAGTTTTGCCTTTATTTGTGCCTTGTTGGAAAGGTCCGGTGAAATTGTTTCCAGGCTAAGGGTCGGGACCCATTGTGAGGTCTCACCCGTAGCATTTTGAGTCCCGCGGATTTGGGGTGTTACAAAAGTGGTATCAGAGCCCTAGGTTGACAACAATGGCACTCGTAATCTTTTAAAGTCGAATGAGGAATAAACAGAACCAACACGGGTTCTGACTTTTCGTTTTCAAAATCATGTGCATGAGTCGGATTTGGGATAGAATGTACGGGACCACCATTCCTTCCGCAAACCTCGGCGACTTAGATCTCTAGAGTTGATGTATGTATATATATTATTACGTAGTTATATATATATATATATATATATATATATATATATATATATATATATATATATGGCCTTAGGATGTTTTTGGATTTTTATGTACATATATATATATATATGGCCTTAGGATGTTTTTGGATTTTTATGTACCTAGCTATGTATGTGACCTTAGGATGTTTTGGACTTGATTTATATCTATAGTTATATAGGAGGATTATTATACGTTTTGGACCTTGTTTGTTGTGATGGAATTCTGGGTGTGTTATATTAGTAGTAATGTGGACATAGGACATATATAGTCTTATATACGGATTCTTATATATATATTAGCATATGGAGATACAGACCTAATAGAAAAGGATAATACGATATCGTCACCTTTGAGACGACGTCGTTGGTGGATAGCGTTCATACGTGGGGAAGTACTCTCAAGTATCGAGTTGATCTTTTCGTGCTAACGAACACCATGACGTTTCGCGGATTCCTTTAAAAGGATGTCGAAGAGGAGGAGTAGAGATGACGTAAGCGAAGGGCAACCAAGTAAAAGAAAACTCGAGACAACTTAAGAGCAATCAAGATGGAAGCAATACAAGAGAAGGGAGCAACATTAAAGTGTAGAAGCGGTTCTAAAGAAGCCATGATCGAACGACGATGAACAATGGAGATAACAAACTTAAGTTCTTCAAGAAGACGCGTGGACACTAAAGATGCGAATCGAGGAGGAGATGGGTGCATTCTAACAAGGTTAAAGGCGGGTGTTCCATCACGAGAAGTGAAGCTTTCCTTAGACGCTCCTAAGCTTTGGAGTCAAGATGAGAAACGTGATCGAACCAAGTGTGAAAGATGTAAGATACCGTAAGTTAAGCTTACGAGGTACCATTAAGTGAAGAGTCAACATTACGAGAGTTATGAGAAGAATGGCAAGGTGGGGATTCACGCGGAGTTGACCGGTTTTCCGTTATGACGATAAGGCGAAGAAACGCCAAAAAGGAGGAAGTGTGTATAAATGATGATCCTAAGAAGATGAGAGCAACACGTGGATGCTAACTAACGTTAGAGATTTTGAGAAGACGCACTTACAAGATATCATGAAGCGCGGTTAAGCCTATGAAGGTGAGTCATGTGACAAACAACGCCGAGAAGGGTATATTTATCTCGCAGAAGGAAAAGGAAGCGTGGAATGAAGAATGAGCTAACGGAGTTTAAGGTAGAGTACCCGAGAGGGTAGCCTTCATGAGAATGGTAACATGGAAGCATAGAAGAATGGTAAGTCATTGACATGGGAGAAGGTCAGTTATCAGCTAATTGGTGACAACCGAGAACGCGCATGTGCGGGTGGTCTATGGATGAGTGTGGGGAGAGTAACCAGGTTGTGGATCATAAAGGAACGGTAACAAGAACTTAATTATATCTTAAACTCTTGATTTGAAGTTGTTATGGAGAACACCAGTTTGCGAAAAGAGAGACGGTTATCTCCATTTGTACATCGATTACAATGAGCCGAACAAGATGACAATGAAGAACAAGTACCCCCTTACCACGTATAGATGATCTACTCGACTGGTTGCAAGGGTCGGTGGTCTCTTCTAAGATCGAGTTAAGGTTTGATTGTCACCAATTGAGAAGTCGAGACTGGATATTGCAAACACGGCATTCCGGACAAACCATGGTCACTACGAGTTGTAGTGATTCCATATGGGCTTACTAATGCCCCGAATAAGACATTTTGGTCTACTCTCGAAGAAGAAAGTTGTATGACCATTTGTCTCGGATGACAACCCCCGAAGGATGTGAAAGAAGTTACAAGTTTTCTTGGATGTGCTGATCATTACCGGATTTGTGGAGAGATTCTCCAAGTAACACCATCTATGGCTAACCTACTCCGGATGACGATGAAGTATTGAGTGGGACGAAAATGGACAATGGAGTTGTTGAGAGTTAAGAGGAGATTCATTGGTGCAACTGTTTTGAAATTGCCTCGAGGTATGATCGGTTTGAAGTGTACAAGTGATTCTTCAAGACATGGTCTTGATTGAGTATTGAGAGACGATGTAAAAGTTATAGCATACATGTCTCGTTAGTAGAAGCAGTGTGAAGCAAAGTATTTCCTTCATTACTTAGAACTTGCAACAAGAATTGAGGAAACGTAACATCAAAGTTTGGTTTGACAAGAACCAAAGCCAACGGTGTAAATTGGAAGTTCGATCTTCTTTGTTAGAGACAAGCAAAGAAGAAACATAATGGAAATGTTGTAGTGAGAAAGACCCGAGAAGGAAGTTGAGTTTCCGATACATCGACCTTTTTGAGATCTTAGCGCAAGTTGGGAAAGTGTTTTACCGCTGGCATGGCCGCCTCCTAGGACGGTCAAGGAGGTGCGCAGTTTCTTGGGCTTAGCGGGATACTACCGCCGTTTTGTTGAGGGTTTCTCCGTGATTGCACGACCGCTCACTTCCTTGCTGAGGAAGTCTACCAGGTTCGTCTGGTCCGAGCCTTGTCAGCACAGCTTCGAGGAGCTGAAGAGGAGGTTGACCTCCGCTCCTGTTTTAGCCCAGCCTGAGGGCGTAGAGGATTTTGTAGTGTATAGTGACGCCTCCAAGCTAGGTTGGGGTGCGTTTTGATGCAGAGAGGTAGGGTTATTGCGTACGCTTCTCGCAGCTGAAGCCGTACGAGGAGAATTACCCTACCCATGATCTTGAGCTAGCGGCAGTGATTCATGCCCTGAAGATCTGGCGACATTACTTGTACGGGGCTACGTGCCAGATCTTCACAGACCATAAGAGTCTGAAGTATATATATTCACTCAGCGGGAGTTGAATAACCGCAGAGGAGATGGTTGGAGCTGATTAAGGACTTTGACTTAGAGATTTTGTACCATCCGGGGAAGGCGAACGTAGTCGCCGATGCTTTGAGTAGGAGGACACCTCGAGAGGAGGCTATAGCTCGGCTTACGGTTCAGCCACAGTTGCAGAGGGATTTGATAGGGTTGGAGTTGGATATCCGGTTCCCGGATACGGACTGTTGTTTGTCCGAGTTAGAGGTATTACCTGACCTGTCCGGAGAGATCCTGCAGAAGCAGGAGGGATGTCCCATTTTGATGAGGATCCGGGACAGGATGTCCCGAGAGAGGCACGCAGTTTATCACAGGAGCAGACGGGCTATTGAGACGTCAGGGACGTATTTGTTCGGATCAGGAGTTGAGAGAGCGGATTTTGCATGAGGCACATTCCACACCTTACTCGGTGCACCCAGGCACGAGTAAGATGTACCAGGATATTAGGAGATTTTATTGGTGGGCGGGCTCAAGCCCGATGTAGCTAGATATGTGGCCCGATGCGCGACCTGCCAGCAGGTCAAGATCGAGCACCAGAGACACGGAGGAGAGCTTCACCCACTGCCCGTGCCGTAGTGGAAGTGGAGGACATATCCATGGATTTCGTTACCGGTCTGAGACCGAGTAGGAGCTTCGACGCGATATGGGTAGTAGTAGATCGGTTGACGAAGACCGCGCCCCCGGAAACGTGGCCGTGATTCGTTTAGCGAGGAGTTTACCCGTCAGATTGTGAGATTACATGGAGTACCATCATCTCGGACAGGGACGGGCGTTTTACCTCGAGGTTCTGGCAGCAGGTACACGCCGCCCTAGGTTCGAGTCGCAGGTACACACCGCCCTAGGTTCGAGTCTTCATTTCACCACCGCATACCATCCACAGACCGACGGCCAGTCTGAGCGGACTATTCAGACATTAGAGGATATGTTACGAGCATGTGTACTATATTGGGGTCAGGTATGGCCAGACCATCTCCCGTTGGTCGAGTTTTCGTTTATTAACACCTGGCACGCGTCGATTGGGATGGCACCGTATGAGGCATTGTATGGACGGAGATGTCGTACTCCCTTATGTTGGGACGAGCCGGGGAGTTCTAGCGTTGTAGCTCCAGATCAGGTACAAGACGACTTGGCTAGAGTTGCTTTGATCCGAGAGAGGATGTTGGCCGCAAAGAGCCGTCAGAGGTCGTATGCGGATAGGAGGCGTAGACCTCTCGAGTTCAGGGTAGAAGCTCAGGTGTGTTTGAGGGTAATACCGACGCATGGCGTCAGGCGATTTGGCATTAAGGGGAAGTTAAGCCCCCGATATGTCGGTCCATTCGAGATCTTGGAGAGAGTCGGTGAGGTGGCATACCAGTTAGCATTGCCACCGCGGTTGGAGGATATACATCCGGTATTTCATGTCTCTCAGTTGAGAGAGTACATACACGACCCGAGGCACATCATTAGCCACGAGGACCTAGTGGTCGAGCCGGACCATACTTTTGCAGAGCATCCGATAGCAGTTTTAGAGCGGAGTACGAGGCGCCTTCGATCGAAGGAGATACCGATGTTGAGAGTGCAGTGGTCAAGGCGAGGAGCCGATGAGGCTACATGGGAGACGGAGGATAGTATCCAGAAGAACTATCCCGATTTTTACGCAGATTTAGCGACATCGATAGGACTGTCGGGTTAGTCCTGAGATCTTCCCTTGTTTGTGCTTTGTATTTATGTCATGACGTGTTATGTGAGTTCGTATGAGTATATGTGTACCTTGCGAGGTCTTGATGTGATTATATACGTAGACTTGGATTAGAGCCGATAGTTGACGTTTTATGAGTTCCACGTGGTTACGAGACGTGTTGATCGAGAGTGCTGCGTTTAGCAAGTTTCGGGACGAAACTTGTTTTAGGGAGGTTAGTTGTAACATCCAGAATTTTTATTCCGGACTTAGAGCGTTTTGTAGATCTTCCCGCATGCACGAGGTGTTGAGTGCCGGGATTTATTCCTAAATCCCGAGCCGACTATGCGTTATTCCCTTTTTCCGCATGCAAGAGGTCATTTCCGACCCTTGGTTCCGAGCTGAGGTGACAAGAGGTCATTTCCGACCCCTCGTTCCGAGCTGAGGTGACAAGAGGTAAGTTGACCCCTTGATCCCCTCTCCCCTTTGGCAGCCCATGTCCCCTCTCTCTCTCTCTCTCCTTTCTTTTCTCTTTCACGTTAGTCTCTCTTCCTCTTATCCTCTCTTCTCCCTCTTTGCTCTTCTTCCATCTTGGGAGATCTTGCATGTGTGGACTGCAGTAGAGGGAATCCAGATCAAGTGTGGTAAGTTTCTTCCCCTTCCTTCCTTCTCCTTCATTGTTGTTTTCCCTTTCTTCTTCCCTCCTTCATCCATGGCCATGGATGAAGCTCTTGAGAAGCTTTTCTCTCAAATCCTTGCATGTGTGTGTTCTTAGCACGATTAGGCTGTGGAGAGGAGTCTAAGATCAGTGGTTGGTGTTTGGAGAAGACCCAGCAAGGAGAGGAGGACATTGGAGCCAAGGATCCATAGTCGAAGACGAAGAAGACGAGTTTATGCAGCGAAACAGCGGGGGCGGCTCACACAAGCCACAAGTGCGGCTCAAGACCACCGCAGGGGCGGCTTTAGACACCGCAAGGGCGGCTCCAGGATGCCAGACCGCCGCAGGTGCGGCTCCAGCCACCGCAGGGGCGTTGACTGCACCGCCAGAGAGCCGTTAGGGCGGCGCCAGCGATCTGCAGGGGCGGTGACTGCTTCGCAGGGGCTCCAGCTTGACTCCGCGGCTGCGTTTCTTCGACAGTAGGTTCCTCTTCTCCCTTCCTCTTCGTTCCTTCCTTAGTTTTGTAGTTGTATCATGTTAGTAGCATGCCTAGGATGGATCTAGAGTAGCTTGAGATGCCACTTAGTGGTTTTGAACCTAGGAGCCCTTAAGGCTCGATGTAGTTGATGGTTACGAGTATGTTGAGCATGATGGACCTTCTAGGCTAGCTTGCTCCTTCTTGGCTGAGGTTTAAGATCATGTGAGGTTATAAGCTGTTGTGAATTGCTTTCATGTGTTGAGAGTGTGGTGAGTACCTTGGACCCTAGGATGCATTCCTAGCTTGAGGGTTAGGTGATCTTGCTTAGATCACTAGAGTGAAGTCTAAGACTTCTTGAGCGTGAGCATGTATTGATATGCATATCTTTTGTGAGCAGGTTGTGGGCTTCCTCCTTAAGGAAGCGAGAGTGTTGTGATTTGAGTGTGGTGACGAGGTAAGTCTCCGGACTTACTTAGCTCGTATTTTACGTATTAGCATCGATGTGTGTTGGTGGTGTGTGTGTGTGTTATTGTTTATGTTATAAACAACTAAACCGGTAAATAGGACCACCGACTTTATATTTTGGCCCAAGTGTATGATAACGGGCGGTGACATCATATGCCTAGCTCTTGCGAGAGTCTAGGAGGTTCTCGGCGACTAGCCCGGGCGGGTAGACGGTCGGATGCATCAGTACTATTCCTTGCCGGTAAGTAGGGACCGAGGCGAGACCACGGTGGTTGTCGTGTCACAAACCTAAGTTGAATTAGAACGAGATACGACTTAATAATAAAAAGATAATAAACCGGACTTGTGTGTTTTGGAGTATGTATGTGTTATGTGATGTATATGTGTATGTGCCTTCACCTCTTTTCTAATGCTTCGAATATGAGCTAACGGTTTTCAACCGTTCATGTATATTCCTTGCAGGTTAGGGACGCCGCCGAGTGAGGTGGAGGAGTGGACAGTCGGGGTCTCCGTACATTATAGGACGGGGAAGTTTTTGGGATATGTCTTTGTATTGTTGGATTATGTTGTACGGTTTTTGGTTTTCTTATCGGAGTTGTGTCGTTTTGAGGACTCGGATGAGTTTCCACCTTGTATCTTTACATTTTAGTTTCTCGCATACATTATAAACGATTTTGAGTTTTACCTTTATTTGTGCCTTGTTGGAAAGGTCCGGTGAAATTATTGTCAGGCTAAGGGTCGGGACCCATTGTGAGGTCTCGCCCGTAGCATCCCGAGTCCCGCGGATTTGGGGTGTTACACATATAACTAGTCTCGTTGGTATACGGGGACGGGGAGAAGGTTGGAGGATCTTCGTGCCACATGATTAAGTTGATCTAATTAGATTGGAATCACCTAATTTAAAGATAATAATCAGGACATTGTTTGAGCATGTTGATGTGTTTATAGTTTTACTTATGTGTGTTTATGCGTTTAGTATACTTTATTTTTAAAATTTTTAACTAACAATTTATATCATGTTGATAGACATTGCAAGTTAGGTGACTGCCGAGTAATTTAAAGAGGAGTGGTCAGCAAGATTTCCGTACCGGTATTTATGGTTTAATTTCTTATATTTTTGTTATGGAGACTATGGTTCTTTCAGTAGAGTCTTTCCTTATTTATGCATGAAGTCTTTCATTAATTATGCACAGCTGTTGAACATGTTCTTTTATCGAAAATTTTACAGTTTAAAAGATTTTATTGTTTTATTATTTGTGCCTTGTTGTAAGTTCCAATATTATTGTTGTCAAACTAAGGTCGTGACCCACTGTGAGGTCATAACTAGTTACATCCCAAGTTTTCAGAATTTGAGGTGTTAGAGTTGGTGGGTTTGGTGGTTCGGCCTATTAGTGCGGTAGCGCCAGTGGTGGATCCTTAGCTCCAGTCAACGGCAACAACTGAGAGAGGAGTCGCTTCTTCCCCTATTGCTTGTTTTGGAAGAAGAATTGAGTAGTTAGGTAGGTTGAGAAGTGAAATGAGGAGAGAGAAATAGGAGTGAAGAGAGAGAGAAAAGGAAGCTCTCAGTTTTTCTTTTTGTTTTAAAAATCATTTTCTTTTAAGTAATAAATAACTCGTATATGGTTTATGGGAACTGTAGATTATTAATAATTTAACGAATATAATATAAAGAAAGTATAAAAATATACTATAAAACTAAAAATTAAATAATAAAATTTGGGAAATTTTTAAAAAATGACCTTATTTTAGGGGCGTTTCATACGGTGTCTCCGCCACTACGGTTTTAAAGGAAGGATCAACATCAATTTTTGCCTAGTTCCCATGAGGTAGTTTTTCTTCTCTCCTCTTCGAGCCCTTGTTTATCACCGTTTAGCATTCCATTTTCTATTAAAATCCGCGTTTCTCATTCAGCCCTTGATCCACTAGATCCAATAGTTGTAATTCCTTCTCACGTTGAACCCCAAGCTCCCTTTCCACTTGCAGCCAACCCTATATAGGATTTGGATCATATTAAAGGCCTTGATTATTTCTCTCCTCATGAACAGTGCACGCTTAGGTTAACAAATGTAACAACGTCATTTATTTCACGCTCTTTTCTCCCCGCTCTTTTCTTCTTCCTCACTCATTTCTTCTTCAATTTCTTAGATTCTAGGTTAATCGATTCGATTCTTCTATTTCAGGTTAATTGATTCTACTTCTTCCATTCCAAGCTAATCGATTTGATTTCTTTCAGTCAAATTTCTTCTCTCATTCTCCTCTAATCTCGATGTAACATCCCAAAGTACAAAATATTCAAAAAGAGAAAGTGAAAGTGTACAGATGTAACACCCCGAATTCTGGGAACTCGGAGCATTACTGGCTAGGACCTCACAGTGGGTCCCGGCCTTAGGTTGACGTCAATAACGTCGGATCTTGCAACAAGGCACAAATATTTAAATATAAATTCTTTCAAGATACGTAAATAACTCGACAGACTCAGGACCTGTACATCAGCCAACTGTTAAATAAATAACTCTAATGTAATAAAATGAACAAACATAATGTATAATAACCCAACACCCAAACTCCTAGTACGGAAACTCTGGTTCGCCACTACACTTCCGATTCTCACTAGAGATCTATCTTGCAAAAATCTAACAACACGGTAAAACCGTTAGCTATAATTCTAATAATAAGGTCACTAAAGCGCAGACACATTTAAAGAAGTATTGTAAATCAACCAGTATGCACACTCAATGTCCCGGTTTATTATCTTTCATTAGGTGAATATGGTCATTCCATTTTCCAACTTTTGCTTGTAACACAAGAGTCTCCCGACTCTTTCCCCCGTCCTCGTTTACCAGTAGGACTGGTTTTGATGCATTTCCCCCGTATACACTATTAGACTAGTCGCGGGGAAATCCTCCGGCACCATCGGCCCGGACCGACGGTTACGGCACGTTATCATACACTTGTGCCTCTCTTAAAATTAAAATACAGTGATCTAGTCCGTTCACTTTATTTCACAAGAATAACAAACACTGCCCTAGTGCACACTCAGTATTAAAAAGGAAGCAAAGTGAGTCCTACAAACTCACCTTATCGGTACTGGTCTCAACGTCTCGCGATCTTGCCAGTCAGAAATCCGATCATCCTGTTCCACATTTACATCCGTCAATCCAACTGTGTTCAAGGTCTTGCCGCGAGCCTTCTCATCCTTTGTGATATCCCCCTTCTGACTTATTTAGCTAGTCAGTTAAGTGATGTTAGTAAACTCTGAGTGCATTACTGCCCTTTGTTTGGGCGTCTCTACTCGTGTATGTTTACAATTCTCCAGTTTCTTTCCGAATGGTATTGTTGCGTCATGACTATCCCGATCCATAGGTCGTCTTATCAGTCTCTTCCTTGCTACTTTCACACTGATGCTTTGACTCGGGTTGTTTGTATATTTAAGTATCCTTTTCATAAGGGTAATTATTCTCTACCGTCCATACAAATATTCTAGTATCCTTACACCATTAACTATTCACGTCTTGGGATCGGGAATTCGCCTCACTTGTCAACTGGTCTCCGTGGAATTGCTTACTTGATTATACTGACTCCATCTGATTATCGGTGTGGTCTTCGTTAAGCATGTCTTGATGATGTTGTAACTTCTATATCCATATGCCATCTCACATACGGTTTGGTCCTCGGATTTACGACTTATTGGTCTGTGAGCGTATCCACCACGTATCTTAGTCCTTATACAAGGAATTGAAGGTCCGTTTACGTTGTCCTATCCATTTTTGGTATCTCATCCCTTCTTAGGTCAAAAGGTCGACCTGTCCTTTCCGGCTACAGTCGTCCGACTTATACATCATGGTCAAAAGTAATGGCATCCTAACCACTACAAAGTCCTATGTGCCCTCTGGCTGTGCTAAGATCGGAGTGGAAGTCAACCTCCTCTTCAACCCTTCAAAACTCCTCTAACAGGGCCCATACCACACAAAACGGGTGGTCTTCTTCAGTAGACCAGTAAGTGGTCGGGCAATGACTGTGCACCTTATTAACGTTCTTAGGAGGTTTCCATGACAAAACGGACTCAATCTTGGCCGGACCAACCTTGATCCCCTCAGCCGTAACCACATGACCAATATAGGTTACCTCCGACATCCAGAACTCACACTTGGACACCTTAGCATAGAGCTAGTTGTCCAGTAGTCCCTGTAATACCGTCCCTAAGTGTCGTACATGCTCATCTCGGTCTCGGGAATACACCAAGATATCGTCAATAAAGAATACTACAAACTGACTCAGGTAGTCGATGAATATTCCATTCATCATCTCCATGACTACGGCGGGTGCATTGGTGTGTCCTAATGACATCACCACAAACTCATAGTGACTGTATCTTGTCCGGAAAGTTCTCTTAGGGATATCCTAATCCCTCACCCTCAGATGGCGATATCCTGACCTCAAGTCGATCTTGGATAAGACTGAGCCCCCCTGCAACTGGTCCAACAGGTTGTCACTACGGGGTAACGGATACTTGTTATTGATCATTACCCGGTTAAACTCTCTGTAATCTATGCAAAGTCTCACTGACATAACCTCCTTCCTCACAAATAGTACCAAGGCACCTCAAGGAGAGACACTAGGTCGGATGAACCCTTTCTCTGCCAACTCCTCTAACTAGTTCTTCAGCTCTGCCATCTCTATTGGTGCCATCCGGTAAGGAGCCTTCAAGATCGGTGTGCCAGACTCCAACTCAATGCTGAAATCTACGCTCCGTTGTGGAGATGAGCCGGTTAAGTCGTCCCAGAACACCTCTGTGCACTCACTACTGGTATGTCCTCTAGCCTTAGAGCCTTCTTCTTAGCTCTTCAATCATTATCCTCTGACTACTCAGTCGTTTCTTAGCAATGGTGACCTCTTGACCGCTTCACATGTACATATGTTCTTTTCTTGTGGCTTTTGTATCATCACTCATTCCTGCTAGTTCCTTTTCCATATTTGGTTGGGATACTCTCCCGTTCATCTGGGAAGCCCGTCACTGTTCTTACGCCCTTTCTCTTAAGTCGACATGTAGGTCAATGTAGCTCTTCCTTCGGTTTCTTAGATTTTGTTGCATGCTTCCTTCTTTGTATCCCGACCGGTGTGGTTCACTTACTAGTTCCTGCTTGACCTCCTGCGCAAGTGATCACCACTTCTCAACTTCTTCCTGCCGTCCAACCAACGTAATCGTACTCCATGACACCGTATCCTGACTTATTCTCGCATTTCTCTAAACATTATTCTTCTATTTCCCGTCTCTTGGGAATATCTATTGCTATTGGCGTCTTGAGTTCTTGTCAAGAGGACGCCTTTGCGGTTCTCGTACTTTTCCCACATCGTTCTCATCTGCTCTTCATTCCTATGGTGTAACTTGGTGTAACTGTAGTTCCGTCCGTTAGTCTTGTATTCTTGGAAAGTCAACACCACTCTTATTTCTAGAGTCCAGAATCATGTCTTGATCTCTGGAGTTCCCTTCGAGGTGTGACATGATTCATTTGAACGTGTCCTTGAATTCCTGGTACTGTCGGGGTCGTACTTTTGAAAATCTCATACTCCGTTCTTTCTTCTTTGAAAGGTTTTATTCCTCCACTTGCGTGCTTGATCTATAATGCCTTATTAATTCTATTCCTTGCGGAAACGGTGGAAAGGTAATTACCTTTACCCCAATCCGACACGATTATTATCCTGGTATGCGCCGTCTATATGAGACAAGCGACTATTACTAGTCTTATTATTTCTAAGTATAAAACACAATAACTTACTACTACCGAGATCTGCAGAGTGGAGTAGTGGTTTCCGTACTACTACCCAACCCGACTGACAAGAAATAAACTTTGAAATTCATTTTGGAAAACCAGCTCCTTTTTCGGGTTCTGTTTATACTTGGTCTTTTTAGAAGATTGTGAGTGCCATTGTTGCCAACCTAGAGCTCTGATACCAAGTTGTAACACCCCGAATTCTGAAAACTCGGAGCATTACTGGCTAGGACCTCACAGTGGGTCCCGGCCTTAGGTTGACGTCATTAGCGTTGGATCTTGCAACAAGACACAAATATTAAAATATAAATTTTTTCAAGATACGTAAATAACTCGACAGACTCTGGACCCGTACATCAGCCAACTGTTAAATAAATAACTCTACTGTAATAAAATGAACAAACATAATATATAACAACCCAACGCTCAAACTCCTAGTACGGAAACCCTGGCTGGCCACTCCACTCCCGATTTCTCGGTAGAGATCTATCCTGCAAAAACCTAACAACACGGTAAAACCGTTAGCTACAATTCTAATATTAAGGTCACTAGAGCACACACACATATAAAGAAGTATTGTAAGTCAATCAACATGCACACTCAATGTCCCGGTTTATTATCTTTCATTAAGTGAATCTGGTCATTCTATTTTCCAACTTTTACTTGTAACACAAGAGTCTCCCGACTCTTGCCCCCGTCCCCGTTTACCAGTAGGACTGGTTTTGATGCATCTCCCCCGTATACACTACTGGAATGGTCACGGGGCAATCCTCCGACCCGGACCGACGGTTACGACACGTTATCATACACTTGTGCCTCTCTTAAAGTTAAAGTACAGTGATCTAGTCCGTTCACTTTATTTCACAAGAATAACACACTACCGTAGTGCACACTCAAGATTAAAAGGTAGCTAAGTGAGTTCTACGAACTCACCTTATCGGTACTGGTCTCAACATCTCGTGATCTTGCTTAGTTAGAGATCTGATTATCCTGTTCCACATTTATCATTCCTTAGAACGAGTTCATCCCTTAATACTATTCGACTTATCTTTGTAAATAGTCAGGGTATGATATCTAGCACCCATACCCTGGCATTCTTTAACAACTTTGGTTTCAAGACCTAAACGTCCATTCACATTTTCTTCTCCATAGCATAGTCATTCCCTTAAAGTATCATTATCTTAGAAGTGCATACATGGTCTATGTTATCAAACTTCTGGACTAATCCGCATTCTCATTCCGGTTTCATTCATACGCCTTCTTAATTCCGCTAATCCAAAGTTCCACTAGCTAAGAATTTGCACTTCTTCTACCATTACTAAACCGCTTAAATACTCACGGTTCTCGTTCCAATTCTTATAACATATTAGTTCACAATTTGATATGGTTTAACATTCTAATTACTCAAATTAATGCCTAACTTATAATTTTTCTCGATTAACAACTTATTAACCTCACTCATATATATATTAAATCATCCTGAAGAATTGCTTAAATATATTAAACTCATAGTTAAATTATTAGAATAAGAATAATTTTAACAGAATTAACTTAACGAAAAGGAAACATTTTCAGTATCCACCGGAATCGGATCTAGATTGCAAGGCTTAGCGGCTGCAGAGGCTTCAGGTGGCAAGGCATGTGATCCCAGGGTCGATCCTTGCAGTAAACGGAAGGCAATTCCAATTAAAAGCTAGAGGTCTCAGGTTCGAGTCGTTTCAACATCACTAAGCGGAAATTTAATCCAATGTAACAGGTCCAGGGTTCGATTCGTGGTAGGAGCAACTTCGGCAGAAGGGAATTGGAATCAGGTACCCGTAGATTTCCGGTTCGAAACTCCCTGGAACATTCCTGCGGCAAACCAACATTGGATGCCTGACTTCGAACCCTGCGAGCGGCAGCAATGAAACAAATAGGTGAGACTTTATGGTCGCTCGTTTGATCCCGGTAGTTGGCGGTTGTCGTTATCTTCAACCTATCAACACATGTCCCGAATGAAGAGTGAAGGTGAACTTACCCCTGGCGGTCTTGGGAAGGTAGAGACATCGACTGGAGCTCGCTGGCTGGAAGGGAGGGCGACTAGGTGCCCAGTCGGAGGAGGTGAGGCAGGGTGCAACAGTTGTAAAGGGTTAGACGAGGTTAAGGAGCGGCTCCGGCGAGGTCAGGACGGTGGAAGGAAGGTGGAGAGGAGAGGAAAGTTGTCAATGGTGGTCGGAAGTGTTGCAGAGGGGTTGGGGAGGCCAGATTTAGCACGAAGGAGGCGGCAGGGTGTCACGATCGGAGTGCAGGTCGGAGGGGAAGTCCAGATCGGTGGAAGTGGTGGTAGGGTCAGGTGAAAGAAGGAGATGATGGGAGGTTGCAGAGGGGTGTAGAAGATGGAGCGAGAGGGACAGAGGAGAGGTGGAGGTAACAGAGGAACGCGGTGTCTAGCCGGCATGGTGATGGTCGGGCATTCAATTCGTCTTCAATCCCTGTCGTTAATACTCCGTCCGTCTTCAATTCCCTCTACAACGGCCGGCGTTATTGCTCGTTGATTCTCGTTACCGGAAGGAGAAGAAGAAAGGCCGCGGAAGGAGATGAAGTGGAACTGAAGAGAGTAACTTGCACGCTGGTGTGGCGTGGCACACTTGGTTACTGAGAAATGTTGGCCCAAAGGGGAAAGGAAAGGCACGGTGGCCCATGTTGAGGAAAGGGAAGACACATGGGCCGGTCTGACAAAGAGGACTGGGTCGGAGCTCAATTGGGCAACTCTTGGATCCACGGATCTAAGCAAGGTCAAGCAGCTGGGCCGGTTTAATGAAAACTCTGAAGGGTTTGGTTTGGTTTAAAACTCAAGCTGGTCCGGTTTAGTTTCGTATTAATCGATCGTTTTGGATCCGTTTGAATTATTTCTTCTTATTCAATTCAGGTTTTCGGTTTAAATTAAAAAAAATTAATTTGAAAATTAATAAATAAAATTTTAAAATAACTAGAAAAATTATTAGAATTTTCCGGTGATTACAACAGAGTTCTAAAATACTAATCAATGGATGATTTTATTAATTTTTATAAGAAAGGTGTTACTTGAACAAATAAGGTTTTGAACGTATCAAGTTTTGAACAAATATGCATTATAGATGAACAAATTACAAAAATATTTAAACAAATTGTATATACATTTGAATAAAATTTAAAAATACTTGAATAAATTGGATATACAATTGACTAAATTTCAAAAATACTTGAACAAATTGAATTTATAATTAAAAATATGTATATCTAGTTGAAAAAATTGTAGATACAATTGAGTAAACTACATATATAGTTGAACAAATTATATATAAAGTTGAACCAATATACAACATAATTGAACATATACTCAGTATAAATGAACAAATGATATTTTGACTTATATAGATGAACCAATAGTATATGTATACTTGAACAAATAGCAAAATATGTAAAATAGTTTCTTATTTTGTTGTTGAAGCATTTTTTCAATGCAACATTTATGTTTATTCTCTATTAGATGTTGACTTGTTTTGAACAAATATCAGATTGCATAAGGTATCGTTGTTGTCGATTTCATTCTAATTTTATTTTTGTTTTGTAAAATTTATCAATTTACTCTAGTTTTTTTTGAAAATCTTTAGCAATTTCAGATATTTAAAGGTGCTTTTGTTTTCATTAAGAAGAAGAAAAGTTTTAGAAAATCTAACGGCGTTAACGTTTTAAAATTTTCCGTTTTATTTGAAAACTTTTAATTAAAATGTGTTTTATTTTTTTGATCGGACGGCTGAGGATCCTTCTTGCTTATCACCGTATGGACCCTTTCTACTTTTTGTACTATCGAGTTTATTTTTTTGTAATTTTTAAAAAATGAACTTTTATCTAAAAAAATAATGCATTTTTTGTATATAATATGAAAAAAATAAATAGTAATACAAAATAAAATAAACTAGTATAAAATGAACTCATAGTAAAAAATAAAATAAAAAAAGATTTCTCCCTACTCCTCTCTTTAAAGAGAATCCTTGCTGAAACCAAAACTTATATATATATATATATATTATTTGTTTGATAATTAGTAATTAGCATACATTCATGATAAATGTTTGTGAAAACCTTTATTTGACCTCGTCTACTGTTATAAGCTTAAATAAATACAATATCTTTTGCAGTTATAAACTTAAGTAAATACAATATCTTTTGATACTTCATATTATGATATCCATGCATAATTGATAGTATATGATACATGTATGATAAATATATATTATGTCTTTCTCTCTTACCGTCATTTAAGACTTAGAAAAATCAAAATTAATTTGATAAATCTTTTGTGATGCATGTATAACGAACTATTTTTTTTTAAACCCTTGATCTAATCTCGTTAGCTATTATTATAGACTTAAGGAAATACAATACATACTTCATATTATGACATTCATGCATAACTCATAATATATGATACATATGTGATATATATTCATTATGTCTTCCCCCTACCGTCAATTAAGAATTAGAAAAAAAACAAATTGATTTGATAATTAAAAACATACATGCATGATGTATATAAAAAATGATCATTTCTACTTTTTTTTCCCTTCTTTATCTCATTAAATCTGATGTTGATTTCAAGTATATAATCATAAAATTACATGTTCTTGTTTGAAAGAAAAACAACTAAAAACTTCAAACTAAATTTAAAGAATTACATTTACGATAAAGATAACATGTTTCATTCTCCTCTTTTTTCTTATTCTTGTCATCATGTTCTCAAACTGTAATTGACTATCCTTCTCTTTTAAAGTAGATGTTATCTTTTAATAGGACGAATTACAAACTTAAAATCAATTACAAGTATTCTTTATTATATCTTTCTTAAATTGATCTTATTTTATTTATATTTTGGTTAATAATTGTAATTTTAGGTGAAGGTCAAACATCACAACCCACAACTTGCTTTGATTCCGAATTTTGCCATAACAACTTCAACCCTCCAGCATGTGGGTACATGTGCGGCACATTATATGACTCTCCTATCTATGATTGCAACGGTGTTAATTGTTGATGCTACAAGTCATGATTAATGAATATTTTCGAAATCATATATAATAAAATGAAAGAGTTATTGATTGGGATTATGTGTGTGTATGTGTGTGTTATCTTGTTCTACAATAATATATATGATATGATAATAATTTTAAAATCAAAATAGGATTATACAATTATACCAATAATTAATTAAAAGAACAAAATTATAATATTACAGTAATATTATGTAACACCCCAAATCCGCGGGACTCGTGGTGCTACGGGCAAGACCTCACAATGGGTCCCGACCTTTAGTCTGACAACAATTTCACCGGACCTTCCAACAAGGCACAAATAAAGGCGAAAACTCAATACATTTTTAATGTATACGGAAACCGAAAAGTAAGAAACTACAACTTGAAAATGTTTTGACTCGGGAAACTTTTCCGACGTTTTGACTCGGGAAACTTTTCCGACGTTTTACGAAAATAATAATACAGATATACGTGAACGTATTCCAAACCGAAAAAAAAACTTGGAAAAGATCCATAAAACGCTCTCAGTCAGGAATAAATTCCCGGAAATTATATATTAATTCAAAAAAATACAACTATAATACTTAAAATAATAACAATAGTAATAGTAATTGTAATTTCCATATCTTTAGTAGATCATGTATTAATTGATTTCAGGAGTTCAAGCAAAATTTTATAAATATTATGCCACGATGGTTTTAAATTTGACCAATTGTGTTGATTGAGCAATTAAGGTGAGAAACAACTTCGTTGCGGTAAGTGATATCGACGGCATTTTAATAAATTTGTTTATATCTTGGAGATAAAAATCCAATGAGTAATTATATGAAGGATTTTTCATTATGTCAACTTAATAAGGTCTAAACTTGCTAAAGAATATTTTTTGTCTTCTCCGTATGGACGTCCACCTTGCTTTTCTCCTCGTTGAGAAGTCATATAATATTGATCTAGCTTAATATCCGTACAAGTTGATAAAAATGTAACAAAATAGTTATTAATTTAATAAAATAAATAATATTATAATAAAATAAATAAAAAATTCAGATAAAATTATATAATTATCAATGATAACTTAAAAACTTCAATAATATCAAATAGATTTATAATTATATTATTAACTAAATTAATTATGTAATTTGTGGATATGGAGTATATTAATAATAGTATAGCATATTTTATATATATACATGAATTTTATATATAAAAAAGTAGTTATACTTTAAAGTGTATATATCTATATATAAAATAAGATACATTGATATATTCTCACCAAATGAGTATAAATGGTACATAAATCTTAATAGACAATATGATAATAGGTAAAACTTTTCCTATGATTACAAAATAATTTAAGCAAGCAAAATCAAATAAATGATATAATCTCCTTATTTAGATGATGATTATATCATTTTTGTATCTTAATTTGGAGAGAACTAAAATTAAAAGAATCATGTACACATATGTGGTGCAGCTTAATGACGACATGTGACAAAATCCAATGTGGCGTAGTTTAAGGACGACATGTGACATAATCTAAGGTGGCGCGATGCTAGGATGACAAGTGGTCAAAATCACTTCTGCTTTAGTATTATATACTAGTGTAATACCCGCACAAGGTGCGGGACTACATTTTAAAAACTGTTATTTAACATATTTCGAAATTATGGATCTGTCAAAACTAAATGGTTTAAAAAACCTGGATATTAAAAACTAATTAATTAATTTTGAAAAAAATTATTTAAATTGCTGAGATATTGTTCGATTTAAAATTTGTTGGGCTGTCCTGGTGGACACGTGACAAAAAATGCTTCTCCCTTAATATATATAAGATAGTAGACGAGGGGTCATAAATATTCATTTCAAATTAAAGATAATAATAGTTATCTAATTGTTATATTATACAGGTAGAACCTCTTGCAATTTATTTCATTTTTCTTTTGTTAAATTGCTCTAATTTCTTGCAATTTTGGTAGAATCTTATATATCTACTAAAACAGAAGCATATTTAGCCACGTGTCAACGTCAAGTTTAACGCAGCTCCAAAAATCTTTTTTAAAAAGTGGTTTTTAAATCCAATAATCAAAAAAAATTAATCTAAAAACATCAAAAAAAAAAAAATATTGATATATAAACATCACGTTCAACAGCAGTTAATCGTAACAAAGGCTTCATCTTCTCCCCATTCTCAAGCAATTGTTGGATTCCTTTTTGTCCATCATCGACGACACAGTTTTTTCTTTCTTCGCGTACACATGGTAAAATTATTCGCCACCGGACTTGATGCAAATCTTCATCCCTCGGTGGTTTGACTTCTCCTTCTCGCATCCTTGAGTCAAACAGTAAGACATTGTAACCTTTAATCTTTATCACTTCAATTCGATTGGCATCTGACCAAGGAAGATTTGATACTTATCGACACTCTTTCGGAGAGTAACATTCGCTTTCTGAACCACGTCGCCTCCTAGACGAGGCCTTCGATTCAGCCTAAATGTAATTAACTATTTCCTTCCTTTCTTTGTGTATATGTTTATCTACTTTTGCTTGAGTTTAACTTGAATCACGAGCAAAGACTCGATGCTTGATTTGATTTACGCGATGTTGGCTTCGTTCGATTTTGATATTTTGATTACATTAACCAATATGTTGTTGCCTTCGTTTGATTTGGATATTTTGATTACATTAACCCAGATGTTGCAGGCAGATGAAAGAACCTTATTCACCAACCGGCAACTGGATCTTAAAAAGTAGTACCGAGAGCATTTGCATGAAGATGGCGATGAAGTAAAAGTTAGTCCATGTCATTTTTGTAATGAACATTTTCTACCTCTTCAGAAGACATACAAAATGTAACCCAGTGTTTCCGTAGTCTCGACATTAACAATCAAAATAATTTAAGTCATTGGTACCGAGCAACCGAAGTGAATCGGTCAAAGGTCCAACGTCCAAAGGCGCGATTGACATTAAGGTGAGGTGAATTGAGGGAGCCGACGTTGCAGTTCAACGGCTACACAATGGGTATTGTATGAGAAGATGAATTTGGCTATTAGGGTTTTTTCAACAAAAAAAATAACATGTAATAGTATTATTATATTACATATTGTAATTATATATAAGCAAATACAATTTATGTCAAATTAGATGTTATCTCTATATATATAATTTTCTAAAATATATTGTATCTATAAAATTGACCGGATATGTATATATCATATCTTTTTAGTTGTTGCTTAAAGTTATAATTTTGTCGGGTAATATTTTTCAATTAGGTTACATAAATCCACTCTAAGATAAAACTTTATAGTTTTTTCGATAATATTTTTTTCCCGATGGCTTTAATATACATGTTACTTTTCAATAATTCCGAAAAGTTTAAAATATATAGTAAAAAGTTGTGTAATAGTGATAATAATATAACAAAATAAAATTAATAATATTTGTAATTATACGTACTTACAAATAAGATAATCGACGAATTGATTACATGAATACGATTACAAAATTAATTAGTGTAATATTTTAAAGCGGGCGTAAAAGTATTATTATATTTATTATAAAATAAATTTAATATGACATTCCACACCCACACAAGGTACTGGTATCATACTAGTTACTAGGTTGTATTTCAAACCTATAAAAAGAATCTTATACACACTATTTCAAAAGTTCAACATAGATATATCATTCGTGTAAAGTTTAGTTTTTGTGTTTTAAAGTTGCCGTTTTCCTCTAAAACAAAGTCTGATTCTAAACGAGAGGCTTAATGTTAAACATTTGTCATTATTGTGACGAAGATATTATTTGCTTTATAATTAACAAGCTTAAAAAACAAAACACGAAAAAATGTACTAACAATAAACCTACTTTAGCTTAATCTATTTATTTATTATAGTCTTGTCATTCCCTACTAAAGTGTGAATGGGAATAATCAACAATTGATTAAATTCAGAGATTTTTTTGAAAAAGATTAAAAGGTTTATTATATTCTATTAATAGGTTATTATCTGTAACAATATAAAAAGCCACTAACAATATAAAAAGCTTCTAAGGGAGGATTCTAGGATTGGGCAGAAGTCCCGCTAATCCCGATCTCATCCCGTTTCGATCCTGACGGTATTTTATTCAAAAATAAAAATTACGTTCCGAACTCTCCGTATAAAGTTATTCGGAACAGGATATGGGCCTTAACATCTCCATCCTGTTAGGTCCTCCCGTCTTGTATATAATAATTTTTTTAGTTTGAACAAATAATAATAAATAAAATCATCTAATAATATTAGTGATATAGTTATATAGTTATTATACAATTATGTTTATATTTTAAAAAATAAACCATGTTGGTCAAACCTTCAAAAATTGATAAATGACTCAAATTCATTTAGATGTGTAATATGTTATTATGGATGTATGGAAACTTAAATGTAAAATGTACTATGTTATTATAGATATTTAAAAAAAACACTAATGTATTTGCGTTTTAAGTACGATATATACGTATATTTTTGTTGATAAAACGTAAAACTTAATGAAAATAAACAAATTAATGGACAAGCGGGATTGTGTCCGTCCTATCCCGTCCCAATCTCAACCGGAATATCAATTACTAGGATTCAATCTATAAAACCTTAGCTCTCTCACTTTTCACTTCAAAAACAAAAGCGCGCTCTCTCATGTTGTAATCGTGTTTTGATTATGGTTTTATCGAGTTCCACAACAATGGTAGAAAGCTCTTCCCCTCAAGATCTTCCGTCGTCTACACCAATTGCATAGTGTACCCGATGGAGAAGTAGAAACAATCACCTTTAAACCCTATCTACTCTTCTTTGCAGATTTTTCCTATTTTTTCTCCCTCTTCTAATTTATTCTCCCTCTTTCTTCAAACATTGTAATTTATAGGATTTTTAATGTACAAATCCATTTCAAATTAATTAGAAATTTGATTAAATTTCATGTATACAAAGGGGAATTTTTTGGTGTTGAGGTTTCTCTATTGTCGACCATTGAAAGATAGAGTTGTTTATCCTTTAACTTGTGTGCTACTTACTCAACCCGACTATGCATGAAATTTGAATTTGAAGTTCATTTTAAAATCTAGACCTCTTTTTGGGTTCTCTTTATTTATTCGGCTATTTGAGAAGATTACGAGTGTCATTGTTGTCAACATACCTCTGATACCATGTTGTAACACCCCGAATTCTAAGAACTCGGAATGTCACAGGCTAGGACCTCACAATGGGTCATGACCTTAGTTTGACAACAATATTATTGGACCTTACAACAAGGCACAAACTAAAACCCGAATAAAATCTCTAAGCCGTAGGATAATTAATTAAAGAAGTATTTTCGACAACCATGCATAACAAGTGATAGAATCCAGCGAAAGGTAAATGAGTCTTATTACTAAAATAAAAGAAAACCCAAACCCAAATACCGATACGGAAACCAAGCTGACCATCCTGCTTTGGATCATTCGGTAGTCACCTAACCTGCAAGGTCTATTAACACGGCATAAATCGTTAGCTAACAATTCTAATATCAAGATAAAAATATTAGAAGCACAAACACACACAAGGCAAATGTAACGCCCGGAATATTATTAATTTTATTCCGGACTTAGAGCACCTCGTAGTTATCCCGTAATCCCGAGATGCCGAGTGCCAGGATTTATTCCTAAGAAAATCCCGAGCCGACTCGTCGTTTTTCCCTTTTTCCCGCTTTCCGACCCTTCGTTCCGGGTTAAAAGTGACAAGGGGTCATTTCCGACCCCTCGTTCCGGGGTGACGTGACATGACAGCTGTTATCCCCTCTCCCTTGACAGCCCTTGTCCCCTCCCTCTCTCTCTCCTCTCTTGGTCATTCACGTTTGATTCACTCTCCACTCTTCCTCTCTTTGCTCCCTTTTGCTCTCTTCTCTTCTTTCACTTGGATTGCAACTCTTGCATGTGTGGACTGCAGTGGAAGGATTCCAGATCAAGTTTGGTAAGCTCCTTCCTCTCCCTCCCCTCTCTTCTTGCTGTTTTCCCCCTTTCTTCTTCCCTCTTTCATCCATAGCCATGGATGAAGCTTTTGAGAGCTTTTACTCAACTCTTTGCATGGCTGCGTTCTTAGCTCGATTAGGTCGTGGAGAGGAGCCTAAGATCAGTAGGGAGTGTTTGGAGAAGACCCAGCAAGGAAAGAAGGACTTTAGAGCCAAGGATCCACGATCGAGACGAAGAAGACGAGCTTCAGCAGCGTAACCGCGGGGGCGGATCATCACGGCCGCGGGCACGGATGGCCGCAGGGGCGGCTCAGCACGGCCGTGAGAGCGACACAGCACCGCCGCGGGTGCGGCTCGGCATGGCCGCGGGGGCGGCGGAAGACTCACAACCCAGCACGCCGCGGGTGCGGCTCGGCATGGCCGCGGGGCGGCGGCAGACTCACGGCGTGACAAGCCGCGGGTGCGGCGGCGGACGGCCGCGGGTGCGATAGAACAAGGCCGCGGGTGCGGCGGCTGGGCTCCGGCGCGGGCGCGGCTCGGCAAAACCGCGGGGGCGGCTCCTGGCAGGCGACGCAGTCCTCCGCGGGGGCGGCTCCTGTGTCCGCAGGGGGCGCCGACTTGACTCCGCGGATGCGGTTTCGGCAACAGTAGGTCCCTCCTCTCCTTTCCTCTTCGTTCCTTCCTTAGTATTGATGTTGGATCTTGTTAGTAGCATGCCTAGGATGGATCTAGAGTAGCTTGGAATGCCACTTAGTGGTTGTGAACCTAGGAGCACTTAAGGCTCGATGTAAGTGATGGATATGAGCATGTGAGCATGATGGACCTTCTAGGCTAACTTGTGCCTCTTTGGTTGAGGATTACTCTTGTGGAATTATGGACTGTTGTGGGTTGTTGCAAGTGTGGAGAGTGTGATGAATACTTGGTACCTAGGATGCATTCCTAGTTTGAGGGTTAGGTGATCTTGCATAGATCACTAGAGTGAAGTCTAAGACTTCTTGAGTGTGAGTATGTATTGATATGCATATCTCTTGTGAGCAGGTTGTGGGCTTCCTCCTTAAGGGAAGCAAGAGTGTGGTGACTTGGGTTTGGTGACGAGGTAAGTCTCCGGACTTACTTAGCTCATATTTTATGTATTGGCATTGCTGTGTGTTGGGTGGTGTGTGTTTATGTTATGTTATTACGATTAAACCGGTAATTAGGACCACCAACCCTATATGTATATGTTGGCCCAAGTGTATGAGAACGGGCGGTGACATCACTGCCTAGCCTTGACTGGGGCTAGGAGGATCTTGGCGACTAGCCCGGCGGGTATACGGGCGGGTGCATCCGTGTCATTCCTTGCCGGTAAGTAGGGACCGAGGCGAGACCATTGGGGTCTCGTGTCACAACAGAAGTTGAACTAGAATAGAATACGACTTAATAATGAAAGATAATAAACCGGACTTATGTGATTTATGTTTTGTGCTATGGATGTGTTTGTGCCTTCACCGCTTTTCTAATACCTAGAATATGAGCTAACGGTTTAAAATCGTTGTGTAGATGACTTGCAGGTTAGGGATGCCGCCGAGTGAGGTGGAGGAGTGGGCAGCCGAGGTCTCTGTACATTATAGGACGGGGATGTTTTGAGTCAGGTTTCATGTTCTTGTTTATGGATGTTGTCGTACGTTTAGACTGCGTATCAAATTATGTTGTTTTGAGGACTCGGCTGAGTTTCCAAGTTGTAGTTTCTTACTTTTCGGTTTCCGCATACATTAAAAACGTATTGAGTTTTCGTCTTTATTTGTGCCTTGTTGGAAGGTCCGGTGAAATTGTTGTCAGGCTAAGGGTCGGGACCCATTGTGAGGTCTCGCCCGTAGCACCCCGAGTCCCGCGGATTTGGGGTGTTACAACAAAATGGAAACACATCAGCATGCGTATACAATGTCCTGATTATTATCTTACTTAAGTGATTCCAAAGTATTAGTTCAACTTAGTTGTGTGGCACGAAGATCCTTCGCCCCGTCATTGTATACAAACAGGACTGGTTTTATGCATCTCGTCGTATACTCGAATGGATTGGTCCCGGGGAGCCTCCCAGTCGCGGTTCAATGTTGGTTAGTGATGCCACGACCCGTTATACATACACTTGGGTCTAAAATCATAAGTGCGGTGATCTAATCAAGTTTTACTTTTAATTCATCCAATGCACACACTACCTTAAGCATACACTTGACATTTTCAAAGTTAGCTAAGTAGGTCCAAGGGACTCACCTTATCTTAACCGAGATCCTAGTACCGCTAATCTCGGTCCACAAGCACATGACCTCACAATCCTGGTCATGAGAAACCACGTCTAAGAATACTTGTTCTACTACTCCATAACTTCAAGGATAAGGCATATTGTATCTTTATCAATATTTATCCTCAAGTCGTACGGTGCAATAAGCCTAGATATCCATTTGTTAAGTCCGCATAATTCCATCATTTCACACATATATCCACATCTCACCTTTATCACATTCTTAAATCCTCAACTCTATATTGGCCTTAACCTCGCGACCTCGTATGTAACATCCCAAATCCGCGGGACTCGGGGTGCTACGGGTGAGACCTCACAATGGGTCCCGACCCTTAGCTTGACAACAATTTCACCGGACCTTTCAACATGGCACAAATAAAGGCGAAAACTCAAAACGTTTTTAATGTATGCGGAAACCGAAAAGTAAGAAACTACAACTTAGAAACTCAGCCGAGTCCTCAAAACACACAACTCCAATACGAAACTTAAAACCGTACAACATAAACCACAAAACGAAAAGGTAACCCAAAACATCCCCGTCCTATAATGTACGGAGACCCCGGCTGTCCACTCCTCCGCCTCACTCGGCGGCATCCCTAACCTGCAAGTCATCTACACAAACGGTTTAAAACCGTTAGCTAATATTCTAGGCATTAGAAAAGCGGTGAAGGCACAAACACATACATAGCACATAACATAAAACACGCAAGTCCAATTTATTATCTTTACATCATTAAGTCGTATCCCGTTCTAATTCAACTTTGGTTTGTGACACGAGACCACCGTGGTCTCGCCTCGGTCCCTACTTACCGGCAAAGAATGGTACGGATGCATCCACCCATCTAACCTGCCGGGCTACTCGCTGAGAATCCCCTAGACCTCACTATGGGCTAGGCAGTATTGTCACCGCCCGTTATCATACACTTGGGCCAAAATATATATATAAGGTCGGTGGTCCTTTTTACTAATTTAATAGTTATAATAAAAACATAAACACGCACCACCAAACACACATCAATGCTAATACGTAAAATACGAGCTAAGTAAGTCCGAAGACTTACCTCGTCACCACACTCAAGTCACCACACTCTTGCTTCCTTAAGGAGGAAGCCCACAACCTGCTCACAAGAGATATGCATATCAATACATACTCACACTCAAGAAGTCTTAGACTTCACTCTAGTGATCTATGAAAGATCACCTAACCCTCAAACTAGGAATTCATCCTAGGTACCAAGTATTCATCACACTCTCAACACATGCAACAACCCACAACAGTCCATAATTCCACAAGAGTAATCCTCAACCAAAGAGGCACAAGTTAGCCTAGAAGGTCCATCATGCTGACATGCTCATATCCATCACTTACATCGAGCCTTAAGGGCTCCTAGGTTCACAACCACTAAGTGGCATTCCAAGCTACTCTAAATCCATCCTAGGCATGCTACTAACAAGATCAAACATCAATACTAAGGAAGGAACGAAGAGGAAAGGAGAGAGGAGGGACCTACTGTTGTCAAAACCGCAGCCGCGGAGTCAAGCCGGCGCCCCCTGCGGACACAGGAGCCGCACCCGCGGAGGACTGCGTCGCCCGCCAGGAGCCTCCCCCGCGGTTTTGCCGAGCCGCGCCCGCGCCGGAGCCCATCCGCACCCGCGGCCGTCCGCCGCCGCACCCGCGGCCTTGTGCTGGGTCGTGAGTCTTCCGCCGCCCCCGCGGCCATGCCGAGCCACACCCGCGGCGGTGTAGTGCCGCTCCCGCGGCCGTGCTAAGCCGCCCTTGCTGCCGGCCGCGCCCGCGGTCGTGATGATCCGCCCCGCGGTCGTGCTGCAGAATGTTGTCTTCTTCGTCTTCGATCGTGGATCCTTGGCTCCAAAGTCCTTCTTTTCTTGCTGGATCTTCTCCAAACACCCACCACTGGTCTTAGGCACTTCTCCACGACCTAATCGAGCTAAGAACCTATGCATGCTAGGATTTGAGTAAAAACTCCTCAAAAGCTTTCTCCATAGCCATGGATGAAGGAGGGAAGAAGAAGAAAGGAAAAACAGCAAGGAAGAGAAGGAGGGAGAGGAAGGAGCTTACCAACAGACTTGAAATCCCTTTGTTGCAGTCCACACACAAAGATCCCAATCAAATGGAAGAAGAGAAGAGAAGAGAGCAAGGAAGCCATGAGAGGAAAGGAAGAGGGATGATTCTAACGTGAAAGAGAGTGGAGGAGAGAGAGGGAGGGGGACAAGGGCTGCAAAGTGAGGGGACAACAACTGTCTTGTCCTCTTTTGCCCGGAACGAGGGGTCGGAAATGACCTCTTGTCACTTCGACTCGGAACGAAAGGTCGGAAAGCGGAAAAAAGGGAAAAACGACGAGTCGGCTCGGGATTTTCTTAGGAATAATCCCGGCTCTCGGTATCTCGGGATTACGGGATAACTACAAGGTGCTCCAAGTCCGGAATTGAATTAAAAAAATTCCGGGCGTTACATCGTAACATTCCACACTATCCTTAGTATCGAACTAGAGTTCTAATACAATCCACTAATTAATCCTCATCTAAACATAACGAAATTAACGATAAAAATATAGGTTTAGATTACCTAAGAACGTTCCTGAAATCGATTAATCGAATACGTAAATTCCGGGAAGACTTGCACTTATTTGATCACCGGTTCGAGCCTCTTGGAGAACACAAAGGTGGCATGTATTGTTGGCCGGTTCTACTAGTCTATACAAATGTATGACAAATAGTCTCACTAGAAGAACACAATATAACCCCAAGAGAAGGGTCGCGTCACTATAAATATATAGCCCCCTGCCAAAGTCGTCTCTCTGAGAACAATGTTGTCCTCCCCTAACTCTAAGAAGCTTTATAAGAAAGATGAAAATGTTCTAAAAGAAACCAAAAAGGTGCGATCAAGTGATCGACTTAAAGACACTTCAAGAGTGATAAGTGACCTCAGTCGAGTCCCTAGTAACTATAATCGAGAAGTCTACAAAAACATCACTAGAATATGATATTAGTTATGAGTCTCATTCATACTAGCTGGCCCATTAAGAACACATAAGATCATGCTTAATAACTAACAAAGTGCATAAAGGAACAATCTAAGTAAGGCTTAGGAGCCGACTTTCATATTAGGTTAAACATGAGTCATAGTGTTCTAATCGGTTCTTAACCTCCTATATGCTCACTATCATGCTTTGATACTCACATAAATTCTCGGCATTATAACGATACAAATATTAAATATCTTTGGATTGATATTTTCACCCCATCCCTAGTATAGGACTACTCACTTATGTCAAATGATAATGCAAACAAATAAATCGAACAATCAATCAAGGAATCCACATAATTGAGAGAGAGAGAGAGAGAGATGAATTATCAAAGAATTAAGAGAGAAATGAATTACTAAACAATTATGGAAAGTAGCAAAAGATCCAGCTTGCGCTCGTCACAATTCAGCCTCAACTCGGCACAAACTCTTACAACTCGGGCGGAACTCGGACTAACTCGGTCAACTCGGCCCTAAACTAAGGATACTCGGCTCCGAAAATGAGAGAAAAATAAGGGAGATTTATGGAGTAGTAAATTGGTATCTATTACATGCAGTTAAACCTCTTTGACTGAGAATGGAGGGAATTAGGCACGGATCACGGCCAAGAAGTGGCATGGATTGCAAACATCAGCACAAAGAGAATCTTGTAACCGTCGTCACATGGTAATTTGGTTGCAACGGCATTACTCATCGATCGAGTCGATTCCAAGGTGACTCGAAAAACGTTGAAAAGTAAGTCGGTGATATATATTTCTTCTTCAGTGGAGTCAAGGCATCACTCGATCGACACTTGAGTGACCATTTGGCTATTATGCATGTCTTCCTGTACGATTCATCTCTTGATGTAAACAGGGCGGAGCTTCATCTCAGCAGGGCGGAGCTTCATCTCAGCAGGGTTCTTCTCCCGCCAGTGTAGCGGGAGGTGGGCAGAGACCACCTCAGCAGCAGCAGCAGACACAGGGACAACAGAGAGTCCAAGATCGCCCTACGACTCAGGGATTTTCTCCTGGGCCGAGTAGAGGCAGAGGTCGTGGTTGGAGTACCACGGACAACAGAGGACCACAGGGTCGAGTTTTTGAGCTGAGGAGTGCAGAGGAGCCAGCTGCACCGACTGCTATAGGTACCATTCTGATTCATGGTTTACCAGTTAGAGTCTTGTTTGATACGGGTGCTACGCATTCTTTTATTTCTGATGCATGAGTTGAGCGTCTGAGTCTAAACACAACTGAGGGGATACCCTTTAGTATAGGGCTACCCGATGGTAGTAGGGTTAGAGGTACCCGTGAGATCCGTGACTGTCCCATTTCTCTAGGGACCTGTGTATTGCTTGTCGACTTCTTTGTCATGCCATTAGAGCATGAAGAAGTCATTCTAGGTATGAATTCGATGGATAGACACCAGGCAATGTTAGATTTAGGTAGGAGGATTGTTACCCTCTCTACCGAGTTAGAACAGATAGAGGTTTTCCGAGGCTGAGACCTTGGAAAATCAGGAATGGTTATTAGTGCGATACGGGCAGCGAGACTGATTGCACAGGGTTGTGAGGCCTTCTGGTGTTATGCCATGAAGGAGGGGGAGAGTCCAACACTAGAGGATATCCCAGTTGTTTGTGATTTTGCAGATGTATTTGCTGAGCCGTCCAGTTTGCCGCCTCAGAGGAGTGTGGATTTTGGCATTGATTTAGAGCCTGGTACGAGACCTATCTAGAAGGCCCCATACCGGATGACGCCTGTCGAGATGTTAGAGTTGAAGAAGCAACTCGAGGAGTTGGCTGAGAAGGGCTTTATCCGCCCTAGCGTATCCCCATGGGGAGCACCTGTCCTCTTCATACGGAAGAAGGACGGATCGTTGAGATTGTGTATAGATTACAGAGAGCTGAACAAGGTGACCATCAAGAACAAGTATCCATTGTCTCGTATTGATGACTTGTTAGATCAGCTTCAGGAAGCGACAATATTCTCCAGGATTGACCTGCGTTCAGGGTATCACCAGCTGAGGGTGAAAGAGCAGGACGTGCATAAGACAGTATTCCGGACCAGATATGGACACTACGAGTTTGTAGTGATGCCATTTGGGCTTACGAATGCCCCAATTTTTATGGAGTTGATGAACAGCATATTCATCGACTTCCTGGATTAGTTTGTGGTGGTCTTCATTGATGATATTTTAGTGTACTCTCGCAGCCAAGAGGAGCATGCATGGCAGTTGAGGATTGTATTACAGGTTCTACAAGATAGATAACTTTATGCCAAGTTCTCTAAGTGCGAGTTCTGGATGCCAGAGGTAGCATTTCTGGGTCATGTTGTATCAGCTGAAGGGATCAAGGTTGATCCGGCAAAGATTGAGGCAGTAGCAGCTTGGACTACACCGATCAACGTCAAGGAAGTACGTAGCTTTCTTGGCTTAGCCGTTTATTACCGACACTTTGTGGAGGGATTTTCTGTGATTGCCCGTCCACTGACGAGTCTGCTGAGGAAGACTACCAGATTTGTATGGTCTGATCAGTGTATGCAGAGTTTTGAGGAGATGAAGAGACGTTTGACTTCTGCTCCTACTTTGGCACATCCAGAGGGTACAGAGGATTTTGTGGTTTACAGTGATGCATCCAAGCTAGGCTTGGGATGTGTATTGATGCAGCGGGGCAGAGTGATTGCATATGCGTCTAGACAGCTGAAGACGTATGAGGAGAACTACCCGACTCATGATCTGGAGTTGGCAACGGTAGTTCATGCATTGAAGATCTGGAGACATTACTTGTATGGTGCTACATGTCAGATCTTCACAGACCATAAGAGTCTGAAGTATATATTTACGCAGCGGGAATTGAATAACCGCCAGCGTAAGTGGCTTGAGCTGATCAAGGATTTTAATCTGGAGATTCTGTATCATCCGGGGAAGGCGAACGTTGTCGTCGATGCCTTGAGCAGAAAGACGCCTCGAGAGCAGGCGATTGCGAGATTGACAGTTCAACATCAGTTACAGAGGGATCTGATCTGGTTAGAGTTGGACATCTAGTTTCCTGATGAGGATGCCCAGCTGAGTACTTTATAGGTTCTTCCTGATCTGTTGGGTGAAATCCAACAGAAGTAGGAGACCTGCCCTACACTGACGAGGATACGAGATAGGATGTCTTGGGATGAGGTACCACAGTTCCTTCTAGGAGAAGATGGAGTGTTGAGGCGCCGCGGTCGCGTCTGTGTACCCGCTGATGCGGATCTACACCAGAAGATTTTATAGGAGGCTCACTGTACGCCTTATTCAGTACACCCAGGTACGAGTAAGATGTACTAGGACTTGAGACGTTCATATTGGTGGGGAGGGCTGAAGCCCGATGTGGCCAGATTTGTGGCACAGTCTGCGACCTGTCAACAGGTCAAGATAGAGCATTGCAGACCTGGAGGTGAACTCCATCCACTTCCTATTCCACAGAGGAAGTGGGAGGATGTCACCATGGACTTTGTGACTGGGCTGAGACCGAGTAGGAGCTTTGATGCCATCTGGGTTATAGTGGACAGACTGACGAAGACGACACGTTTTATCCCTATCCGGGAAACGTGGCCAGTGAGCAGATTGGTTGGGGAGTACACTAGGTAGATAGTGAGACTCCATGGTGTACCGAGGACGATCGTCTCAGACAAAGATGGACGATTTACCTCGAGGTTCAGGCAGCAGATTCAGACTACCCTAGGGACGAGTTTGCACTTCACGACTGCTTTTCATCCTCAGACAGATGGTCAGTCAGAGAGGACCATTCAGACACTAGAGGATATGCTGCGAGCTTGTGTGTTGAATTGGGGACAAGTGTGGACGGATCATCTCCCACTAGTTGAGTTCTCATACAACAACAGCTGGCATGCATCTATTGGGATGACCCCATATGAGGCACTGTATAGGCAGAGATGTTGTACTCCGTTATGTTGGGATGAGCAGAGCAGTGTTAGTGGTTTGACACCTGATCAGATTCAGGATGATGTGGCTCGTGTAGCACTGATTAGAGAGCGGATGCTGACTACTCAGAGCCGTCAGAAGTCTTATGCAGATAGGAGGCATAGACCCCTAGAGTTCAGAGTAGGCGCCCATGTGTCGCTGAGAGTGTCTCCGACACGAGGTGTTAGACGATTTGGCATTAAGGGGAAGTTGAATCCCCGATATGTCGGACCGTTCGAGATTCTGGATCAGGTTGGGAACGCAGCATACAGATTAGCCTTGCCTTCGAGATTAGAGGGTGTTCACCCTGTGTTTCACGTGTCTGAGATGAGGGAGTAAATACCAGATCCGAGACACATCGTGAGTTATGATGATTTGGTGGTCGAGCCGTACCACACCTTTATTGAGCACCCGATTGCAGTCCTAGAACGAGGTATGAGACGCCTGCGTTCGAAGGACATTCCTATGCTGAGGATACAGTGGTCGAGACGAGGACCTGATGAGGCTACTTGGGAGACTGAGGATAGTATTCAGAGGTACTTTCCAGAGTTCTATGCCGAGATAGATGTACCAGTAGGATCGACGAGTAGCTCTTAGTACTATCTTGGTGAGTGTTATGCTTATGTGCTTATATGCTTATATGCTTATATGTTATGATGTGTTTATTTTTGTGCTAGCTATGATATGAATTGTGATCTTATTAGATCTTGCTGTGCTAGTACGATTGTTATTTATAGCTGGAGATGGCTCTTTCCTCCATGCTATTGTGATACGATTAGGGTTCAGCTGGAGATGGTTATTCCTCCATGCTATTTTGATGGACATAATGTTGCTGGAGATGTTTTTCCTCCATGCCCTTCTGTTATGAGTATGATAAGGCTAGAGATGCTTTTCCTCTATGCCTTGGTGATGTGATTATAGTATTGGCTAGAGATGGATTTCCTCTATGCCTTAGATAGTGATTTTATTGTTGGGGATGATGATTTCCTCCATGCTCGTGTTTGATGTTATAGAGAGAGTTGTACCTCGGCTTATGAGTCCGAGTGATTTGAGGATTTCACAAGTTTCAGGACGAAACTTGTTTTTAGGGGGGTGAGATGTAAGAGCCTTAGTCTTTGGAGCCATTTCGGCCTTAACCGCCCCCGCCGGTTTAGGGAGCCGCCCCTGCGGCTCGTGAAGTCTTCCGCCCCTGCAGCTCAGGGAACCGCCCCTGTGGTTTCTTGCGGTTGCAGCCAGTTATGTTGACCGGTTGGACTCGTGCTTTACCCTTTTCCTTTCCTTCATCCTTAAGTCTCTTCTTAGGCTCGTGATCAAGGGTTTCCAACTTCTTCACGCCCTTCTTGCTTCTCCCTTTCTCCTCCTTGATCTTGCTTGAGTTTGAAAGAGTTGTGTGTGGCTTTTGGTGGTTGATGATGTATGATGTGTTGCTGAGCTTGGGAGCCAGATGAGGTAGTGGTTATGGATCATTTCCTTGCCTAGACCAGCAGTGGAGGTAAGCTCCTTGCTTCTCCTTCCTTTCTTTCTTCCTTGTTTCCTCTTCCCTAGCTTAGGATTAGATGTATGGAAGATATATTGATGTTGGAATGTGTGTATATATGCATATGTATGGTTAATGGTTGATGAAGACGTGATTCCATCACGTGAAGAGTCGAAGAGGAATTGTGGGATCACATTCTGCACTGTCGCCGCCCCCGCGTTCCATTGCCGCCGCCCCTGCGGAAGATTGTCACCGCACCCGCGCCTGAAAGCCGCCGCCCCCGCGGCCACGGTCACCGCGCCTGCGTCCTTGTGCCGCCGCGCCTGCGGTTGCCTTGCTTCGCCCTGCGTCCCTCTTGTCACGCAGGTGCGTCTTGTCCCGGATCTACTAGAGTAGTATGGATCCTTTCCTTTCCTAGTACGAGAGTTAGTAGCACGCTAGGTATGTGTATGAGGATAGAATGATGATGAGTAGGATATATCTTTATGTCGGTTATGGCTTTGAGGTTTAGTAGATTATCGAGGTTTATAAGTTGGATATGATCCTTATGGATCCCTTGGGTCTAGGTGTGACCCCTTTGATTGATAGGAGATTTGATATCTAGTTATGCCTTGTTATTAGGCAGTGCTATCCTCCAGATTGGAGTGGATCATGTTGAAAGTTGATCGTTGTTGAGATTACTCCGAGGTTGAGTTAAGTCCATAGGACTTACTTAGCTACCATCCTTATATTGGATGTATGCATGAGTGGTGTTTGTTATATGCTTATAGCATGCGATATTGTTTATTACCGACCTATGATATAGTGACCACCCATTGTAGTGGCTGTGACAACTTGCCTATCATCCCGTAGTGGAGTCTGAGAGGTTCTCTGTAGTCAGGCTAGATCTGGTATACGGGAAGGACACTTACATGTCCTTATGGTATACGGGAAGGTGCGCTTATACCACTCCAGCTAGCTATAGCACTCAGAGGCGAGGATTATATACATTCCTCGTGTCACATATATTCATATGCAGATATATATACTATTTGAGTGTTGGACTTTATAAAGATAATTAACCGGGTAAATGTGTGACAACATGTTTATATGTTATGATTCCTGAAGTGTGTTTGTGCTCTAGCATCTTCTATATATATGTGTATTGTTAGCTAACGGTTTTATACCGTGTTGTAGATCATTTGCAGGTTAGGAGAGCTGTAGAGTGATCTAGAGTGGGTGATCCGCTGAGGGCTCCGTACACTGGGTTTATACGTGGGATATGGGATATTTATGATGTACGGATATATGTTCTGATTTGTACTCAGCGGTTCTTCTGTATTACCTTTTGATATGTATATATATATACAATTTGATGTTTTGTTTTAATCTATCTGTGCCTTGTTGTAAGATCTAGTGAACTTGTTGTCAGGCTAGGGTCAAGATCCATTGTGAGATCCTAGCCCAGTAGCGCCTCGAGTCCTATAGATTCGGGGTGTTACAAAACTTACACGATCACATGTGCCCATGTTGTAATGTCAATCTCTTGAAGTAACTCTCCACCCCTTAGTTTCTCCTATTTGAGTCAAATACCCATATGAATTAAATCATAAAGTAGAAATTAAATCAAAATACATATACAAATTGATTGCTAATATAAATGAAACGTACCATTGTTATTTGATTAAGTAGTTTCATGCACTCCACCCTTTTATAACTTTTTGCGACATCTATGAACTTGTCTAGGACTCTTTTTGATGTTATCCTCTTTCTAAGATTCTCTTTAAGATGTCAAATGCAAAATCCACGGAATGCTTGATAACATGAATTATCGACCTAGTTTAGTAGAGCATATAGTTAGTTTTTCCTTTCCCGCATGCATGTTTTAGCCTTAAGTTGTGTTCTTTATACTTGTTTAATGCAACTTTGCGAGTATAGATGTCTACACACACTTTTGGTGTCTTTGTAGGTATTTTGGCGTGTTTCGGAGCTAAAACGATGCATTTGAGGATCAGGCCTCGGGATGGACGCTTAGGAGCGATCACGCAGGCACGGGAAAGGAGGAAAAGACGAGCCAAGACGAAACGCACGAGATTGGAGCAATCTCGGTCGAGATCCACATGATCTCGGCCGAGATCCGAACCAGCTCGACCGAGATCCCATATCAGAAGTTTCTGTCGAAGAATCTCGGTCCCCATCTCGGTAATATAAATGAAACGTACCATTGTTATTTGATTAAGTAGTTTCATGCACTCCACCTTTTTATAACTTTTTGCAACATCTATGAACTTGTCTAGGACTCTTTTTGATGTTATCCTCTTTCTAAGATTCTCTTTAAGATGCCAAATGCAAAATCCATGGAATGCTTGATAACATGAATTATCGACCTAGTTTAGTAGAGCATATAGTTAGTTTTTCCTTTCCCGCATGCATGTTTTAGCCTTAAGTTGTGTTCTTTATACTTGTTTAATGCAACTTTGCGACTATAGATGTCTACACACACTTTTGGTGTCTTTGTAGGTATTTTGGCGTGTTTCGGAGCTAAAACGATGCATTTGAGGATCAGGCCTCGGGATGGACGCTTAGGAGAGATCACGCAGGCACGGGAAAGGAGGAAAAGACGAGCCAAGACGAAACGCACGAGATTGGAGCAATCTCGGTCGAGATCCACATGATCTCGGCCGAGATCCAAGAAATCTCGGCCGAGATCCGAACCAGCTCGACCGAGATCCCATATCAGAAGTTTTTGTCGAAGAATCTCGGTCCCCATCTCGGTCCCGATCTCGGCCGAGATCCGAGAAATCTCGGCCGAGATTTTTCACATTTGACCGAGATTTCCGACCGAGATTTCGTCAACGCTGGATCACGAAGCAAATCTCGGCCCCGACTTTCAAAAATCTCGGTCACCGACCAAGATTTCCGACCGAGATTCCTGTTCGCCGTTTTATTTCGTTAATTTTCGGATTCGTTCGAGGGCAGCCCGTTGCGGGATATAAAAGCAAAGCCCTAAATGATTTCCGGGGGTTCCCGTTTCATTGAAATTTCGAGCTCTTTTGGAGAGAGCTTTTTCCCCTTTTCTTCTCCCTTTTCCCTAGGCCATTGTTGGCCATTGTTCAACTTATTGGAGCTTGGAGAAACTTCGCGAATATTGGGGAATTTGACGTTTTGCTAATCCTCTATCAATAAAGCTGAGTTTCTTCTTCAATCTCTATTTTAGATTCTTGTTTATGCATTCTCTCTTGAATCTCTTGAATCTCTTGAATTGATTGACTTGATTGGATTGATAATTGCTTCTTCCATTGAATTGCTTGGATTGATGATTGATTCTTCCATTCAATTAGTGGATTGATGATTGCGTTTGAAATGTCGCTTGTTGGCTAAACTCGTGTGGATCCGAGGTGAATTGGGATTCGTTATTACTCGAACTATGATGGAATTGTGCTTATTGCTTGGTTTTAGTAGCTTTGAAATCCTTTGGTTGGCTTGTTCTTAAACCTAGTTAGAATTCTCTAGCTAGTAACCTAAACCGGAATTGAGACCTACCCGGTAATGTTCCGTTTGGATACTTGAGTGTTCGACCTTAGGTAATAGAGGTGGAAACCTCTATTGGGTTGAGTGTGCCTAGATTCTGTCCTAACTAGGGTAATACCTGAGACTTACCCGGTAATAGGTAGTTGGTTTGGAACTAGATAGTCTTGAGACTTACCCGGTAATAGACTATCAGTTTAGAAACGTTCTTCCCTGAAGTTTGTAACCATAGATCTTTAGAGATATTTCCTGAGTCCGTGCGTAATAACGATGACCTTGAATCCTTGGAATCCGCATTTTCTTTATTGATATATTTTCGTTTATCTGTTTTACTTGGTTTTCGATCAAATATGTTATTTGATTGCGAACTTTACAGAAACCCTCCAAACCTCATTTGATCTTTCTTCCCTTCTTTTCCAACCTCGTTCTTTTATTTTGATTTACGCTATCTGTGATCACATCTGCATTCCAAACATTTAGTCCTTGAGTTCGACCTTGGAATACTTACCCTAACTGTGGGTTCGCTACAGATTCGGTGTTTATTTCTTGTTTATAAATTTAAAACATACCGTGTTTTTACTAACCTGTGAGCTTTTATCATTCTTGATAAAAGTTTACAGGGGCGTGAAAATAGCGAACAAAGTTTTTGGCGCCATTGCCGGGGACTAAGTCATTTGTTTTGTTTTGTGATTTCTTTTAGTGTAAGTCTTTCTTTTACTTTTGATCTCGTTTCTGGTTTCGTTTTAGGAATTTTCAGGACTTTAGGTATCCTTCACAGTGTATGCAAAGAACTCGGGGTTTGAAAGAACTAGTTCCGTACGATCCCGAACCTGAAAGGACACTGCGAGAGAGACTAAGAGCCCGGAAAGCTTCTAAAATGGCTGAAATAAGAGATTATGAAGCTGAACTCAGAGATGCTTTAGAGCAACTAGAAGCTGAGAGACAGATTGCTAGAGAAAGAGAGCAAACTACAGAAAAGGAAATGGCTGCAATGAGAGCTCAAATGGAAGAGATAGCCAGAGCCATGAACCAGAGGCCAGCTGCAGCTCCAGTTCCAGTGCAACAAGAAATTCCAGCACCACAATTAGCTCCAATTCCTCCTCGAGTTGAAGCTCCTCCACAAGCTCCACCTCCCGCTCCTCTCAGACCTGTCATTCACCAGCCTTTTGTGGAAGTTCCACAAACACTTGGACAGAGGATGGATCCTACCCAAAGAGTTAACCGTCCTGGAGTTAACTTTGGAGATCCCGCAAATCACGAGCATGAGCTGCGACTGTAGGTGATACAGATGATTCGCCAGAATCAGTTTGGTGGGGCAGAGACAGAATCTCCTCACCAACACATGAACAACTACGAGACTCTTATGGATGCGGTAAGTCCAGCTCGTATGGAAGGTAACAATCATAAGATAAGAGGTTTTTCTTTCTCTCTTGAGGATAAAGCTTTAGCTTGGTATCAAACTATTCCATATGGGCGGATTAACACATGGGAGGAGATGGTGTCTGAATTCCTCACTAAGTTTTTCCCACCCTACAAGACTACTGAACTTAGAGGGAAGATAAATGCTTTTGTGATGAAAGATAAGGAGAGTTTGTATAATTCTTGGGAGAGGTTCATTGACCTTACGTTGGAATGTCCTCATCATGGGATCTCTAAGATTGAATTGCTAGAGATTTATTACAAGGGACTTGATGAAGATACTCAATTTAAATTGCAATCACTTTTTGGAGGTACTTTTATGGCAAACACTGTGGATGAAGCTTGGGAATTCATTACAAAGCAAGCCAAGACTATTGAAAAGTATTCTCATAGGAAAGTTGAAGAGAGAAAGACTAGACCCGGAGTCTATGAGGTAAACCAAAGCACTCTTAATGATTCAAGGTTAGATGCTTTGCAAGTTGAACTTAAATCTTTGAAAGAATTAATTGCATCTAACTTGAAAGCTCAGCAAGCCGAAGTGCAGGTAGCATTCAAGGAAGAGGATGCGAATTACATGGGTAAAGGTAACTACCAAGGGGGTTATCAAAACCAAAGAGGTCATAACAACAATTATAATAGGAATAATCAGGGAAATAACTACAAGCCTAATCATAATCATCCTGGTTTTTCTTATTCTAATCCTGAGGGTGCTTTGAACCCTCAAGCTTCTTCTAGCAATGCAGGCTAGCCGTCCAAGCCAGCTGAACCCGCTCAACCAAAGGATAGAGTTGAAGCAATGTTTGAGCAATTGATGGCTAGGATGGGAAATCTAGAGAGTACAGTCACTAGTGTAACCAAAGCCCAAAAAGTTTTGAAAACTCAAGTGTTCAAGAAGGCCGAAGACGCTCAAAGAGATCCAGAAAGACTTCCTGAAAAAATTGAAAATAATCCCAAGGGACAAGTCATGGAAATCACTACAAGAAGTGGATTGGAGACAAATGATCCACAACCAAAGGTTTTGGATAAAGGAAAGCAACCAACGGAAGAGGAGCCTAAGGAAAAAGAGAATTTCTACATCCCTCCCCCTCCATACAAACCACCACTTTCTTTTCCTAAATCCCGTGCTAGAGCTCAATTGGACAAGCACTTTGGTAAGTTCCTTGACCTTTTAAATAAATTGCATATTAACATCCCTTTTGTTGATGCTATTTTAGGGATGCCTGCCTATGGAAAGTTCTTGAAGAAAATCCTCTCCAACAAGAGGAAGCTAGAGGAATATGGAGAAGTCAGAATGACCCGGAGATCTACTGACCTCATCCAGAGGAACAGTGGAAAGATGCCACCAAAATTGAGTGATCCCGGATCTTTCTGTATCCCAATCAAAGTTGGAGATGGAACGTACAAAACACTTTGCGATCTTGAAACTAGTGTAAGTATTATTCCACTCGTTTTATGCAGGAAGGTTGGACTTGGAGAACCAAAGCCAGTAAAGATGACTCTTTGCATGGCAGACAGAACCACCACACGTCCTGTGGGAATGAGGATGTTCCAATCTAATTAGAGAAGTTCTTTATCCCTATTGGCTTTGTTGTTTTGGATATTCCTGCTGACTGTCCTGTTCCTATCATTTTAGGGAGACCTTTTCTTGCTACCTCTGGATGTTTAGTTGTTGTAGGGATGCTACCCTTACATTTAGAATTGATGAGGAAGTTGTGGAGTTTAAACTCCCTCCTTTGATTAAGGGACCCTTGCTTGGAGAGGATATGTACAACATCCTAGAGGATGATAAAGATGATTGGGAGATTATAAATTCAATTCTAAGTTCTGACCCTCTTGAGCAGGTTTTGACCATGAGCATCATGACAGTAGAACCAAAAGATGAACTGTTTGAAGAAGTCCGATCTTTGAGTCTTCTCCCCATCAACGAGGAATCAAGATTCGAAGAACTAACAGAAGCAGATGGCATCTCGGCCGAGATCCAAGAAATCTCGGCCGAGATTTGGCAACAGAAAGTTTTAGTTTCAGAAGATCAGGGCATCTCGGCCAAGACCGAAAAATCTCGGCCGAGATTTACCCTATCTCGGCCGAGATTTACCCTATCTCGGCCGAGATTCAACTCAGCTCGGGCCGAGATCCTTCATCTCCACCGGGAAGAGTTGGCCGAGATTTCTGAAGAAGAACCGGAGCCTCCTAAGGTCGAGATGAAGCCTCTTCCGACACAGCTAAGGTACGCCTTTCTTGGTTCTAACTCATCTTATCCCGTCCTTGTTAGTGCTAGCTTGAATGAACTTGAACTCGAGAAGTTATTGAAAGAGCTTAAGATGCATAGAAAAGCTTTGGGCTACACTATAGATGACCTCATAGGGATTAATCCTTCTATGTGCATGCATAGGATCTTGTTAGATGATGGACATAGGCCTTCTAGAGAACCTCAAAGGAGATTGAATCCTAACATGAAAGAGGTAGTTAAGAAGGAGATCCTTAAGTTGCTTGATGCGGGAATTATATTCCCCATCTCAGATAGTAAGTGGGTTAGTCCGGTACATGTTGTACCTAAGAAAGGTGGGATGACTGTCATAACTAATGAAAAGAATGAGTTGATCCCGATTAGGACTGTGACAGGATGGAGAATGTGCATTGATTATAGGAAGTTGAATCATGCTACTAGGAAAGATCACTTTCCTTTACCCTTCATTGACCAAATGTTAGAAAGGCTAGCCCAACACTCTTACTTTTGCTACCTAGATGGGTATAGTGGTTTTTTTCAGATCCCCATCCATCCGGATGACCAAGAGAAAACCACTTTTACTTGTCCTTGGGGTACCTTTGCTTATAGGAGAATGCCTTTCGGTTTATGTAATGCTCGTGCTACTTTCCAAAGATGCATGATGTCTATCTTTTCTGAATATATTGAAAACATCATGGAAGTCTTTATGGATGATTTTTCTGTTTATGGATCCTCTTTTGATAAATGTTTGGCTAATCTGTCTTTGGTCTTACAAAGATGTGAGGATTGTAATCTTGTTCTCAATTGGGAGAAATGTCATTTCATGGTTAGGGAAGGTATTGTGTTAGGTCACTTGATAGCTAACCGTGGAATTGAGGTTGATAAGGCCAAGATTGAGACTATTGAGAAGCTACCTCCACCATCATCAGTCAAAGGGGTAAGAAGTTTTCTAGGACATGCCGGTTTTTACCGGAGATTTATAAAAGATTTCTCTAAAATTGCTAAACCTTTGACTAACCTACTAATCAAGGATGTTCAGTTTGTTTTCTCGAAGGAATGCCTTGATGCTTTTTACAGGTTGAAGGAAGCTCTCATCACTGCTCCAATCATGCAACCTCCCGATTGGTCTCTTCCATTCGAGGTGATGTGTGATGCAAGCAACTTCGCAGTGGGAGCGGTGCTAGGTCAGAAGAAGGAAGGACTTACTCATGCTATTTACTATGCTAGCAAGACGCTTGATGGAGCTCAGCTGAATTATGCAACTACTGAAAAGGAGCTCTTAGCCGTCGTCTATGCATTTGAAAAGTTCCGTTCCTATCTTGTAGGAGCTAAGGTAATTGTGTACACGGATCATGCTGCGATTCGGTACCTTCTCACCAAGAAGGATGCAAAGCCACGTCTTATCCGGTGGATTCTTCTCCTTCAAGAATTTGATCTAGAGATTAGAGATAAGAAGGGGTCCGAGAACTCTGTAGCTGATCATCTTAGCAGATTGCCTCCAGAACTTATGGAAGGGGATGACATCCCTATTGACGATGCATTTCCGGATGAGCATCTCCACATGATGGAGAAATATATCCTCCAAATTTCAGGTGAAAAGGAACCTTGGTTTGCTGACATTGTTAATTATTTAGTTTGTGGTGAAATTCCTCCAGGTTTATCTCATTCTCAACGGAAGAAATTCTACAAGGATGTGAGACATTACTATTGGAATGAACCACTACTATTCAAGAGAGGACCCGAGGGAATCCTTAGGAGATGCGTCCCAGACGACGAGATTGAGAGTGTCATCCGACATTGTCATTCATTGCCCTGTGGAGGACATGCTAGTGCTCACAAGACTAGTGCCAAGGTATTGCAATCTGGATTCTTTTGGCTTAATCTTTTCAGAGATGTGCAGATATTCGTCACTGCTTGTGATTCATATCAAAGGACGGGCAACATATCTAGGAGGAAACACGCCGGATGCCTTCTTCATTCTTACATTGTGAGTATTGTTTTTACTTCATATTTATTATTCACATTAGGGACAATGTGAGATTTAAGTATGGGGTAGGATGCTTGCAATACCTTTTAGCATGTTTCTTTTATTTGTACTGCATTTTATATGAAAATCCAAAAAAATCAGAAAATTTCAAAAAAATTTGTGCTTCTAGGATTGATGTGACCTTAATGAGGAAATTGTGTATGTTTATTTGGCTATCGATGTTTATTTTGAGCTTAAATTGATTTAATGGCAACTATGGGATTTGAATGCCTTGTTTGTAATCTATATGATTTATTTGGATTACCTTGTTTAATCGGATTGATCTTGAAAAGTTGAACCTATATGATGAGTTCTTTTACATTGCACAAAAATGATTTAGGCAATTCGAATTCTTCTTCTTCTCTTCTTTACCATTTTCAGCACCTCAAACATTGAATATATTTTCCCCTTATGACCCATCCGGGAATTAGGAAAGTGAAGTTTGTAGGTGTATGCTTAATTGTGAAAAGTGAATTATGTGCAATATGTGAAGAAGTTGTTTGATTTGTGATATGTGAATTGAAAGCAAAAGCTTTCTATGGGTTTTGTTGGCTATGAAGATGAGTAACTCGGCACCATTCACATAATCGGGTGTTTGTGTCTTGCCAAAGTCGGATTAGTTTTAAAAACATTACCTATAGTTGATTTGGTATGTGCACTTTGGTGTAAGGTACGTGAAGGAAACTGAACACCAATGTTTCGGCTATTGTGCACCTATGCCCTTCACTCGAAAGAAAGGAAAAAAAAAAAAAGAAGAAGAAGAAAAAAAAATTCATGAAAAGAAAGGATGTATGTCGAGAAAGAAGAAAGAAAAGAAAAATGTTGTGTTGTCCTCTTTCCCGGATTTCCACCACATGACCTATACACATCCTACCTTTATCACGTTTCTTGGCCTTTATTTGTTAAGTCCTATTGATCTTTGCATACATGTAATTGACTTCATGGCCTAAACTTGGATTTTTCATGAATTTTAAACATTGGTAGTTTAAATGATGATTTTGGATTCCTTGCAAGGTGTAATTATCCTATATCTTGCCTATCTTACTTGACCTTAATCGAAATATGTCTTTAGCCTTGTGACTACACTCTGAAAGTGATCATGAATAGAAGCACTACCAAAAAGAGTTTTTGCTTTTGTTTAGCTTAGATGATTCATGCTATCTTGCCTTGAATTTATTATTTGCTTGGGGCAAGCAAAGATAAGTATGGGGTATTTTGATAACATGAATTATCGACCTAGTTTAGTAGAGCATATAGTTAGTTTTTCCTTTCCCGCATGCATGTTTTAGCCTTAAGTTGTGTTCTTTATACTTGTTTAATGCAACTTTGCGAGTATAGATGTCTACACACACTTTTGGTGTCTTTGTAGGTATTTTGGCGTGTTTCGGAGCTAAAACGATGCATTTGAGAATCAGGCCTCGAGATGGACGCTTAGGAGCGATCACGCAGGCACGGGAAAGGAGGAAAAGACGAGCCAAGACGAAACGCACGAGATTGGAGCAATCTCGGTCGAGATCCACATGATCTCGGCCGAGATCCAAGAAATCTCGGCCGAGATCCGAACCAGCTCGACCGAGATCCCATATCAGAAGTTTCTGTCGAAGAATCTCGGTCCCCATCTCGGTCCCGATCTCGGCCGAGATCCGAGAAATCTCGGCCGAGATTTTTCACATTTGACCGAGATTTCCGACCGAGATTTCGTCAACGCTGGATCACGAAGCAAATCTCGGCCCCGACTTTCAAAAATCTCGGTCACCGACCGAGATTTCCGACCGAGATTCCTGTTCGCCGTTTTATTTCGTTAATTTTCGGATTCGTTTGAGGGAAGCCCGTTGCGGGATATAAAAGCAAAGCCCTAAATGATTTCCGGGGGTTCCCATTTCATTGAAATTTCGAGCTCCTTTGGAGAGAGCTTTTTCCCCTTTTCTTCTCCCTTTGCCCTAAGCCATTGTTGGCCATTGTTGAACTTGTTGGAGCTTGGAGAAACTTCGCGAATATTGGGGAATTTGACGTTTTGCTAATCCTCTATCAATAAAGCTGAGTTTCTTCTTCAATCTCTATTTTAGATTCTTGTTTATGCATTCTCTCTTGAATCTCTTGAATCTCTTGAATTGATTGACTTGATTGGATTGATAATTGCTTCTTTCATTGAATTGCTTGGATTGATGATTGATTCTTCCATTGAATTGAGTGGATTGATGATTGCGTTTGAAATGTCGCTTGTTGGCTAAACTCGTGTGGATCCGAGGTGAATTGGGATTCGTTATTACTCGGACTATGATGGAATTGTGCTTATTGCTTGGTTTTAGTAGCTTTGAAATCCTTTGGTTGGCTTGTTCTTAAACCTAGTTAGAATTCTCTAGCTAGTAACCTAAACCGGAATTGAGACCTACCCGGTAATGTTCCGTTTGGATACTTGAGTGTTCGACCTTAGGTAATAGAGGTGGAAACCTCTATTGGGTTGAGTGTGCCTAGATTTTGTCCTAAGTAGGGTAATACCTGAGACTTACCCGGTAATGGTTTACCTTTCCCTTAGTTCGGAATTTGGTTTGTTTAGAATTTCCTACCTCTCTACCTTGAGACTTACCCGGTAATAGGTAGTTGGTTTGGAACTAGATAGTCTTGAGACTTACCCGGTAATAGACTATCAGTTTAGAAACGTTCTTCCCTGAAGTTTGTAACCATAGATCTTTAGAGATATTTCCTGAGTCCGTGCGTAATAACGATGACCTTGAATCCTTGGAATCCGCATTTTCTTTATTGATATACTTTCGTTTATCTGTTTTACTTGGTTTTCGATCAAATATGTTATTTGATTGTGAACTTTACAGAAACCCTCCAAACCTCATTTGATCTTTCTTCCCTTCTTTTCCAACCTCATTCTTTTATTTTGATTTACGCTATCTGTGATCAAATCTGCATTCCAAACATTTAGTCCCTGAGTTCGACCTTGGAATACTTACCCTAACTGTAATTGACCCATACATTGTGGGTTCGCTACAGATTCGGTATTTATTTCTTGTTTATAAATTTAAAACATACCGTGTTTTTACTAACCTGTGAGCTTTTATCATTCTTGATAAAAGTTTATAGGGGCGTGAAAATAGCGAACAATGCTCTTTGATAGTAGGATGCAATACCTTTTTTGTATAGAATTATGCATATCATAAAAACACTTGTTCAATATTGTCCGGTATGATCCGCTTCATGTTTCTGAAGAAGTATTCCATCAGGCATCATTTTCCCCATCAACGATTGCAAATGCAATTGGGTAGATTTGTTGATTTGCATCTTGTGCAGTGGCAAGTAACAACACGCCTCCATACTTCCCTTTCATGTAAGTGTCGTCTACTGTTATTACATACATTCAATTTTAAATTTGATACACACACGCACGCACGCACGCACGCACACACGCACGCACGCACGCACGCACGCACGCGCGCGCGCGCACACACACACACACATATATATAGTTAAAGATAAGATACCCACCATATTGTATGAACTAACAATTGTAGGACATTCCTCACCTTTCCGATTGCTTCATATCCTTTAATAGATTGTCCAAATTCCACAAATAAATACTTGAACCGATTACTAGCATCACGTTCAAGATGAACAACGGTTCATGGGTTGTAATATACCAACATGTATAAGTATGACGACACTCCTATGTAATGCTTCTCTGAGGTTCCTCTTATCATGTCTTTAACAATTTCTTGTGCTTTCCAAAACTGCTAGTGGCAGCGTCAACATTGTGTAGACTTTTCACAACTGTGATAATTTGATTGACTGAAGGTAACTTATTTGTATCACCATACCTATACCGTACATACACATTAACATGACATATCAATATATCAAAGTATAACATATTGGGTAACACAATTGCCTATCAATATATTGTGTATAAAGGTTGGGTAACAAGTTTTCGTATTAACACTTTAGGTAACATGATTGTGTATTATTCAATATTGGGTAACATTCATGGGTATGGTATTAAGGTTTGGTAGCAGATTTTAGCTTAAAGCCTTAAACATGTGGTTTATTATCATATTGGTTATAAAGGTTTGATATTAAGGTTAGGTAATAGTTTTTAATTCCGGTATATTGGGTAACGAATGGGTATCAAGATAAAGTTAATTACCACATTGTGTAATCTTCTTCGGTATTAACATGTTTTCGTTTAGGGTTGGGTAACATGTTTGTTATTAGCATATTAGGTAACGATCTTGGGAATTAACCTATTTGGTAATAGGTTTGGATTTTAGCATATTGGGTAACAATCTTGGATATTGATCTATTGAGTGACATGATTGCGTATAAACTAGTTGGGTAAAAATCTTGGGTATTATATTATTAGGTAACATGATTGACTATGAACTAATTAGGTATTATCTTTGGGTAACATGTTTGGGTATTAGTATATTAATGTTTTGGGTTTATATAACATGATTGGGTATTCCAACATTGGGTTACAAGATTAAGTATTGACATATAATATAAAAAGATTGGGTATTATTTACTTACATTGCTTTCACTTTTTCAGCTATGACATAAAACGAAGGATTCCTTTTCCTTGTCCTCCTCAAATGAAATGAACAAGAGTGTGTTCTTGAACTTTGAAGTGATAAAGGTTGATGATTGGTCACGAATAGTGAAACACACCTTCCATTTGCACTCTTTGTAAACACACATTTCCGTTATGGACCTCTTTCTTGATTTCACTATCTTATATTTAGAATATTTTAGCTATTGCATTTAAACACGATGCATTCTTCACATCTATTTTTGTCTTGTAAGTTTTGCCAATCATAATTATCAAATCTTTTGTTAGAGCCTCCAAATCCATTGTTTTGCAAGACAATGCCAAATCATCCTCAATTGACTCTTTCACAATTCCAGCGCTTATCACTTTGCTTAAGCAAGCTCCAACTTCAATTGTTTTGATACACAATGGAATATTCTAACAAAACTTGTCCATTTTATTGATTTCCACAAAAGCTTCGAAATCCTCTAATATGTTAACATCAAATTGCCAGACTGAGCGATTGAAATGATTCTTGTAAGAATACACAATTTCAAATATTGTGAGACATATTTGAACCGTGAGACAAACAAAGTTTTTAGATCAAATGATATTCCTTCTTCAACAACCGATGACTTACTTGTAGGGATGACAATGGATCGGGTGATGGATGGATGTACTACTTTCACATTTTTATGAAAAGTTGGTCACTAACAAAGGACATGAATGAGGGTCTTACTAGGCTTCCATCGGGGGAGGAGATTTGGAAGGCGGCGACACAAATGCAAAGAGAAAAGTGTTGGGAACTGACGACATTCAAGCTATCTTTCACCAAAGATTGTGGGTTATTGTGGGCTCATAGATAATCCAGTATATACAAGATTGGTGGAATGGAGGGATAAACATTACATATATCAATGAGACGGGTCATTTCACTTATTTTAAAAGTCAACGAGCCCTCTTGCGTTTGTGAGCTTATGCCTACCAGTTTATGCACATTTCTATATAGAAACATTGCGGAAGTCCTTGCTAATAGCTCAAAGAGATTCTCTCCAACATTATCTCTTGTGAACAAAGTGCATTCGTTAAGGGAAGACACATTACAAACAATGCGCCTATATCATTGGAAGCCTTCCATTATACGAAGAATAAACGAACCAGAAAGGAAGGAGTGATGGTGTTAAAACTCGAGATGAACATAGCGTATGACGGAATCAAATAGCTTTTCTTGGAGAAGGTAATGGAACACTTTGGTTTCGACTTTTAATGGATCAACTGGGTGATGCAATGTGTAAAATCTACTTCCTTTACTTTTAATATAAATGGGTGTCGTAGAGGAAGGGGGGTGCCCACTCGAGGAATCCGGAAAGGAGACCCGATGTCGCCCCACCTTTTCATTCTTTGTGTTGATATTTTTTCATGTTTGTTGAAAAAAGTGAAAGATAGAGGTACTATTCATGGTGTGCAGATTCGAAGGAATGCTTCGATTTTATCTCACCTCTTTTTTCCGATGATAGTTTGTTGTTTGCTCGTGCAAACTTCAGGAGGGGTCGATGATTGTTGATGTTATCAACCCATATGAACGGGCCTCGGGTCAAAAAAAATTACTATGCAAAGTTTGAAGTCTCTTATGGCAAGAATGTTTCTGCGATAAATGACATCCACTTGGCGAGACTGATGGGTATTAGAAGGTTCCAATGTCATGGAATGTATCGAGTTATTCCTGCTATCATTGGGCACTCAAAGAAAACTACTTTTGAAGGAATTAAAGATCGTATAGCAAGGAAGTTGCAAGGTTTGAAAGAAAGAATGTTTTACAAGCAGGGATGGAAGGAGGTACTTCTAAAAACAATATATCATCTAGAGTATCACTACTTATTGATGAGTGTATTCAAAATGCCGGATGACATGGTGGAGAAAATTCATGCTAATGATAACAGGGTTCTGGTGGGGCAAGGTTGGAAGGAAAGAATGCTTTCACAAGCAAGGAAGTTGCAAGGTTGGAAGAAAATTCATGTTATGATAGCAAGGTTATGGGCGAAACAAGGACGAAACTTGATCAATGATGAAATCTTCCCTGGTATACAAGGTATTGAAGACCTGTTATTATAATGAAACATTGTTCCTCTTAACTCATTTGAGTCGTGACCTGCTCATGACAAAACATTTGGGGAGCGAAACTTGGAGGGATTGGGATGGAGAATTGGAAGGAACGTCAGGGTGAATATATGGTATAATGATGGATCATTGATAGGGTGGGAAAATGTCTACGCACTCCAGAGGAAAGAATAGATGTGAACCCCTCCTTGATAGTGGGGCAACTACAAACTAGAATGGTGAAAGGTGGAGGATGGACGTAATTGCTCAGACTTTCTTTGCGAATGATAAAGCCTCGATTATGGTTATGACTCCTACTCTTAGCGATGATGATGATTGTAGGTGTGATGGTCATCGAATGATGAGATCTTCTTTGTTAATCGGCATACTATTTAAGGAAATGCAATCAGTTAGATAAATGTCAGGAAAGAATTGCGGGTTAAGTGAAGAGTGTTGCTATTATCATATGGAAACTTAAGATCCCTCCTAACCTTCTTTAATACAATCAAATGTTTATTTTTCCTTGGCAATATCATTGAGAGGGTTTTGGTGATCGGATGCGATCTTCTTAGGTCATTTACTAGTTGGAAGTCGATGGGTTAATCAGTGGTACAAAAGGGGTTATTGTTGGAAGTCGATTATTAGTTGGGGATGACACCGACTAGAATAAAATTGATTGATCCGTGTAAGGAGAACTTGAGAAGTATAAGAGGATGTTTACTTCAAACCTATTATTTTGCTTAAATAGAGGAAAGATAGAGGTGTTCATAATGTTTCGCCCAAGTTGGATTGATGGTGTGTTCTCACAAAGGGAAGTTGGGTTATAACTCTTAGACATCTTCAAGGAAGCCGTAGTAGAAGGATGGTGTGACATGGAATAAAAGGTTGATAGTGGTGGTGCATGCATGGAGGTTATGACGTCTTCACCTTTGCTAAATAACTGTCGGGTTTTGGACAACTGTAGTTCGAGTATACTTTTCTGTCGGAACGAACATGAGATGGAGAGATGATGAGTGACTAGGGAATGTGATATGGATCTCTTGTTGCCCTAAAAAATTAAATATAGTTGTTCTTATCTAAAGAGTTTCTTTGGAGACGATATACTCCATTGGTAATCTAAGCCAATTCTGATAACCCTGGTTATTTGTAGGCTGATGAGTAGTTTTGGAAATATGTGCATCAATTATGGACCCTAGAGTCATTACCTGACTGGTTGGAGAAGAGTCGATGAAAACAACAAATTTATTCAACGTTGTAAAGAAATTGAACCTTAGAAGATTATGAGATTACTTACGAAGCAGCATGGTTATGCTTGCAAGCTAGTAGACCTTGAGTCGAGAAATTGGACCTTAGAAGAAAATCATGTACATCTAATGCTTCCTATTCGAGTGGTACTAAGATATGTCTGAGAAAAAGTCATATTAGTGGATGGGTAAATCCATTGTGGCTAAGTTGCAACTCCACGTGGACAAGTTAACAAGTGTAGAATAAACACCATGTATTAAGAAGTGAGTCTAACAACCTAAACATATAGTGGGTGAAGTGATGACCAAAGGATATCCTTATGGATCTATTCAAGAGTGCAACATAGCCGATGATTCGACACTGAATGAGTAGTGATCATTCAACAATAGTGCGGCCATTCCCGTTAAGAAATGTGACCGGATGAGTCATCTAGTAGAAGAGCTCACTAGAAAAACATGAGAATCCACCTTGTGTCTAGTATCATGTTTTTAAGTATAGATTTCCTACCGAACCTTGAGATTTTGGGAGCTAAGTAGGCAGCTCGGTATCAAGTTAATTATAAAATCGAGATAGAGAACTATAAATCAATCTGATGTTACCACTACCATGAGGTGATTGTGGGAGGATATACACATTGATTTTGTTATTGGTTTGTATCAAGTTGGAGTCACGAGGAGGCATAAGTAGGGATGGCAATTTCACCCGCAACCAGTGATTACCCGAAAACCCGAACCACTCAAATGGTCGAACACTTGGTAAAATGCGGTTGAAATGCGGGTTATGGTTGAATGGTTGATGATCCGGTTACGGTTTAGGGTGAGAAGTTTAAAAACCATCACCCGAACCACCACCCAAGCCATCACCCGACCCGACATTCACCCCATGTTCAACCGAACTTTAATCTAATTATGATAAGATAAAATACAATACAATAAAATAAACCTTTAACTTTTACAAGCCCTAAGTCTTTATTTTACTCAAGTTACATAGAAACGCTCCCACTCTCCAACCTTCCACACTTCCACATCTCCAGTCCACACTTCCACAGTGTAAACCCTAAGTCGCAGACTCGTAGATTATGCAGCCAAAGCTTCCATGCCTCCACACTCTTGAGCCCTTTATGTTGTTGAATGCCGAGTTGTTGTCTACTGAGTTGTTGCGTTGCTGATTTGTTGAGAGCTGTTGAGTTTTGTTGATCGATTGCTGAGTTGTTTGATTTACTGAATGTTGTTTGCTAAATGTTGAACGTTGAATTGTTATTTGTTGATGCAAATTTTTAATTCATGACTACAATTGTTACAAGTTGTTGAATTGTTGTATACGGCCCATTTAACAATTATAGTTGTTTTTTTAATTCACGACTACCATATATGCGTTTTTAAAAAAAAAGAAAAGAAAAAAGAGTAATTGCAATTTACAAGCTTAATTTTCCGGTTGAACCCGTAAAAACCCCGACCCACCCGATAAATCGCGGTTATGGTTTAGGGTGAAGGGGAGCTTGGGTGGGTGATGGCCCGGGTGAACGGTGTTGTAGTACGGTTCGGTTGATGGAAGTGATACAACCACTCACCACCCGAACCATTGACATCCCTAGGCATAAGTGATAATTTATTGATTAAGGAAACTGTATGATTGTGTCATACTAAGGGAAAGGTGACCTGATGGAGGACCATCCTCTATAGACCCTACACAAGGACATATCCCTACACAAGGTCCTACACAAGAACATATCCCTACACAAGGTCCTACACAATCTCCAAATGTACCAAATATGACGGCCATGCAGACTTTGGAATGTCCTAGGAATGAGTTTGAAGATGGAGTTCAAAACCCTAACGGCAAAGGAGCGGACGGCGGGCAAGCGAAGCGAGGAGCGGATGGCGGGCAAACGGAGCGAGGAACGGACGGACGGAGCAGGAAGCGAAGCGCCAGGCGTGACATGATCCGGAGCTCGGCCGGGATTGTTAGACGACACCGAGATGGAGGCCGAGATAGCCGAAACCCTATTTTTGTTATAAATTAGGGAAGACTTGTGTTTTTGTTATAATTTAGGGAGCTCTCTTTAATTTTCTAAATTATATTGTTGGTTTTATTTTACTTTTTTCTTTTAGGATAAGAGTGTCTATATATAGCCTCCTTAGTTTCTTTTCTAGTTACGTTATTCATTTTGCAAAAGACATTGTTTATTCCTACAAAATCAATCAAGAGAGAGAGCTTTTGGTTGGCATATCGTTGTGAGTTGTTAAGCTTGGTTGAGTTTGCTTGTGTCGATCCCGAGATTGGTGCTTCAAACCTTCACTCGCCTCCTCCTTGTGCTTGTCTTGATTAGAAGGCTTGTGTAAGGTTGTAGTGTGGATTGGGTTGAGGATTGACGGAGTTTTGGGTCTTGATCCTTTAGATCGAGGTTCTTCCTCTTGTTTCTCTCCTTGGTTCTTTCTTCTTTGAATTATCCTCTTTTCTTGTGTCTTGTTCAGCGTTTGGTCTTAGTTTCGGTTTCAAACGGAGTCATTTGCACCTAGATCGAGTCCTAGCGGGATTATCCCCGCATCAATTGGTATCAGAGCTAATTGGTGCCTTTGATTCAAGAGTCAGTTTCGTTCACGTTTTCCTTTTGTCTTGTTGAGTCGTGGTAGTCTAAGTTGGTGTTTGTTTTGCTTGGAGAAGAGAAGCTTAGCCGATCCAAAGCCCTTTTCTCTACCATTTCCGGCATTGTTCTAGAATAGCCGGCCACAAAAAAAAATCAAATAAAAAAAACGGTTATAGGCTATTATCTTCAATCCCTACATTATAGCCTAAGTAACCTCCTAGTCTTTTATTCAACGTACAAAAAAAAAAGTGGTTACATAGCTACAATATCTCCTATTTTGTAGCAACTACATTATCTACCTTCATCCATCTCTCCTACAACGTAGCTACTAGTAAACCGCTTCCTAAAATTTCGGTCAACCACCTTTGATCTTCCTACAAACTAGTGCAAAACATTAGATAAAAAAAATACATTTTGATCGTCGACCGAGAGAAGTTATCAGTCAAGCTACAAGGAGAAACATCACCGTTCACCTTTGCACAACACATCGGCTCTATCTTCCCCTACCATTCAAGCATCCAACGACAACATCACATCTCACCTCTTCCATTTTCCGTCAACACAAAATCGAGTCTTTTCTTCAATTCAATCTTTGCTTCAAACACAAAGTCTTGTTAGTTTTAGTCAAAACTCAACCTTCTCTTTACGTCAATCTTACTCTCTTAATACAAGGAGTTGCTTGTGAAGCCTAGAGTATCAATTAAGGTCGTATTGATCCTTGCAAACCGGTTACATCAAGAAGCTTGCATCTACATCAACAAGAGAGAAGAGGGATACACAAGTGAGAAGTTTTCGGTTATTGTCTAACCTTTCACTCTTTACGTGTTCATTGTTTGTGTTGAAGCATGTCTAGGTCCCGGAGTCCAAGCAAGGCTAGTTGTGAGCCAATACATCCGGAGATGTTCAACCTACTCAAGAGACTTTCCGACTTGATGGAAAGCCTTTCCAAGAGATTGGAGGCCATGGAGGCTCGGACGCCACAACCTCCTACTCCGCCGCTGAGATCGACGTTCAAATTGAGCGGGATGTCAAATGTACAAAGGAAGGCGTCACAAGAGCACCACCATCACAGCCCCTTAGCACGAGGTAATATCCATACTAATCCCATACACAATGTGCCTAATGTACCTTCGTATGTTGATGATTTTCAGCCTACACAAGACGTACACAATGAAGAGGACGTGTGGGAAGAGTACCCGAGATTCTATCATCAACCTCGGCGAGGTCGAGATAGAGACTACTTCCGGCCACCCCAAGAGCAAGATGGCCTAGGCAAGGTCAAGATCAAGATTCCCACATTTGAAGAAAAGTGCGACCCGGATGTATACATGGATTGGGAAACAAAGGTCGAGCAAATTTGGTCATGGCATAACTTTGGCGAGGTCAAGAAGGTACAACTAGCAGCCTTGGAATTTCAGGGATACGCTCTAGTTTGGTGGGACAGTCTTGTCAAAGAACGTGTAAGGACGTTGGATCAGCCAATAGCCACTTGGGAGCACATGAAGGCTCTCATGAGAGCTAGGTTTGTGCCACCCCACCATACCCGGGAACTACGCCAACGGCTAGAAAACTTGAGACAAGGAAGCAGGAGTGCCGAAGAAGCTTGCACAACCATGCAAATGGCCATGGTGAAATCTAACGTGCTCGAGGATGAGGAAAACACTATGGCAAGGTACTTACGCATCTTAAACTCAAGTTTAGCTAAAAAGGTTGATATGTATCCTTATAGCACTATGGAGCAATTGCTACACATAACCATCAAGGTGGAAAGAAAGTCCAAGCAAAGAAGCCGAGATGGCACGCCACCATATGGAGCACATGAAGCTTGGAGACAAAACAACCGACCGTCGGGCCCAAGCCGAGACCCGCCGGGCCAAAGAGAAGAGAAACGGACAAGCACCCACGACACAAGACAATGTGCGAAGGAACCCTACACAAGCTACACAAACAAGACATTTGAATGAGCCTTCAAATGGTCATAGAGGGAGTACTTCTAACCCTTCACCTAGAACTAGGGACATTGTTTGCTTTAAATGTCAAGGTAGGGGTCACATGAGTCGGAAATGTCCCAATAAGAAAACTTTGATTATCAATCATGTAGGGCATTATGAAAGTGAAGATGATAGTGAGCATGAATCTGATTTAGTGGATAACATTGAATGTGATGAGCATGAAATAGATGGCATAGAGTTATTTGCAACTAAATCTGTGTGTGATGATATTATTGAGTGTGATGAGCATAAGCATGACATGAATGATCTAGAGTTGAATAAGAATAAATCTGAGTTAGAGTTAACTATTGATCTTGATTGTGACATAACCTCCAATTTATTGCATTCATCTTTAGATTGTTCTTTACAACTTCTACATGAGGATTTACCCCCTATTGTGCCTTTAAATCGACACTTAAGGTATCCTACCCCTAGGATCAAACCAAAAAAGACTTGTGAGGTGCAATCTCGAGTTCCAGCATTGGTGGATCCTTATAGGAAAAGCATTAAGGATGAAGTTGTACATGTAGATGTGAGATTTCCTAGTTTATTACCCACCTTAAACTTGAGCATTTTAGAAGATATGCATATTAAGGAGTTTGTTATAGGTAGATATGAGTTGAAAGATGCTTATATAACTTGGGAGATGCTTGTTAAGGTTCCTAAGTTAGTTGTTCATGAGTTGAGGATTAGAGCTAGGAAAACAACCCTTATACCACCTAGTTTACTCATACCTATGTCAACTTGTGTGTTTGATTGTTACATGTATGATTGTGTTGTTATTTCTCCTATTAACATTTTTATGAACAACACTTCATTAGATGCACAAGAAAAATACTTAAGGGATGTTTTCACTAACCATTCTTTTTAGTACTTGAATGATAAATTTGTTTTCTATGATTTCAACTCAAACATTATTTATATACTTGTATTTGTAGGTGCCTTCCAACCGGACCACATCCAGGTTTTTGAAAGCTATGAGCCGAACCATAAATCTGATTTGGAGCTAGAAGAAGGGAAGAGGAGGAAGAAGGGTTCACGGCATTTGGAGGAAAAGAATGACCAAGTTCTTAGTGTCCAACCATCTAAAGTCCTTTTTGCTTCTAAGAGAGAGCTGCTAGATTGGTACCTACCTTTGGACGATTTTCCAAGGCATCTGGATAAGAGACTAGCCATAATAAAGGGAGGTAACTCATATACTTTATTTCGTGAGAAATTAAAAGGAGCATGTCTTAATTACTCTACATATGATAATGTTTTTCATGCATTGATTAGGGTCTTTAAGATTTGACCACCTCACTTGTGTTTTCTTAAAGCTAGAGTTGTTTCTTCTTTAAGGAAGCATATTTTAGTCATCAACTTGAATTTTAATGTGATAAGCATGGTGAATATTGAGGAGTTACATGTTTTTAATACTGATTTTGGTGATACTCGAGAGAAATGTGTGCTAAAAGGATCTAAGAATGAATTCTACTTCTTTGAGGAATTCTTGTGTAAAATTGATGGTATTTGCATCTTTAGGTGTTTCTCTAGGCCCTTAGTTGTAGAAGGGAGGGATATACCTTATTATGATTCGCACATTAATTTTTATTGGTCATATTTACTTGGGAATGTAGTGCATATGACTAAGAGATGTTTGGAGAATCTTATGAGCATGTTTAGGCATATATTACACGAATTCTGCAGCCCTTTGAAGTTTCCAACAACCCCTTGGGAATGCATTATTATTGGCTTATTTATGGGCTTAGCTAGAGCTAAGAAGGGGAGAGATCCCATCTTTGAGGTTATAGTTCTAGCACATATCACATTTGCTTGTATTAGAATCTCACATTCATCTATACATCTGAATCCTTATGAGTATATTGGTGTTTTAACTTCTCTAACTTCTACTAACTCTACACCGTTGCCTATGAAGGAGCGAGTGAAATTTTATGTAGAATTTCAGGTTTGGAACATCAAGAAGAAAAGAAAGCACAAAACTTATGTGCTAGAGCTGCTGGACGAATATGGTGTGAGCCCTACCTTCAATGTAGGTGACTTGAGCCCTTTTGACGCAAGGGATGACCAAGATTGTGATTCGAGGTCGAACCCTCTCCAAGTGGGGGAGTATGATGGAGGACCATCCTCTATAGACCCTACACAAGGACATATCCCTACACAAGGTCCTACACAAGCTCCAAATGTACCAAATATGACGGCCATGCAGACTTTGGAATGTCCTAGGAATGAGTTTGAAGATGGAGTTCAAAACCCTAGCGGCAAAGGAGCGGACGACGAGCAAGCGGAGCGAGGAGCGGACGGCGGGCAAACGGAGCGAGGAGCGGATGGACGGAGCAGGAAGCGAAGCACCAGGCGTGACATGATCAGGATCTCGGCCGGGATTGTTAGACGACACCGAGATGGAGGCCGAGATAGCCGAAACCCTATTTTTGTTATAAAATTAGGGAAGACTTGTGTTTTTGTTATAATTTAGGGAGCTCTCTTTAATTTCCTAAATTATATTGTTGGTTTTATTTTACCTTTTTCTTTTAGGATATGAGTGTCTATAAATAGCCTCCTTAGTTTCTTTTCTAGTTACGTTATTCATTTTGCAAAAGACATTGTTTATTCCTACAAAATCAATCAAGAGAGAGAGCTTTTGGTTGGCATATCGTTGTGAGTTGTTAAGCTTGGTTGAGTTTGCTTGTGTCGATCCCGAGATTGGTGCTTCAAACCTTCACTCGCCTCCTCCTTGTGCTTGTCTTGATTAAAAGGCTTGTGTGAGGTTGTAGTGTGGATTGGGTTGAGGATTGACGGAGTTTTGGGTCTTGATCCTTTAGATCGAGGTTCTTCCTCTTGTTTCTCTCCTTGGTTCTTTCTTCTTTGAATTATCCTCTTTTCTTGTGTCTTGTTCAACGTTTGGTCTTAGTTTCGGTTTCAAACGGAGTCATTTGCACCTAGATCGAGTCCTAGCGGGATTATTCTCGCATCATGACCAAGTGAGTTGTCTCCCAATAGAGCGCATTAAACATCCGATAAGATTCATTTAGATTCCTAAGTTCATTACTCTAGATATAAGGGGTGTTGCAATTCGGGATGTTGGAAGCAAGTGCATTCAATAGAAGGAATTGATATTTAACTTATACTAGATATGGCTATGTGATGATCCGAACAGGGCTTGTTAAGAACAAAAAGGTGGTATGTCACTAGCGGGGGTGAATCTTCAAGGATATAATGAGTGTGGTATGGAATGAATTCTAGGTTTCATCGCTAGAGTAGCTTTGATCCGAGAGCGTATGTTGGTAGTACATAGTCGCCATAAATCATACACCGACAAGAGGCCCCGACCATTGAAATTCGGAGTTAGTTCTGATGTGTCGTTGAGAGTTTCACCAAAGCGGGGCATTCGGCGCTTCGGCATTAAGGGGATGTTGAGTCCTCGATATTTAAATATGAAGAAAGTGATATTGAGTTACCAATCAAAAGATATTGCAAATTGAAGTTTTGATAGCTGCAACTTGTTCTTGGAGGTCAACCTTAGAGAGAGGGTTTTTTATCCTAAACAAAACCATATATTTTTGGAAATGAATTGATTCTACATAATGTGCCCTCCAATCCTTGTCCATGGGTCATATTTATAGAGATTTGGAGGTGGTTTAAACCCTAGATGATTCTCATTGACTAAGAGAGAACGGTGGCCAACTCGGCCAACAATGAAACAAAGGGGTAGACCAAGTCATATGGCTTGGCCCGAGTTAACTTTTTGTTGCCTAAACTCGGTCGAGCGAAGCTTAACTCGGTCCAACACTCCTAACAAGACTCGGTCCAAGCCTCTACTGGGTTCTTCCTTGAGGCTTTTCGTTTGGAACTTTGAAGCCATTACTTGCATTGGTTTCTCTCTTGGGACGATGATGCTATTAATTTGCTTGCCCTTTGAATTATGCTTGGATGATTCCTTCTTAGCCCTATTTCAAGCCAAAACACCTACAAACACATAACAACGGAGAGTAGACATCTATTTTAGAATTTTAAGCATAAGCCTAAGTGTAGGTGTCAATTTCCATGCAAAATAAAGGTAAAACGAAAAGAATACAACAAAAACTAGCTATAAACATACGAAACCATGCTATCATATACATTATATGTGATTCAACAACTAGGTCTATAATCATATACTTTTGAAGAATACCGTACATGATAATATTTGAAACATAATCAATAGCCCTCCTCGTAGGGCTAAGTAAGCTAAAAGATTTAAATTTACCGAAAACTGAAATTGAAGGAGACAACCTAAATGTGATCAATTGTATTTTAGGGATTTTGCAACCCCTTGACAAGCAAATATTTTAACCGGAAAAATCATGTTTCTCCGACAAACCTTCGAAGAAGTTCGTCTCAAACATGTCTTTCAAGAAATCAACATAGGGACCTACGCTCTCTCTTCATTGGGCCAGGTCCCCCAATGTTTCACAAGTGTCGAAGAACTGATTCTAAATAATGCACTCTTTCAACCGGTGCATACGACTTCAACGTTATGATGAGCTTTCGTTTATCTTTCTTACGGCTTCCCGAAACTCGGGCTACTATACTTATATTAACCCGAACAACTTTCTTCTAGAATTAAAAAAATCTACTCTGTACGGTAGATAGATTGTTAGATTAGAAATTCCAAAGTGACATTTTAAGAATGGTCTTGAGTAATTTTCACAAATTTTGAACCAAATCTTACAAATTGAAGGGGGCGGGCCCAGCGGGGACGTGGGGTGGTGGAACCGAAACCCTAAAACCCAAATCACGCATTTGTGTTCACTGTACAGCTCATGTGCAGGCGTGCAGCCTCTGATCTCTCTCCGTATCCATTTTCCGGCGACTAATCGGAAGCTTCTCCATTGCGCGTGTTTTCTCTCTCGGCTTGCTCCGCGCCTCCAGTCTTCTCCCAATCATCAATTTCCATCTCCAGGTTAGAGAAATGGTCATCTAATCTACTGTAAAACATCATAATTTTTTGACGCCATTTAATATCTGGATTTGATTCTTTGTTTTTGATGAAAAAAGTTTCATTGAAGACTAAAGAAAAATGATAATACCTTCAGTATTTGAAACACCAATGTATTGTGATTTGTGACCTGTTTACTGTTTAGTGGTTGGTTAGATTTAGGATGTGTATTAGTATTTTTGAGTGTCAATATTGATCAAATGTTCACCTGATTATCTCGATCAATAATACTTGTGAGCTATATCATAGATTACGACGGTTGCAGAATTTGTATCATTGTGGTTTTATATTGCTGAGCATGTTATTTTTATGTATGTGATCAAGAAATTTGCTTTTCTTCCTACAAGGTGACGAGGTATTGTTTTTATTGCTTAAAAAGGTGATGGATTTATTGCTGTCTAGACGTCTAGCTTTTAGGAATCATAGGTATGACTTCAGATTTAAAGAGCTTATAGAACAAATCTTCTTCAAGGTCTTCACTAAATTGCTGCTGTAGGAACATTCTAGAATGTAGGAAATTCCTACTTCAGGGGGTTGACCTGTAAGTCTGGTTTGCTCACACAGTAGTTGAGTTGATGAAACCTTTTTAGTATGTCTCATTTCTAATGTTTGATGTAAAGCCAGTGTTAGAGTGTTTTGACTTTTGACAAGTAACTCTAATAATACATGAGCTTGCTTTCTACCTTAAGCAGTGGTATGACTTGACAGCAGTTTGTTCAAGTGAGTTCATTCAGTAAAATGGCAATTTAGGATCTTGTTAGGACTTAGAAATTTGTTGTCCTACTTGTTGCATGCTTAACATTGTGTTTGAGCTACTTTGTGTGGGTTTCACATATGCAATGAGATTGAATTACTGCCTAAAGACTAAGATGGAACTTGGAGTTTGCTAAATTTGTAGTTATTTGTTATATGTAACCCTGTTTTGGATTTCTTCTGGCCGCTGGTTGATGATTGATTTGCTAGCATGACCCTCTGCAATACAACCCCCTAGTACTGTACATGTCATATGCCATTTCTTAAAGGTTGTCAAATCATATTTTTTCATGTATGACATACTGATATTGTACCGTCAGGGTTATTTTGCAATGGGTCACATTTAATGAATTATTTCTTGTCATTCCTACTGAAGGATTGGAATGTTGAGACTGGCTTCGCTCACACAGTACTAGTTAATTAGACAAACCGTGTAGTAGGCTTCTTCAACTGCTTGTAATCAATCTGTGTAGCAGAAGTTACCAGGTTATTTTGTAGACTGAAACTTTGCTAGAGTAATTTGTACTTTTTCAACCTTGGTTATTTTATTAGATGTCCTAGATATAAGAGAATGCCTTACTTCTTTTTAGTACTGAAGGAATTATTGCTATCTTCTGAAGGCGCTTTGATTTTGTATGGACTTTATCTGTTCAATACACTCCTTTAATGTCTTCTAACAGCATGCTGATTGACCTAAGTGGTAAACGTTACCAGGTTATTTTGTAGACTAAACCTTCTCTAGTTTATCCTTTCAAAAACATGACAAGAATTCTTGACATTTAAATAAACACTTATGCTGGATATGAAATAGTTATATATTATATTGCAAAGCCTCCCGAGTCATGACTGCAGTCGCTCACATCTATCGCTCCCGTCGTTCTTCTCAGTCGCAGCTCTAGCGCAAGTCCAACCGCGTCCTCCTTGTCGCGGACTCGCGGTATAAACCGCAGCAAGCCAGCAACCTCGCCCTCCTTGTCTCAGTATAAACCTCAGCAACCTTCCCCTCTTTGCAAATAAAATGTAAGTTTGATATTTTGGGTCCTGTAGACGTTCAAAAATCGGCCGGTAAGCCCTCTATATGTGGTCATCCAACTCATCTTTACTACTTTCTCAACTTATCATTCTATAAATTTATCTTTGGAAAGTAGGCATTGTTTATTGAAATCGTGAACTGGATTGTGGGTTTGTGTGCAGAATGAAAATTAGGGTTTGTTTACAGAAATTAAATCAATTAGCAACTTAAGTTGATTAAGTAGGATATAATATCATTTGAGATTGTGTAGAGTCTACTTTTGTTCTCCGGGACTCATTCAAGTTTGATTAGTACTTTGAAGCCACAGTCTCAAGTTGATGGAATCTGTATATCACTGTACGATGTCGATTGATTTTGGGAAAGATTGGTGCAAATTATGATGATTGAGTTAATGATTTCATTCGTTTGCAGATATGTATAAAAGATGAAGTAAATTAAGTTCACTATAGATGGTGTATAAGATCTTGATTAGGCTATGAAGCTAAATTTTGTTAGGGTTCTCATCTTAAAGTAACTCTAAATTCTCAACATATTTTATATATTTAAAACAAAGTCTATGGGATTGTAGAGAGTGTTGTATTGACGAGGGGATTTCATCCTTGTTTCTGATTCAATATATTAAACGGTTTTTTTTGTTGTTTTTTGGTCCTGCTTTTCTGATATTTCGGCTCAGTTTGGGTCTGGACCTGTGTTCAGCTGGAGTTGGTTGATACAAGTCAGTACAGTTATAATCTTCTGATTTCCTTCGTGCATCAATCTGTTGTTATGAATTTGTGTGTGAACTGTGAACTGGCAGGATCAAAATGATTTGGTAATCTTTATTCTAGTTAACAGTTGCAAATGATGTATATAAGATGTTCAAGTAATTTTTTCTTCTCAAAAAAGACTTTGTAACCCAGAACTTTGCATCCGTGCCCATTTCACCATTTGGATCCAATTGGTCCAGTCTAGTCTTGAGCTCAGGAACCCTTAGTTTTCCAGTCTTGTCAAGTCCGAACGGAGAACTTGTATTTGTAAGAATGAAATAACCTGAATCTTAATAGAAGTGGTTTGACATATTAGAACAGTCTAACTCTTGCAATGACCCAAAACCTCCTCTCTTTTTTTATCAAGGAGTCACTCATTCCCGAAAATATTTGATTTTTATTATGAGTTTTACCAGACATAAGTTATGTTGCAATACACATTTAGGGCTTGTCGAGCCCTAAATGTGTATTACAGCATAACTTACCAATTTCAAGATTGAGCAAGCTCTTGCAATCGCTTCAGTATCCAACAAATTTTGTGTACATGTATATGCAATCAATGTTTGATTGTCTTGGTATTACATGTAGATAGAAGTTAGCAAAGGATGGGAAGAAAAGGCGGTAATCTTTTCATGAACCCCAAGAAGTTTGGGTCACTAACTAAACCTTGCATGAAGGAGATGCTAACGTTCCTAAATTGCTTGGCTCTAAACCAGAACAACGATGAAAAGTGTAAGCGTCAAATGGAACTCTTGGGTTCTTGCATGGAAGCTCAGGTAACTTGCACTTGCTTGAGTGAACTTTTGGTTGCATCAGTTTTTTCTGGATCTGATTCAGGTCGAACACCCGTGACAATCAAGCATATTTGCGCTTTCGTAGGCGGTTAAGAACAAGAAGCCTTTTGGCACTATCAACTATCACCTCCAAAGGCTCAGCAGGGGAAGAAAGTGATTCCAAAGCTATTCTTTGATCATCAGTTATTGTACACTCTGAAGGTATCATTCAGTTATTATGCTGAACTTTGATGCTTTTTTTTTTCTTCTAGGCACATTATTGACTTCTAACTGATCTTCAAATAATCGAGTGTCACATCAGCGCTGTATTGGAATTTTTGTTAGATAAACAGACTGAATTGTTTTTTTTTATAACGACGTTAATGGTTTTTACCGCTCTTAATCTCAATTCAATCAACACTGAATTGTACATTGTTACATTGTATTAGGTATACACATCTTAGCAATATGACACGATTACAATTTATTTGCTTATGATTAGGGTGCCTTGAGTTAACATGAGTCCAATACAACAAAGCATACGCTTTGCTTTCTTGTAACCAATTTTATGATGATGCTTCTTAATCCATAGCTATCAAGTCTAGTTGAAGCTCGAAACTCTTACCTACAAGCAGCTTTATCCCGCTTATTTCCACCACTACAAATTTTCCAGCATCATTTGTGCTTACTTTCACACTTCCTTGAACGTTAAAACCCTTCACTTGTGTTCCTTTCTTTAATCCCAAAACAGTTATCTTGCTTATCATCCATTTTTGTGACAAAGCAAACCTTCCATTCACTACATCTGACTTGATTATCATTGTACTGTAACTCTCTAATCTCGCATTAAAGTTGACCAAGCTCCAATTCCCCAGTGTCGCACCTTCCATCTCAATGTCGACTCCGTTGTCCAAGAAAACAACGCCAGTGGTGTTCTCACTGTTGCTGACCGCCACCACCAATTCAAATGAAGTCTTCCTTGCTTCTCTCGTGGTCATTGCTTCCCCTTGCAATGCCAAGATGTTTCCTTCTCGAAGATGCACGTTAATTTGATCGGATGGAGCATCTAAAGTCACAAAGGTACCCGTCGAAGGCACACTCACTGAGCTGGTGTAGTTGAACAGATTAAACCAGTTTCCTCTTGGAAAGTAAGCATTAACTGATGTTGATCCTTCCTTTAGAACCGGCGACACCATGACACCTCTTCCGATCAGAAACTGAGTGCTGATCGCATAAGTGTTTGTATCTTCAGGGAATGAGAAGAAGAGAGGGCGAGCTATTGGGGTACCTTTGGTGTGCGCCTCGTACATCAGTGTATAGTAGTAGGGAAGTAGCCTGTATTTGAGGCCAAGGGCCTTCTTCGCACTTTCAGCCACCGATTTCCATACGTATAGTTCTTGGGGATTAGTTTCTTTGTCGGAATGGTCTCTACTGAAGGGATAAAACGCCCCAAGCTGCATTTCAAAACAATAGTGTTTTTTTGAGTGACATACAATTAGTCTCCGTTTGGTTGTAACTCCGGAAGCGAAAATGAATCTCATGAATCAATCTAGATTCTTTTCCTTTCTGTTCTATTTCCGGAGTTAAAACCAAACAGGCCCTTAATGTGATAGAGTGTGATGTGGTGCTCACCTGAATCCACCTACGACAAAGCTCTTCAGTAGTGTTTTTTTGAAACCCACATATATCAGCTCCAACCATAGGAATACCAAATAATCCAAAACTAAGGATTGTAGGGATGCTATAAGCAAGATCATCCCAAGTGGCTGCATTATCCCCAGTCCAATGTGCAGTGTACCTTCCAGACCCGACAAATGTCGATCTTGAGAGGACAAAAGGCCTCTGATTGGTCACCTTCTTGAGGGCTGTGTTGGTGGCCTTGGCCTCCAAGTATCCGTACAGATTATGAACATTGTAATCAGACACATTGCCGAAGTGAACAGAAGTTGCAGGTATGGTCTTGTTGTTGATGGGTCTCCGGTCTCCAGAATTGTTGATAGCATAGGGCGGGTTGTCAAGTGTGGAGTTGGGAATGGGAGGGGAAGTGATGAAGTTAGATGCCTCATTCATGTCAATCCATAGACCATCCACAGGGATGGCGTTATGAAATCTCTGAATCTCGTCTGTCCAAAATGTTGTTGTTCTCGGATTCAAGAAGTCCGGAAAATAGAGTTTTCCAGGCCACACTACACCCTCGTATGGAACTCCTTGTCGTTTTACAAAAATGTCCGCTTCCATTCCCCTTTGAAATGTCCCATAACTGTTGTTTATGCTAATTCCTGCAAAAATTTCAAAATTAGAGCTTATGAAACACTAATTTCTCTGTGAGAACATTACACTGGATAATACTAGAGGTGATGCATATTCAAAACATTCCAAGAACATGATTAAACAGATCTTTGTAAGTGAGTGATATTCTATCAAATTCTGTTAGACTCATACACGTACCAGGATCAATGATCAAGACATACTTTTGGCCATTATTATGAAGCTGAGTGATAAATCTCTGCATCACAGGTAGCGGATAGTTGACAGGATCCACGGTGAAATCCTTAAACTCATCCATGTAATCAATATCAGTCCACATCACCTCTAGAGGGATTCCGGCCTCTGCATATTTGCTTACAACATCCTCAACCGCATGTATGTTCGGATACCCGTACTTGCATTGATGAAAACCTTCAACAATTGCACAAACACATCAGTAACAAACTAAATCATTGAGCAAAACACAATTAGAGTAAGGTTAACAGACCAAAGGACCAATAAGGCATTGGGGTAGGGAGTCCGATGAAACGAGTATACTGCTGTACAACCACATCAGGCTTTGGACCAGCAAACACATAGAGATCAATAATCCCACCAATCACCTTATACGTAATCCGATCACCGGTGTACTCGACATCCATCCCATTGCTATTAAACAGCAGCACGCCGTGAGCGGTCCTGGATGGGGACCGGATATCCAGATAGAACGGGTGGGACCCATAGAGGTTCAGGTCCAAATGAGAGCTACCTATGTCAGCTGTCCACAAGGTTAGGGTTTGGTTTGGTTGTAACCTGAAAGTGGGCTTGGTGTGCTCACCAAGACCATACAAGTTTGCTCTCTCCTTGGGGAGGGAGGAGGACAGCTGAATGTATTGGTCCTTGAACACCAACCCAACTGGGTCGGGTCGGGTGTCAAAGAGGATTTCACCCGTGGATTGGCGGGTGATTGAGAAGCCGAATTGGGAGGTGGTGTTGTGGAGGATGAAGATTAGGTCTGAGCTAGGGTTTGAGAGTGTTAGTTGTGGTGACGTCATTCCTTTCAGTCGAATTTTATTTTGAATTTTCCGGTAAGGATTGAGGATTTGTTGCGGGATTTCCCATCGGGGATTGTGCGCATCGGTTATACGGATTCTCAATCTCTCATCGTTCTCCAATCTGTGCTAAAAAATATAATTTGTGAATCGAATCGAATCGGAATTATCAACAAAGAAACAAGCTGGAAGAAATGCTTACGTTGCAGTGAGAGTGAGTGTGGGAATATCAGGTCCATAAATGGTTGTAGCTTGAATGAGCTTCAACTCTGCGGTGAGAGTTTTAGCAGAAGAATCGACGGTTGCCCACTGAACGGAGTATCCAAACCCGACGACATCAGAATCCAAGCTACTAGACTTTGAAATTGTGAAAACGAAGAGAAGCAGTAAAGCGCCGATAAACGCCGTCGTTTTGGCTGGGTTTGAACGTTTGATGAAGCTCATCGTCTTGTGGTTGCAGTATTGTAATCGTTTGTGCAACCCAAGTGAGAATGATTTGTTGGGTTCAGAGCATTTCAATAGCTGATTTGAAGATTTTGAATGATTGACTTGGCTATGACTTACAGAAGATGTACCTTTACTTGTTGCTGCATCTTCTTTGAAGCTTCAATTGAAGAGTGGACTTTTGTGGTCTCATTGATATAGGTATGTCCCCCACAGACACGATAAGTCGTGCTCAAATGTATATGGAGTCCAACTTTCCACCAAAAAAAAAAAAAGAAAAATCCAACTACCTTTCTTAAGGCCTTAAAATTTGCATTCAATTTGTTTTATATCTTTGTGAAAGTTTGTTTAGTTATGTCGAGAAAAATATTTTACATTCATATATTATAAAGATATATGAAATCTAAGTATATGAAATTGCTTTTTAAACTGACATTATTTCAAGTTGAGTTTAAACAATTATTTACGTTCATTTTAATATACTACTAGTTATCTGCATCTTTGCGGATTTTGTTTTAAAAATTATATTATATTACATTATATTACAGTTTTTGTATATTATTATCGAATATTAATCTACCACATGACACTAAAGATGGCAATAGATCGTGGGACGGGTGGATGATCTTGATTGTCACTCGATCCACCATCCAAAATTGTCTATCCAAGTCGCTAAGGGTCTCACCTGCATCCAATCCACCCATATCCAACAGATAAAGTGAGTGGATCAGGTGAGATTTTAGGTGTTCTATGCTTTAATATAAATTCGTAAAAAAATAATTATTTTGCTGAAAATCAATATCATACTAAAATCCAACTAAAAATAATATAAGAACAACATTATAACCAATCAAAATCCAAGATAAACAAATTATAACGAATCAAGGACCGAAATATATTAGGAAATAAATGAATTAGGAAATAAAATATAGGGTATAATTTAATATAATTATACAGTAAGGAAATAAAGGTAAAATATGTATCGTATAAAAAAACTACAAATATTAAAAATATATATAATTTGTCTGATAATTAAACCTTCGACTATACAAGTTCTCAAATCAAATTCGGTCTTCCTTGATAATCGAGGTGGGTTAATCTAGCAAAATCCATAAAAAAAATTTTAAAAAAAAAGTCTTAGTAAAGATTAAAAAATTAATTTTAAAAAGATATTTTTTATTTAATTGTGATACCCTGTCCTTTTTATTAGAGTTAACGTGACATGTTGACTATTTATTAATTATAACATAAATTTTCTTATAACATAATTTGTGGAAAAAAAAATTAATACTAGGTGCGTCGCGCGTTTTGCACACGCACAACGTAGATTAACACAGAAAATGATCGTTGTACATAAAATCGGAAATCGGTCACGTCTTATATAAGAACAAGTAAAAAATAAAAATTTCTGATTTTTTTATAGTTTTGAGTCAATGCTAGTGCACGCCTTTTTCTACTGATTTATGATTTTAAGTCGACGCTAGTACATGCCTTTTCCTATTGATTTATGGTAAGTCGACGCTAATACACGCCTTTTCCGATTGATTTATGGTAAGTCGACGCTAGTACACGCTCGCCGTGAGAGAGCAAGCAACAAAGAATATTTGGACCCATATTTAGACTTAATCATTTTGAAGTCGATGCTAATACACGCTCACTGACCCGTGAGAGAGCAAGCAACAAAGAAAATTTGGACCACAAAGAAAATTTGGACCCATATTTGGATGTAATCATTTTAACAAATGCAGGAAATAAATTTATTTTGCAGATGATCGATCCAAACAGAACCTTCCAAGCTGATATGGAACTTGATTTGTAATTACTTGATTGATATCATTACCAATTTGCTCCATTCTCTAATTGCTTCTTGAACATGTGATGATAAAACTGACAAATTCACATATAATCCAATAATCAGTTATGAGATTACACCAGAGTCCAACTGTTTTTTTTATTAGCTTTAGACCGAGTTCAAATGACTTAAGTCTTGGATTCGAAAATAGTGTTGTTTTTGTAGAATCCATCGGACCTTGTTAGATACTCAAGAGCGGTAACAACGTCGTTGATCAAAAGCCGGGTTGAAGCTTCCTACTCGGAATGAAAATCCAAATAAATTGACAATTTAAATCAGCAAACCTTCACAACCGGCAAGACATGACTTGAAGAGAGATAAACATAGCAGAGAAGATAGACATGGAGAGACAATGCAAGTAGTGCAAGTATTGGATTGGTGAGGCTGGAAATGGTCAACGTCTTAAGGAAGGAGACTTGGGCCTCACTTTGTCCAACCATCCAACAAAATATGAGTATAGATTAATCAAATAAAAGAAAAATGGCATTTCTGTAATAATCACAAAATGAGAGGGGTAAAATAACAAAAAAGTTAAATGCATGGTGATCGTTTTACTGATGGCAAAATCTCTCGCAATACGATGACGCTCAAACGAGCACGCGCTCAAAATAAAATAGCTGCTGGCGCCTGAGTAGAATTATAAATCAGCGTTGGCGCCTGTATTTTTTATTTTTATTTTTTTAACGTCGATTGCTAGTAGCTTTAAACCCTATAATAGGATCCGATTTTTGTTGGAAGGCGCAAGCGCTTAAACAAACTCATCTCCCACATTTGTCGCTTTCCATCCCCGGCGACCTGCTCCCCTCCTTCTCCATTCCATGGTGTCGCTACTTTCGGGCAACCCGCTCCCCTCCTCCGGTCCCTGAATGACACTCCCCAATGACTTTGCTCCCTCCGAAAAAGTTGTTCCCTTTTGTTTGTGATTTGCATCTATTTTTCAGGTTTGTTCCTAAACTCTAATTCTTATATCTTTGCTTCCAAATAAGACTAATACAAGATGAATTTTACCCCCAAACTCTAATTCATAAACTCTATCTATGCTACTACGGGAAATTAGCCTCATTCATGTGGAGAAATGTGTGGTAGGGTGTTGACAGTTCTTGCTCATGTTGTGAAAGAGCACAAACATGTATCATTGGAAATTTGGTGGAAAGTGTAAGGCCCACACTGATTTTTGATGATTTATTGTCAACTCTATTAATTTTAGACTTCATATGAATCACATGTAATCCCCTCCCAAATCATCATCTTTTTCCTTTTTTTCTCGTCACTTTCTTTTTTATTGTGGGAATTTGGTGGGAAGTACAAGGTCCACACTACTTCGTTAAACATTTTTTAACAAAACGAAATTCTGAATTTCCTTTTATGTAATTTTGATTATCAATCACAATCCTTGAGATATTCTGATGCCTAAAAACTACTTTGTATGTGGTTTGAGGCTTTGATTGCTCTGGTGACAAAATAAATCTACTTGATATTTTTTTAGCTTCCAATGATCACGAGTGCTACGTGACTAATCACATTCTGATTGCTTCTACCCATAGATTGAGGTATGTTTGCTTTTTTGCTCTAAATTTGTTAGGCTTTGGTCCAAAAATTGAAGGGAGTGATTTTTAGTTTGAGCTAGCAATCAACCTGCGACAGAGCTTGAAGGAGTTCATCAAATGCTTTTGGTTATACACTTTGAAGATACATAAATTTTCACATCAGTTTTGTTTGATCAAATGGTTTTAACTTACATTAGTCTTTCGCTACCTCTCGTTTTTCGTTACATAGGACTTTCTTCAGCTATGTATATGCTACAAACATGTTAAGGTAGCCAAATACTGAAATTTAACTACTGAAGCATAGATGGTGGTAGAATGCTTCTAAGGGCCAAATATCTACTACTTTGCTTCCTTAAAGAATCCTTCTAAGGATACTAGATTTTGATGTTGTACCTTTGATAACAAGTATACATGCACACAATTTGTAACTTGACATATTAAGCTCTTCACAAATACATTATTTTCATCATTTAACTTTTTATAACTCAAATGTTGTTGGAAAGACTAAACCTTGCTAATGAAAGAATTTGTTCCTAGTTGAGTTTTATTAATTCTTCCCATTTGAGGGTTCTCCGGCCTAGATCTTTCTTTTAAGTTATTTGTTGGACTTTCAAATGTTAAATTTTGGTTGAACTATTTCAAATGTAGAACAGGTGGACTTTCAAATGTAGAACATACTAACATAATTAGTTTTGGTTGAATTCTGATATGTTTTCGTTTACATGATTAAATGATTAAGTTTTGGATGAATTTTGTCAAATGTAGAACATGTGGACTTTCAAATAGAGAACAAACTAATGTAATTATTGCTATAACACTCATAATGCAATTTATTGTCATTTTTTTGACATCAACTTGTGTACGCCCGTCATTCGAGAAGTATGAATCATGATGAAACTTCTCCATCCTGCAAAAGAAGACGATTTTTTTTAAAAAAAAAGATAAACTCCAAGTGATGTATGTTTCTTCGGTGAATGTTTTATATCGGTTATTCAATTTTTTTAGTTGATGCGGAAAATAGTTAGGTTTTGGATAGTTTATTACTTTAGTTATAGACGGAATCGTAATTAAAAATCTTGGATATTATAACGGATACATAACCATTAGACTCATTCAACCATTACACACAAATATATATATATATATATATATTAGGTCGTGTCCCTAAACATAAAATATGAATCTAATAATACTAATTTTTAAAAAAAATTAAAAAAAATAAATTTCTAAAGTTTTGGTTTTGATATATATAGAAAATCATAATATTTTTTTTTAAAAATTTTGGAATAAATATTTTCATTTCTTAAATTATCAAACAAACTTTTTTTATTTCTTTTTAAAACAAATAATTATATAAAGTATTGTGATCTATTTATATGATCCAATTATTGTTTTATAAGTTTAAGAATAACTATTTTCATTTTTTAAAATTAAAATTAAGCTTTTTTGATGTATTTTCATTATTTATTCATACATTGATTTCTCCTTTTCACACCAGATCTATAGAGCTTACGTGAAAAGAAGATCTAATGCGATACGACCGACGGGCTCGACGAGACGCGTCGTCGTATGGAGGAGCAAACCGCGCCTATTGTTGATCCTTTCATTGAGTCAGTGACTCCTTTTGATACGGTCTCACCTCTAGTCCAGGATGAGACCGAGTCTCCGGTATTGGAGACTAGTCCTGGTCCCGAGTATGTAGTTCAGGATGGGAACGAGTTTGATGACGATGAGAACCAAGAGCACATATATGTGACACCTACAATCCCTGCTCCCGCCGCTCATGTTTCACCTACTTCTGCTACTTCTACCGATCCTGCTCATACTCCAGTTGTCCTTACCACAATTTCTCCTTCTTCATCCGGTCTTTCTCGCCGTCCACCGACCGATCCGTCTTCATCAAGTCCAGTGGGTGATGATCATGTCGACTTTGGAGGTCCACCCAATCGCAATCTTTTACTATCTTATTGCACTCATACGGCTACCCGCATATGGATGCTTGAGGTTCGGTTTTCCAAATCTAAAATAGTTATCAATAAGATTTTGTGATTTGTTTTCCTTGACCTAATATAACGTTTTTTGACATTCAAAGGTGGAGACGAATACGATGAAGGCGCATAGGTATAATGGCATTCTTTCGTGGTTATGTAGTTGGGCACGAGACACCGTAGATCCCGATTCTTCGTTCGGGTTGGCGCATCGTAGCCGTCTTACCGATTTGGAGGATTTTAACTTCAGTGGTGTCAATCACACTCTCATCCAGTCATTCGTTGAGCGATAACACTCATATACCAGCAGTTTTCACCTACCATGGGGATAGATGACTATCACGCTCCATGATGTAGGTGTTATTATGGGTTTGCCTATCGATGGTGAGATTCTTTGTATGTCCGGCACCGCTCAATCGAAGAGAGCTTGGCTTCAAAGGACGTTTGGTTTTGACGGAGATGAGATGCCCCATCATATATCCTCCATTTTTTGTTGATCTTGTGAAGACGTCTATAGAGAAGATGCTTCTTAGTCCATGTCTTCCAACCGCCTCTTTAGCATCTGCCTTCCTACTACTACTTATTGGGTCAACATTGTTGGTAGAAAAGACGGCCAACATGATTTCTTTTTGGTTGATTGACTTGGTCCGAGACCATCATCAGACGTGCACATATGCATGATGCCATGGGACCCTCGCCTACCTCTACCGGAGTTTAGACATCGCTTCTAGGAAGGGAGTTTCCGGGACGGCAGGTTGCACTGCCTTATTGCAGATTTGTAAGATTTAGATAATGTTATATCAAATTTAATTTTTTTAAATAATGTTAATGGTTTACTTTGTCACATGCATCAATTCTAGGTTTACGCTCACTTTCCCTCGTTTTGACCTGCTGGCTCGGCAAATGTACGTATGCACGTTCAACGGAGATGGACGGATAGGCTTGTTATACTACGGACACCGGACCGTACCGTATATCACGTGCAGTCTTTCCGGCTACAGTTAGATCATATGAGGGTTGAGGACGTAGACTTTGTTCACTGATTTTACACCCCTATAAACGTTTATCAATAATGATAAAGACCTATAAGTTAGTAAAACAAGGAAGGGATAGTTTTATTTTTATAACCCGTAATAATTCCCTAAATAACAACGAACCCACGGTGAATGGGTTAATCACAGTAAAGGTAAGTATTCCAGGGTCGATCTGAAGGACTGGGAGGATTAAATTGTAGCAATGATTATAAATAAGATAGATCTCAATTAAAGACAGAAGGTTGGAAAAGATAAGGGAAAGAAATAAAAAAGGTAAAGGGTTTTGGGCTGCTCTCAATTGAATGTCACCTTCAATCAACAGTAGTTTTATAAAAGGAAATAAAACAAAAGATAATCAAATTAAAGGAAAGAAATTGGATTCCAAGGATTCAAGATCATTGTTTATACATATAGATTCAGGAAGACTCATGAAGATATATGGCAGAAAAGCCACAGGGATGAACGTTTCTAGGCTGACAGTCTATTACCGGGTAAGTCTCAAGACTGTCTATATCCAAACCAACTACCTATCACCGGGTAAGTCTCAAGGTAGAGAGGTAGGAAATTCTAAACAAACTAGATTACACACTAAGAGAAAGGTAAACCATTACCGGGTAAGTCTAGGCATTACCCTACTTAGGAAGGAATCTAAGCACATTCAACGAATAAAGGATAAACCTTTATTACCTATGATCAGTCTCTCATGTATCTATGAAGGAATATCACTGGGTAAGTCTCAATTCCAACTTAGCTTACTAGCTAGAAGGATTCTAACTAGATTCAAGTTCAAGCCAACCATTAGGATTTCTAGCACTTCAAAGCCAAAACAAAGCACAATCTAATCCATTATAATCAAAGGCATAAACAAATCCCTGTCAACCTTGGAACCACAAGGTTCTAGCCAATAACAATCATATCAAGGAAAGACAAATAAATAAATAACAAAAGGGAATAAAAGAACTTAGCTTCAATAAATGTAAATTCGCAATCTTGACAAAATCTTGAATCCCACAAAGTCTTCCAAACAAACCTCAAGCAAAAGTATGAATCTTGAAGCTAAACTCTGAAGAACAATGGAGGAGAAGAAGGGGAAAGGAAGAGAGGCGGCTCCCCCCTATGGGGTAACCTAACCCTCAAAGAAACAAACTAATTCGGACAATTCGGGCCAAATCGGACAATTTAGGCCAAATCGGTCCCTTAGAAATAACCTAGAGCTTCCCTTTTATAGCCAACAACCTTACAAAGGACGGGTTGTGCCAAAACCAATCTAAAAATAAAATATAATCGCCGAACAAAAAATCTCGGGCAGAAATCTCGGCCAAGATCAGGCCAGTCGGGACCGAGATTTGGCAACAGAAAGTTCAGCGCGTCAGCACATCGGGAATCTTGGCCGAGATCAAGAAATCTCGGCCGAGCTCGGATCATCTCGGCCGAGCTAGGGTCATCTCGGCCGAGCCAAGGCCATCTCGGCCGAGCTAGGAGAAATCTCGGCCGAGCTAGGTGAAATCTCGGGCGAGATCATGGACCATCTCGGTCCGAGATGCGGTCTTCTTCGTTCCTTCGCGTATTTAGTTCGATTTCTCGCCTTTCCCGTGCACGTACGCTTGCTCCAATGCGTCCACTTCGAGGTGTGATTCTCAAATACGTCGTTTTAGCTCCAAAATGTGCAAAATCACCTACAAAGCCACAAATAGCGTGTGTAGACATCTATTCTTGCAGAGTAGAACTAAACAAGCATAAATGGCACAAACTAAGGCCAAAACATGAATGCGGAAAAGGGAAATCTAACTAAATGCATGAGTAAAACTGGTCGATAAATCATGTTATCAAAATACCCCATACTTATCTTTGCTTGTCCTCAAGCAAGTAGTAAATCTAAGATAAGATAACATGAATTATCTATGCAAAACAAAAACAAAAACGCGAAGTGCTTCTAATTATAATCACCCTCTATAGTGCTAGTTTCATAGCTAAAGATATATTTCAATCAAGATCAAATGAAATAGGCACAAAAAGGATAATCATACTTCACAAGAATTTCAAGTTCATCATCAAAATTAGTATATCTAATCTTCACGAGAAATTCAAGTTTAAGCCTGCCAAGTCAAATACATGTATACATAGATCAAAAGGACTTAGCAAATAAAGGCCAAGAAACGTGATAAAGGTAGGATGCTATTTAGGTCATGTGGTGCTAATCCGGGAAGAAGTAACAACACGTACACTTCATCTTTTCAACTCAACATTCACCACCCTTTCATAATCTGCAGATTTTCTTCTTTTTCTTTTCTTTTCTTTTTCCTGAGTGAAAGACATTGGTGCACAGTAGCCGAAACCTTGGTTTTCAGTTTCCTTCACGTACCTCACACCAAAATGCACATACCAAATCAACTCTAAGAGAATGTTTTTAAAACTAATCAGACTTTGGCAAGGCACAAACACCCGACTATGTGAATGGTACCGAGTTACTCATCTTTTATAGCCAACAACCCCTTATAAGCCTTTCTTTTCTTTTTCACATCACATTTCACATCCTTCAAACTTCTTCAAACAATTCACAACACAACATTTTCAGCACACACCTTCAAACTAAACATCCCTAATTCCCAGATAGGAGACAATGGATTTCATGTTTGAGGGGTTAAGCATGATAAAGATAGAAGAAGAATGAAGTCGAATTGCCTAAATCATCACTATGCAATGTATAAGAACTTATCATGAAGCTTCAACTATCCAAACTCAATCCAACTAGACAAGGTAATTTTCATAATTAACATAAAATTCAAGCAAAGTATTCAAATCCCATATATGCCATAAGTCAAATTGAGCTCAAAAGTAATAATCAAAAGCTAATTCACAAGCACAATACCATCATAGGGGTCATGTCATTCCTAGAAGCACATATTTTTAATTTTTTTTATATGCATGCTAAAAGGAAACGTGTGACAAGAAAAGAAACATGTTAAAAGAATGCGGGTATCCCACCCCATACTTAAAACTCACATTGTCCTCAATGTGAAGAATAAATAGAAGTGAAAAAGAATACTCACAATGTAAAAATCAGTGATATGGCACATGTAAATGAAAGTGGTAGTGGAAACAAGAGGTTGTACAACCTCCTTCAAGCAACTATTCTTCATTACTTAAAAACCTGAAAAGACAAGACACCAAACGCGCAGAAACGCAAAAGCAAAAAGCAAAAACAAAAGCAAGAAAGGAAAAACTCAAACCTCGGGTTGCCTTCCGAGAAGCGCTTGATTTAAGGTCGCTAGCAGGACCAAATTCCGTGGTTGTGTTAGCTCACATCAAAAACCTTGGACTGCTCATCCAATCCTTTCAACCACTCTTCATAGGACCCATAGATTTTCTTCTTGAGAACTCTCTTCATGTCCTGTTGGAAGATCTCCACTCTTCCCAGCAATAAAAGATGGTATGGGATAGTAACCTTGTGGGTTACCCCATACTTGAACGATAAGCTCTTTTGGTCAAGGAGAAGCTTCAATCTAACCTTGGGAGGTTCTTTTAGGACTGCCCTCCAGCTTTTAGGCGCAACTCAAGTAGGATGGAAGCCACCGGGACGATTTTCAGCAAATCTCGGGCAACCATGTAAGAAATCTCGGCCGAGATTTGTAGGGATTAGGCCGAGATTTTCCTTCTGCACAGGAATCTCGGTCGAGATAGGAATGATCTCGGCCGAGATCGGGATAGGGCTGTCCAATCCTTCTTCCTCCTTCGTCAGCTCTTCATCCTCGATGCGCTCTTCCTTTGGATGAACCTCTTTCTTGGGAGTTAAAATGCTTTCAGGTTTCTCTCTTGAACTTCGCAATTCGTTTAGCGTTCGAGGTTCATCCTTGCGAGACAATTTCCTCTCAAACCCGTCATACATCCTCAATAAATTTTCATACATCAAATTTAACTGATCTTCAGGAGATTACTGCAGAGGTTGTATCTGAGGTTGTGGGGGTTTGAGTGTTTCTCCAAAAGGATTATAAACATAACCCTCACAATACCTCCAAGAGCCAGACCCGTTATTCCAAGCCATCTTGTACCTGAAGAATACAAAGACAAAGAAAACAAGATCAAAAGTAACCAGAAAGACCTAAACTATAAATAATCAAAAACAACAAATTAAACTTTCTCAGTCCCCGGCAACGGCGCCAAAAACTTGTTCGCTGATTTTACACCCCTATAAACCTTTATCAATAATGATAAAGACCTATAAGTTAGTAAAACAAGGAAGGGATAGTTTTATTTTTATAACCCGTAATAATTCCCTAAATAGCAACGAACCCACAGTGAATGGGTCAATCACAGTAAAGGTAAGTATTCCAGGGTCGATCTCAGGGACTGAGAGGATTAAATTGTAGCAATGATTATAAATAAGATAGATCTCAATTAAAGACAGAAGGTTGGAAAAGATAAGGGAAATAAATAAAAAAGGTTTTGGAAAGGGTTTTGGGCTGCTCTCAATTGAATGTCACCTTCAATCAAGAGTAGTTTTATAAAAGGAAATAAAACAAAAGATAATCAAATTAAAGGAAAGAAATTGGATTCCAAGGATTCAAGATCATTGTTTATACATATAGATTCAGGAAGACTCATAAAGATATATGGCAGAAAAACCACAGGGATGAACGTTTCTAGGCTGACAGTCTATTACCGGGTAAGTCTCAAGACTGTCTAGTTCCAAACCAACTACCTATCACCGGGTAAGTCTCAAGGTAGAGAGGTAGGAAATTCTAAACAAACCAGACTACAAACTAAGGTAAAGGTAAACCATTACCGGGTAAGTCTAGGCATTACCCTACTTAGGAAGGAATCTAAGCACATTCAACCAATAAAGGATAAACCTTTTGTAAGAGCCTTAGTCTTTTGGACCGAGTTTGCCTTAGCCGAGATTTGGCTTTAGCCGAGATTTGATCTTAGCCGCCCCCGCGGGCTTGTGTGTCGCCCCAGCGGGTTTCCACTCCCGCGGCCCATGGAACCGCCCCTGCGGTTTCTTGCGGCTGCAGCCGGTTTTGTTGACCTTTTTCGACCGTGCTTTACCCTCTCTTCCTTACTTCTTTCTTTTCTTGCTGAGCAAGGGTTTCTTCTTCACTCCATTCCCAACTTCCTTACGTCCTTCTTGCTTCTCCCTTCTTGGTCCTTGATATTGTTCTTAGTTTCCTTGAGTTTGGAAGAGTTTGGTGTGGCCTTGTTGTGGCTGGAGGTTGTGTGACTTGTTACTGAGCTTGGAAGCCAGTGAGGTTGGTAGTTGATCTTCTTTGCAGCCTAGGACCACAAGTGTGGTAAGTCTTCTTCTTCTTCTCCTTCTCTTCTTCTTTGATTCCATCTCCCTTAGCTTAGGATTAGATGAATTGATCATAGATTGATGTTGGTATGTGTATGTATATGTATGTACTTGGTTTTGGATGAGAGAAGACGTGATTTAATCACGTGAAGAGCCGAAGAGGAATCGCGGGATCACATTCTGCATTGTCGCCGCCCCTGCGCCTGGAAGCCGCCGCCCCTGCGGAAGCCGTGGCACAGCGCCGTGCCTGCGTTGCCTGCGGCCATTGTCACCGCGCTTGCAGCTAAGCCTTGCTGTGCCTGCGGGTTGCCTGTTCTGCCCCTGCGTCTCTCTTGTTACGCAGGTGCGTCTTGTCCCGGGTCTACCTAGAGTTAGGTAGATCCTTTCCTTTCCTTGTATGAGCGGGTTAGTAGCATGCTAGGTATGTGTATGAGGTTAGAATAATGATGAGTACGTTATCGTTTATGCCAGTGATGACTTTGAGGTTTATGAGTTAGGATATGATCCTTATGGATCCCTGGGGTCTAGGTGCGACCCCTTTGATGGATATGAGTTGATATATTGTTATGCCTTGTTACTAGGCAGTGTTGTCCTCCAGTTTGGAGTGGACCAGGTTGAGAGTTGATCGTGGTTGAGACTACTACTGAGGTTGAGGTAAGTCCATAGGACTTACTTAGCTACCATCCTTATATTGGATGTATGCATGAGTGGTGTTTATTATATGTTTTATAGCATGCGATATGGTTCATTACTGGCCTATGTTATATTGACCGCCCATTGTAGTGGCTGTGACAACTTACCTTTTATCCCGTAGTGGAATCTGGGAAGTTCTCTGTAAGCTAGTTAGATCTGGTATACGGGAAGGGCACTGACCACTCCTTATGGTATACGGGAAGGTGCGCTGATACCACTCCAGCTAGCTATTGCACGCAAAGGCGAGGATTATATATATTCCTCGTGTCACATATTTTCATAAGCAGATCTATATACTATTTGAGTGATTGACGTTATAAAGATAATAAACCGGGTAAATGTGTGAAAGCATGATGATGTGTTATGATTTCTGATGTGTGTTTGTGCTCTAGCATCTTCTTATATATGTGTATGGTTAGCTAGTAGTTTCATACCGTGTTGTAGATCCATTGCAGGTTAGGAGAGCTGCAGAGTGATCCAGAGGGGTGATCCGCTGAGGGCTCCGTACACTGGGGCGATATCGTGGGTTATGGGGTTTTTATGTTGTACGGATATATACTTTGATTTTGTACTCAGCGGTTACTCTGTATTACCTTTTGATATGTATGTATGTGTGTATATATATATATATATATATATATATATATATATATATATATATATATATATCAGTTTTATGTTTTGTTTTAATCTATCCGTGCCTTGTTGTAAGATTCAGTGAACTTGTTTTGGATGTGAGATCCTAGCCATGTAGCACTTCGAGTCCTACGGATTTGGGGTGTTACACCTTTATTACCTATGATCAGTCTCTCATGTATCTACGAAGGAATATCACTGGGTAAGTCTCAATTCCAACTTAGATTACTAGGTAGAAGGATTCTAACTAGATTCAAGTTCAAGCCAACCATTAGAATTTCTAGCAATTCAAAGCCAAAACAAAGCACAATCTAATCCATCATAATTAAAGGCATAAACAAATCTCTGTCAATCTTTGAACCACAAGGTTCTAGCCAATAACAATCATATCAAGGAAAGACAAATAAATAAATAACAAAAGAGAATAAAAGAACTTAGCTTCAATAAATGTAAACTTGTAATCTTGACAAATCTTGAATCCCACAAAGTCTTCCAAACAAACCTCAAGCAAAAGTATGAATCTTGAAGCTAAACTATGAAGAACAATGGAGGAGAAGAAAGGGGAAGGAAGAGAGGCGGCTCCCCCCTATGGGGTAACCTAACCCTCAAAGAAACGGACTAATTCGGGCCAAATCGGCCCCTTAGAAATAACCTAGAGCTTCCCTTTTATAACCAACAACCTTACAAAGGATGGGCTGGGCCAAAACCGATCCAAAAATAAAATATAATCGCCGAACAGAAAATCTCAGGCAGAAATCTCGGCCGAGATCACGCCAGTTGGGACCGAGATTTGGCAACATAAAGTTCAGCGCGTCAGCACATCAGGAATCTCGCCCGAGATCGGATCATCTCGGCCGAGCTAGGGTCATCTCGGCTGAGCCAAGGCCATCTCGGCCGAGCTAGGAGAAATCTCGGCCGAGCTAGGTGAAATCTCGACCGAGATCATGGACCATCTCGGTCTGGTGTGACCGAGATCGGTCCATCTCGGTCCGAGATGCGGTCTTCTTCGTTCCTTCGCGTCTTTAGCTCGATTCCTCGCCTTTCCCGTGCACGTACGCTTGCTCCAATGCGTCCACTTCGAGGCTTGATTCTCAAATACGTCATTTTAGCTCCAAAATGTGCCAAATCACCTACGAAGCCACAAATAGCGTGTGTAGACATCTATTCTTGCAAAGTTGAACTAAACAAGCATAAATGGCACAAACTAAGGCCAAAACATGAATGCGGAAAAGGGAAATCTAACTAAATGCATGAGTAAAACAGGTCGATAAATCATGTTATCTGACTTCATGCCTTAGAACAACATTCATCTAGACTTTCATGGGGAGTATGCTATTTCTAGATACAAAGGCACCTTACAAATGATAGACATAGAGGAGACATAAATGCCAGACCGTGAACTTTCGAGCGACTCCTTTATCTTTCAATTTGATCGTTGACCATTAAGTCAATGTTCTCGACCACATATTGAAAACCTTCAACGCTTGTTCCCAAGATAGACTTCAACAGACTATGTGTCGACTCACACCTGAAAAAATGAAAAAAATATCATTACAATTGCGGAAACAATTTGGAAGTTGTAAATAAATAAAAGACGTTTTTGTCTTACGCGTTTGATGTCCACATTTCAAAATGGTGATACAAGTCACACCAAGCTCATATAATTGCCTCTTTATAGTCCCTGAGCCACGTAATCTCGAGGTATTCCATCAACCTAGGATATGATTGCCAATGCACCTTCATCTCGCCAATCTCTACTCATAAGAATCACTAGACATTGACTCAAACAAAGCATGGTAATGAGATGTGAACACCACTTTCGTTTCCTTTGACCTCAGAATTGACCACAAACGTTGATCGATGTTGGTTTTTATATGCCATTGACATAACATATGTTTCACATCTGAAAACACAATACCCAAGGCCTTAATAAGACCTAGTTCTCGATTTGTAATGATCACCTCAAGTATGTTGTTGCCGCACATATGTCGTAATCTATCTAGAGCTCACTCATAGTGATCGTTAGTCTCTTATTCCATGAAAACAAATGCATCTGCAAACGTCTTCTTTGTGCTCGTGATTCCCAAAATCTCCAACAATGGCATTTTGTACCTATCATTAAAAGCAACAAATGTAAAATAAATAAAATAGATGAAGGGAGATGATATGTACAATACATAACATGTCGTAATACGAATAATAAACGGAAATAATACTAACTCAATGGTCTTGTAAGTCGTGTCAATGACGATTACGTATGGAAACCGGCTCAATAAATGTCTAGAGTCCGGGTGCATGAAGAAGAAATCGTAGATTGTGTCTAAATTCGGAGTCCGTTTACTACAAACATAGTATCCGCGATCTTTTAGGGTGTGGAATGCCTTCTGGATTGACCCTCTTCCTTCAACATGTTTGACGAGGCTAAAAACCTTGGTCGTTGTCTTTTAGCTTTTAGTCAAAGTAGAATACCTAACATACACTTAACCGATTTGCATAGTGTAAGTAAGGGTTGAACCCAAGAGAGTTTGATCAAGTTTTGATTAGATTAAATTATTGATTTGGTAACCAAGGGGGGGGGGGGGGGGGTTGATTGTAGCAAAACAAGACAAAAACAATTAGAAAGTTGGTGATAATAATATTGATTAAAGAGCTACACTAGGTTGGATCTTAACATGCATAATACTTGGTTGATTCTTTTTATAAGTAATTCACCGATGTTCTCATCTTGATAATAGATATGTGTTAAGCCGACCAGCATTAACACAACTTAACTAGTTATTTAATCCGTAAACCTACAAGATCAAAGCACAAGTTAACATTCTAGTAAAGATAAAGAGATATAAAGAAGAATAAAACAAACCGTTAAATCTTTCTTTATAGTTATGTTCCTTTCCCTTAGATAATCACAACCAGCTTTTACCTATGGGTTTACTACTAGATTAAGGACCCGAACCCGGAATCGATTAATCCTAGCATTTTGCATGCATTAATACACTTAAGGTGATCAATCTAAGTGATAAAAGACATGCAAACATAAGTGAGAGATCAAGGAAAATAACACAAAGGATAATGAATTTAAACTTATATTAAAAGAACTTACAACCAAATAGTAATGCAGCTTAAATCAACCCAATGTAGCAAAGGAAGCTTAGAAACTCATTACAAAAGACACTAGAAATATAGAGGTTTATGTGGAAAACTGAGATGATTCTAGCAATAGCCAAGGGCTCTATTTATACTACAAAATGCATTAAAAAGGAGTAAAGAGGTTGTGCAAACAACCACCATAAACAAGGGAGTAAAGAGGCTATGTAAACAGCCACAATTAAGATCATAAAGGCGACGAAAACAGCCGGAGTAAAGTCCTCTGACGCTAAACCACAGCCGCGGCCAAGGGTGGCGCAGGGGCGGTTTAGGCCAAAAGGTTCCATCTTCAACGTGGCCGCAGGGGCGGCCTGACATTCCCGCAGGGGCAGGTCTTTTAATGCCTCTTGAACGTCTGACTCTTCAACTTCGTGGTGTTTCTGATGAAGATCCGCAGGCGCGGCTCAACATCACCGCAGGGGCGGAGACACTGGCCCTTCGGCTTCACAAGGTCCGCTGGCAAGGGCGCAGGCAGGAACGCTGGCGTCGCTTCTTCAAGGCGAGTCACCGCAGGGACGGCCAGAGACAGCCACAAGGGCGGTGACAAGCTACTTCTGGGCGCGGGCGCGGGCGAAGGCTGCGGCACTCGGCATGGGTCTTTAGGAGTGCCACCGCAGCGGCGGTGACACTACTCTGCCGTGGTGGTGACAAGTTCGTTCTGGGCGCAGGCGAAGGTGCTGACTGCGGCACACGGCATGGGTCTTCAGGAATGCCACCGCAGGGGCGGTGACACTACTCCGCGGGGGCGGTGACAAGCTCTTTCTGGCGCAGGCGAAGGCGCTGACTGCGGCACTGGGCATCGGTCTTAAGGAGTGTCACCGTGGGGGCGGTGACACTACTCCGCGGGGGCGGTGTGGCACCAGAAACATTGTCTTCATTGCTTTATTTCAACTCCAAAGTGTTGCTCATACCTTCTTTTGTTTCATTTGGACTTCTTCATCTGGATCAAGGTATTAGTAACAAAATATGACTCAAAAACATAAAATGGACTCTAAAAACTACCTAAAATGATAGTGATTCCGTCACCTATCAAACTCCCCCATACTTAGACTCTTTACTCGTCCCGAGTAAACAACACATCAAATAAATCAGCACAACAAGTCTCAGGAAGTATGGTGCAGTAGAAAAGATGAGGAACAAAAGAGAAAAAGTTACCAAAGAAAAATGAGAAAAGAGAGAAAAAAGAAAACGTGAGAAAAATGAAAAATTACCATCCTTATTGCTCCAAGAGTGACCTACCCGGACATCCTCCTTATGACTCCCCTTCTTATGTCGCAAACGCCGGAAGGAGAACCTACACTCGGTATCGCTCATTTTGCCAAGGAGTCCTTTCGGGTTTTCACCTTGCCACTCTTCTTCTTTTTGTGATAATCTCACCAAAAATCTCACATCCCTCAAGTCCAATTTTGCAGCAACCTAGAGTTGGTCGGACTACCTTCTTTTTGCCTAAACCGCCCTTTCGGGTTCTCGGTTTATCTAAGGATTTCTTGCCTTTTTCTCAATTCTTTGGCTTTTTTTTTTAATGAATTTAACATGAATTACACTAGAATATTCAAAACAAACTCAAAAAAAATGCATGATAAGTTCCCTCCCCCATACTTAAAGAACGCTTTGCCCTCAAAGTGTGAAAATGAAAGCAAAGATAACAATGTGGAGAAGGGAAAGAGGAGTAGCTCACTAGTGAGATGGTCCGGCTGGACCATCCGGACGTGCTCCGGTGGGTAGGGGAAGTGACCGAAGAAATGCTCCTGACGTTGGTATAAGTCGTCAAGGCGGGCCTGCTGAGCATCCATCCTAGCTCCGAAGGAGGTCTCAAAATTGGCTTGTCAAGCCAACTGCTGAGCCTCCATCCTTTGCTGCTGAGATGCCTGCCATGCATCCTGACGTTGGTCAAAATGCTCGGTCATCCTCTCATCAAAACCCGTATGTCAAGCCTGCTGCTGCTCTAGCATCGACGTCTGGTATCTGGTCTGCCATTGTTGGTGCTGAGTGGTCAGAGCCGCCATTTGAGCTAGCAGGCTGGCGTGGCCGGTGTCCTCCTCCTCTGTTGCGGTGGGCATCTCCTCATCAACCGGTGTGTGGTCCTCATATGGGACTCTGCTGGAGCTCGCCGCGTGCCGCTCAACAATGGCAACTTGTGATCGTCTCGACACGTAGGGGTCGGCGGCAATGTAAAGGTCGGAGAGCTCATCTCCGAAAGGCAGCGGCCGGGGCAGGTAGGTGATGTGACTCCCATCTGCAAAAGACAACCAAAAGAGGTTCTCACCATCACTTCTCAGGAGCTTGCAACGCCGAAAAAGACCTTCGTTGTAGAACGGAATTGCCATCCCGTCCTCTAACTCGGTCAAGTCCATGACCTGCTCCGCTATTAAGGAGATGATCCCACCTCCAACAATATCACGCGGCTCGTTCTTCCTAATCCGCTTCAAATCGGTGAGGAAGAGGGTAATTCAATCCGGCACATTGTCACATGCCGGAACACAAGCATACAATAATAGGAGGTCCTTGAGAGCGACCTTGTTCTCCTCCTTGTGTCCACAGAAGACACACATGATGATCTTTGACAGGAGCCTCAAGCAGGGGTGAGTGAGCTTGTTGTTGTACTCATCCCCCGCTTGAAAGTCGGAGCCGGTAGTAGCTTGCCAAAATTCCACCAAGTCTGGTGTAGGAGCTAACTCCCACCATTTTTCAGAAGGGTTCTTAGAAACCCAAAAAGCCTCCTGCAGTTGAGAGAAGTTCACCGTGTACTTCCTCTTGTTAAATTTAAAAGTGAGGCGGACACAGATGTGGTCCTCTGACTCCATACTGAACGTAGCCACGAACTGTCTGGTCAGCTCGGGATACGTTGGGCACTCTTATTAAGGAAGTCCCCGAGCCTAGCATTGTCGAGGAAGGACTGCATGTTTCCCAACATGCCCAGACTTTCCAAGGTCGGAACATGCAAGAGCCGAGTTGCAAAGATTTGTCGGTCTTGCACAATCTCATACCTTGCCTTCTCCCTCTCAGTGATCTTAAATTTCCTTGTTGAATCCATTCTAGCAGGAAGTTCCAAGCAGAAAAATTAGAATTCACGAAGAAAAGGAAGGAAGACAACCTTT
>CM008286.1:39666842-39722431 GCA_002319775.1 Fagopyrum tataricum | reverse complement strand
TTCTCCCTCCTCAGTGAGGCAGGGCAGAAACGTTCTCTGATCATAGTCCTCATCTGCTCATAACTGGTAACCTGTACTCGTACACACCTCCACCAGTGCTGTGCCAAATCTCTGAACAGAGTCTACACCAACTCTATCTGCCTGTCTGCTGGACACCTAATGGACTCTAGAGCTGAGTCCACATGTTCATTCCACAGCTCAACCTCGAGCCCCACCTTCCCAGAGAAAGGGGGTACACCCATCTGGTGAAATGCCTTCAACCAAGTGTCTGGTCTAGGCCCTCTATGCTCCTCTGTAGCTCGAGCAATCTCAACAATAGGTGCCGGTGCAGCTGGCACATGAGTAACCCCGTGGGATCTCTCAGATGATCCCTCATGTGCTGGCAGATCTAGGATAGGTCTAACCGCTCTGGCAGCCTCCTCCACTCGCCGGATATACTCGCGGAACTCTGGTCCTCGCATGGAGACATAATCCGAGTCATCTAACTGGACTCGCTGTGGACCCTGTCTCCCAGCTATGCCGTCCCCAGTCTCAGGGACGACGCTCTAAGCAACATCGGCATGAACCTCCTCTGCTGCACGTGGATCAACAACAGGAATCCTACCCCGTCTTCTACCTAGAGGAGGTCTACCCCTACCCCGTCCAGCTACAGGTAAGGCTCTAGTCTGAACCATATGCAGAGGACGCAAACCTAACTCAGAAGGCTATATATATGCCATATGTATAGATATATATCAAATCAATCACAACAGAATATCTATATATATCTATACTATCGAGATCTTCAGAGCGGCGATGGTTCACGTACACGATATCCCAAAACATTTTTACTCATTTTAAAACCAAAACCTTTTGAAAAGTCAGATCCCTTTCGGGTTCTGTTTATTTATCTATTCGACCTTTATCGCAGATTACTAGTGCCATTGTTGTCAACCTGGCCTCTCATACCAACTTTGTAACAACCCGAATCCGTAGGACTCGAGGTGCTACTGAGCTAGGATCTCACAATGGATCCTGACCCTAGCCTGACAACAAGTTCACTAAATCTTACAACAAGGCACCGATAGATTAAATACAAAACATCAAACTGATATAAAAGTATCCAAAGGGTTTATACAACGTGCTGCTGAGTACAAACAAAACATAAATATATACATGGTCAAAAGATCCCATATCCCACAAGGACGACCCAGTGTACGGAGCCCTCAGCAGATCACCCATCTGGATCACTCTACAGCTCTCCTAACCTACAAAGGATCTACAACACGGTATAAAACCGTTAGCTAACCATACACATATATAGAGAGGCAAGAGCACAAACACACATCAGGATTCATAATACATCATCATGCTTTCACACATTTACCCGGTTTATTATCTTTATAATGTCCAATCACTCAAGCGTATATATATATCAATATGAATATATGTGACACGAGGAATATAACCCTTGCGTCTAGGGATTGGTGCCAACTAGAGTGGGGATCCGGTCCCACCTCCCGTGTACCCTATGGGAGTGGTGCAGGTGGCCGGCCCACTGAGCCAGACTGACCTGCCCGTAGAGAACCTCTAGACTCTCAGCGGGATGAAAGGACAAGTTGTCACGGCCCTACAATGGGCAGTCACTAAACCATAAGTAGGTAATTATCACAACTCATGATATCAATCATATAACACAAACACCACTCATGCACACATCCAATATATGTCAAACTCATAACCATCACAGGGGTCACACCTAGACCCACCTCCGGTCCCACCTCGGAAGTCTTGAACCCAATCGGCTCTAACTCTAGAGATCAACACTGCGTAAACAAGGCATATCAACATATCAAACTCATAACCATCACAGGGGTCACACCTAGACCCAAGGGATCCATAAGGATCGTATCCTAACTCATAAACCTCAAAGCCATAACCGGCATAAACAATAACATGATCATCCTCATTCTATCCTCATATAGGTACCTAGCATGCCACTAAACCGCTCATATGAGGAAAGGAAAGGATCTACCCAACTCTAGGTAGACCCGGGACAAGACGCACCTGCGTGACGGAAAGATGTAGGAGCGGAACAGGCAACCCGCAGGTGCGGCAATGCTCGGCCGCAGGCGCGGTGACAGCGGCCGCAGGCAAGCGCATGCACGAGCGCAGGCGCTGTGACATAGCTCCCGCAGGGGCGGCGACAGTGTAGAAGATGATCCCACGGTTCCTCTTCGGCTCTTCACGTGATCAACTCACGTCTTCTTCATTCCAAAGTCACATGCAACCATATACATATACATACCAACATCAATCTACATCAACATACATCTAATCCTAAGCTAGGAAGAGAAATCAAAGGAAGAAAGAAGAGTAGAAGAAGAATACATACCACACTTGTGGTCCTAGGCTGCAAAGAGGATCAACAACCTCATCAGCTAGCTCTCAAGCTCAGCAACAACCTCTACCATCATCATCATCAGCCACACACAAAGCCACACCAAAACTCTTCCAAACTCTAAGGAAACCAAGAAGAAGATCAAGGAGGAAGCAAGAAGGACATGGAGGCAGCAGGAAAAGGGAATGAAGATGCTCAGCAAGCCAAAGCAAAGGAATTAGGTTAAGGAAGTGAAAGAGTAAAACACGGGTCAAAGGTCAACAAAGCTGGCTGCAGCCGCAGGAAACCGCAGGGGCGGGTTTCCTGGCTGCAGGGGCGGAACAACAGATGAGCCGCAGGGGCGGCTCCACGAACCCGTAGGGGCGGCTAAGGCCGAAACGGCTCCCAAAGACTAAGGCTCTTACAGGACTTACCCATTTGCTATCCGACATTGGGAAGATCATTGTAACACCCCAAATCCGTAGGACTCGAGGTGCTACTGGGCTAGGATCTCACAATGGATCCTAACCCTAGCCTAACAACAAGTTCACTAGATCTTACAAAAAGGCACAGATAGATTAAATCCAAAACATAAAACTGATATATATATATCAAAAGGTAATACAGAAGTACCGCTGAGTACAAACGTAAACATAAACTGTACATATGAAATGTCCCATATCCCACGATAACACCCCAGTGTACGGAGCCTTCAGCGGATCACCCCTCTGGATCACTCTGCAGCTATCCTAACCTGCAAAGGATCTAAAACCGTTAGCTAACCATACACATATATATAGAGATGCAGAAGCACAATCACACATTAGAGAATAATAAACACCTCATCATGCTATCAAACATTTACCCGGTTTATTACCTTTATAACGTCAATCACTCAAATCGTATATATAAATGTATATGAATATATGTGACACGAGGAATATAACCCTCGCCTCTCGGTGGTACCGCCAGCTGGAGTGGTCATCTGGGATCACTTCCCCGTGCACCCTAAGGGAGTGGAGACAGTGCCTGTCCCATGTACCAGATCAGGACTCTCCAGAGAGAACCTCCCTGCCTCCTCGCAGGATGACAGGGTAAAGCTGTCACAACCCTACAGTGGGCAATCACTAAACCATAGGTAGGTAATAACAACTTCGCATTCTATCAAGCATATAACACACACCACTCATGCATACATCCAATAGAAGGATGGTAGCAAAGTAAGTCCTATGGACTTACCTCAATCTCAGAAGTCGTCTCAACCACGATCAACTCTCAAACACGGTCCACTCCAATCTGGAGGACAACACTGCCTAATAACAAGGCATAACAAGATATCAAACTCCTATCCATCAAAGGGGTCACACCTAGACCCAAGGGATCCATAAGGATTATATCCTAACTCATAAACCTCAAGGACATAACCGGCATAAACGATATCATACTGATCATCATTCTAACCTCAAACACGTACCTAGCATGCTACTAACCCGATAATACTAGGAAAGGAAAGGATCATACTACTCTAAGTAGATCTTGTACGAGACGCACCTACGGAACGGAAAGACGCAGGGGCGGAACAAAGCAAACCGCGGGCGCAGAAAGGCTTGGCCGCAGGCGCGGTGACAAGGCTCCCGCAGGGGCGGCGGCTTCCAGGCGCGGGGGCGGCGATAGTGTAGAAAGTGATCCCGCCATTCCTCTCCGACTCTTGACGTGATCAACTCAAGTCTTCTCCATTCCAAAGTCACACACATACATATACATACACATACCAACATCAATCTACATTCAATTCATCTAATCCTAAGCTAAGGAAGATGGAATCAAGGAAGAAAGAAGAGAAGAAGAAGATGACTTACCACAACTGTGGTCCTAGGCAGCAGGGAAGGATCAACCACAAACTCTCAGCTGGCTCTCAAGCTCAGCAACCAAGCACAACATCAACCTCAACAAGGCCACACCACAAACTCTCTTGCAAAACCAAGAAAACTCATACACAAGATCAAGGAGAGGAAAGGAAGCAAGAAGGATGTGATAAGGCTGGAATAGAGTGAGGATGAAACCCTTGATCCATCCAAAGAAGAAGCTTAAGGAGGAAGGAAAGGAGAAGGTAAAGCACGGTCAAAGAGTCAACAAAGCCGGCTACAACCGCAGGAAACCGCAGGGGCGGAATTTCCTGGCCGTAGGGGCGGATCACTACTCGAGCCGTAGGGGCGGCTCCTGAACCCGCGGGGGCGGATAAGGCCAAAAGACTAAGGCTCTTACATCTTTCTATAACCTCAAACACAAGCATGGAGGAAATCATCAACTCCAGCAATAAAACATTATCCAAGGCATAGAGGAAAACCATCTCTAGCCAAACCATAATCACATCACAAGGCATAGAGGAAAACCATCTCTAGCCGTATCAGCAACACATAACAGAAGGGCATGGAGGAAAAACATCTCCAGCAACACTATGTCCATCAAAATAGCATGGAGGAATAACCATCTCCAGCTAACCCTAATCATATCACAATAGCATGGAGGAAAGAGCCATCTCCAGCTATAAACAACAACCGTACTAGCACAACAAGATCTAATAAGATAACACATCATAACATAGCTAGTACGAAAATAAACACATCATAGCATATAAGCACATAAGCATAACACTCACCAAGATAGTACTAAGATCTACTCGTAGATCCTACAAGTGCATCTATCTCGGCATAGAACTCTGGATAGTTCCTCTGGATACTATCCTCAGTCTCCCATGTAGCCTCATCAGGTCCTCGTCTCGACCACTGTATCCTCAGCATAGGAATGTCCTTCGAACGCAGGCGTCTCATACCTCGTTCTAGGACTGCAATCGGGTGCTCAACAAAAGTGTGGTCCGACTCAACCACAAAATCATCATAAGTCACAATATGTCTTGGATCTGGTATAGACTCCCTCAACTGAGACACGTGAAATACAGGGTGAACACCCTCTAATCTCGGAGGCAAGGCTAATCTGTATGGTGCGCTTCCAACCCGATCCAGAATCTCGAACGGTCCTACATATCGGGGGCTCAACTTCCCCTTAATGCCAAAACGTCTAACACTTAGTGTCGGGGACACTCTCAACCACACATTGTCGCCTACTCTGAACTCTTGGGGTCTACGCCTCCTATCTGCATAACACTTCTGACGGCTCCGTCCAGTCAGCATCCTCTCTCTAATCAGTGCTACTCGAGCAACATCATCCTGAATCTGATCAGGTGTCAAACCACTAACACTGCTCTGCTCATCCCAGCCTAACGGTGTACGACATCTCTGCCCATACAATGCCTCATATGGGGCCATCCCAATAGATTCATGCCAGTTGTTGTTGTACGAGAACTCAACTAGTAGGAGGTGATCCGTCCACACTTGTCCCTAGTCCAACACACAAGCTCGCAACATATCCTCCAGGGTCTGAATTGTCCTCTCTGACTGACCATCTTTTTGAGGATGAAACGTAGTAGTAAAGTGTAAACTCGTTCTCAGGGCAGTCTGAATCTGCTGCCAGAATCTTGAGGTAAATCGTCCATCTCTGTCTAAGACGATCATCCTCGGTACACCATGGAGTCTCACTATCTGCCTAGTGTACTCCTCATCTAATCTTCTCACTGACCACGTTTCCTGGATAGGGATCAAACGTGCCGTCTTCGTCAATCTGTCATTATAACCCACATAGCGTCAAAACTCCGGCTCAGTCTCAACCCAGTCACAAAGTCCATGGTGACGTCCTCCCACTTCCTCTATGGAACATGAAGTGGATAGAGCTCGCCTCCAAGTTTGCAATGCTCTATCTTGACTTGCTGGTAGGCCGCACACTGTTCCACAAATCTGGCCACATCGGGCTTCAGCCCTCCCCACTAATACGAACATCTCAAATCCCGATACATCTTACTCGTACCTGGATGTACGGAGTAAGGTGTACAGTGAGCCTTCTGTAAAATCCTTTGGCGTAGATCCGCATCGGCTGGTACGCGACCGCGGCGTCTCAATACTCCATCTGCTCCTAGCAGGAACTGTGGTGCCTCATCCCGAGACATCCTCTCTCGGATCTTCATCAGTGTCGAGCAGGTCTCCTGCTTCTGTTGGATCTCACCCAACGGATCAAGAAGAACCTCTAAAGTACGCAGTTGGGCATCCTCATCAGGAAACTAAATGTCCAACTCTAACCAGATCAGATCCCTCTGCAACTGATGCTGAACTGTCAGCCTCGCAATGCCTGCTCTCGAGGCGTTTTCCTACTCAGGGCGTCGGTGACAACGTTCGCCTTCCTTGCATGATACAGAATCTCCAGATCAAAATCCTTGATCAGCTCAAGCCACCTACGCTGGTAGTTATTCAATTCCCGCTGCGTGAAAATATACTTCAGACTCTTATGGTCTGTGAAGATCTGACCTGTAACACCATACAGGTAATGTCTCTAGATCTTCAATGCATGAACTACTGCTGCCAACTCCAGATCATGAGTCGGGTAGTTCTCCTCATACGTCTTCAGCTGTCTAGACGCATATGCAATCACTCGGTCTCTTTGCATCAATACACATCCCAAGCCTAGCTTGGATGCATCACTGTATACCACAAAATCCAGTATACCCTCTGGCTGTGCCAAAACAGGAGCAGAAGTCAGACGTCTCTTCAGCTCATCAAAACTCTGCATACACTGTTCAAACCATACAAATCTGGTAGTCTTCCTCAGTAAACTCAACAGTGGACGGGCAATCATAGAAAATCCCTCCAAAAAACGTTTATATTAACCGGCTAGGCCAAGGTAGCTACATACTTCCTTGACGTTCGTCGGTGTAGTCCAAGCTGCTACTGCCTCAATCTTGGCCGGTTCCACCTTGATTCCTTCAGCTGATACATCATGACCTAGGAATGCTACCTCTGGCATCCAGAACTCGCACCTAGAGAACTTAGCATAAAGTTCTCTATCCCGTAAAATCTGCAATACAGTCCTCAGCTGTCCTGCATGCTCTTCTCTCCTATGAGAGTACACCAAAATATCATCTATGAAGACCACCACAAACTGATCCAGGAAGTCGATGAATATGTTGTTCATCAACTCCATAAAGACTGTTGGGGCATTCGTAAGCCCAAATGGCATCACTACAAACTCGTAGTGTCCATATCTGGTCTGGAATGTTGTCTTATGCACATCCTGCTCTCTCAACCTCAACTGGTGATACCCTGAATGCAAGTCAATCCTGGAGAATACTGTCGCTCCCTGAAGCTGATCTAACAAGTCATCAATACGCGGAAATGGATACTTGTTCTTGATGGTCACCTTGTTCAGCTCTTTGTAATCTATGCACAATCTCAACGATCCGTCCTTCTTCCGTACGAAGAGGACAGGTGCTCCCCATGGGGACACGCTAGGGCGGATGAAGCCCTTCTCAGCCAGCTCCTCAAGTTGCTTCTTCAGCTCTAGCATCTCGACAAGCGCCATCCTGTATGGAGCCTTCGAGATAGGTCTCGTACCAGGCTCTAAATCAATGCCAAAATCCACACTCCTCTGAGGCGGCAAACTGGACGGCTTAGCAAATACATCTGCAAAATCACAAACAACTGCGATATCCTCTAGTGTTGGACTATCCCCCTTCTTCATGGCATAACACCAGAAGGCCTCACAACCCTGTGCAATCAGTCTACCTTCTCGTATCGCACTAATAACCATACCTGATTTTCCAAGGTCCCAGCCTCGGAAAAACTCTATCTGTCCTAACTCGGTAGAGAGTAGAGGTGTCAAACGGGGCCAACGGGTCGGGTTTGGGTCGGGTCCTAACAAGCTTGGGTTGAAACGAGTCGGGTCAAAAAAAGCTTGGTTATTAATCGGGTTGTTTCGGGTCGGGTCGGTTTGGGCCGGGTATCATTTGTTCTGGTTGAAATGGGTTATCGGGTAGTCTCGGTTTCCGGGTCGTAACGGGACGGGTCAGAATCTGGTCGGTTATAACAGGCACGGGTTGAAACAGGTCGGGTTAAAACAAGCTCAAGTTTTTATCAGTTTGCTTCGGGTCGGGCCGGTTTGGGTCGAGTATTAATTATCGGGTTAATACGGGTTAATCGGGTTGGAATCGGGTCATTTTTATGTTTGGGTTGGGTCGAAACCAGATCGGTTTGCGTAACATCTTGATTCAGGTCTATTTATGTTCGGGTTCGGTCGAAACCGGACCGGGTTGCCTAACATCTTGATTCAAGTCAATTTGTGTTCGGGTTTGTGTAATTTATTCAAAATTTATACGAAGATATCAATTTGATAAAAGATGAAATAAAAGTTGTGTTGTTTACTTGTTTTACACTTTTGATGGTGTATTAGTGTTCATTTTCTTTATAAAATATAATAGTAAATCAAAGACATGCATAATAAATAATAATAACAATAATGATTTGTCGAATCGGATAATAATCCGTGGAATTCAGTCGATCTATTTGATCCATATTCGAAAATATGGTATCTAAAAACGACTTTAGTCGGATCGGATAATTATCCACATAAATGTCTGATCGGAATGATTTTAACCCGATTTGTTTGATTGAATATGAATTTAACCAGATATGGATATCTGTCTGATCAAAATATCTAATATGACCGACTAATCAATCCATTTGATCCATATATGCTTTTCCTATTTTGTTTTTTATAAAATGTAAAATAAGATCTATCATCTTTTGCTGAATCGGATAATATTCCGTGGAATTCGGTCGATCTATTTGATCCATATTCGAAAATATGGTATCTAAAAACAATTTTTAGTCAGATCGGGTAATTATCCACATCGATGTTTAATCAATTGATCGGAATGGTTTTAGCCCGATCTGTTTGATTGCATATGAATTTAACCGGATATGGATATCCGACTGATCCGTTTGATCAAAATATCTAATGATCCACATATATGCTTGATCGGAATGGTTTTAGCCCGATTTGTTTGATTGAGTATGAATTTAACCGGATATGGATATCCGACTGATCCGTTTGATCGAAATATCTCTTGATCAGATATTTCGTTTGATTAGATTAACCGACTTTAATTGGATCTGGATATCCGACTTATATTATGGATTATGTAATATGTACGTATTATGTAATATGTAATTATATCTTATATTATAAATTTATATTGTGGGTTAATGAGTTATTAGTAAACCATAAATTAAAATCAAAAGTTATTCTAATGAGCTAAAATCGTCGTTACATTACATTTATCGTGTGGGAGTTGAAGAATGTAATCATATACTTATAGTTATTGTATGGATATGGATTATTTAATATATTTTATTTATTTATTTATATATAGACAATATAGTAAATAAAAAAATTATCTTTAAAATGTATATTCCTAAATATTATAGTTATTACGTGACACCGACTCGTAGTTAAATTTTCAAAAAGTATAATATTAAACATCTGGATACCCGAATACATTATAATTTCAAAAAGTATATATTCTTAAAATTTATATTAATAATTTGTTATATTATACAAAATAATCGGATATCCACACACATTATAATTTTAAATATCCGGATTTACTCAAAATAGTCGGATATTCATAACTCTTATATATCCGGATACCCGAATTTACGGATATCCGTGTCTAAAATATCCGGATACCCGAATTTCCGGATTTACTCAAAATAATTGGAGTTAACAATCTAATGAGATGATAAATAGTGATGTGTTATTTAGGTTGAATTTGTATAATCGATGTATGCATCAAAATAGTCGATGTATGATTAACTTATTTTTTAAATTATCAAATTTCTAGGTAAAATTTTATCTATTTATTCTCTTAATAAATCATGTAAATAATTATCAATTTAACTCAAAAGTATCAATGTAATCTAAAATACACTATTTGTATAAATTTACAAGGTTATCGAGTCATTTAAGGTCGGGTTACTTTGGGCTAACGGGTCATTCGGGTCGGGTTACTTTGGGCCGGGTTACTTCGGGCTATCGGGTTACTTCGGGTCGGGTTCCTTCAGGCTATCGGGTTGTTCGGGTCGGGTCATTGGGCTATCGGGTTACTTCGGGTCATAAATTCCTTCGGGTTAAATCGGTTTCAAGCGGGTCAGATCCGGAGTTTCTCTTTTTCAAAATTTTCGGTGCCAGGTCGGATTCGGGTTTGGGTTCGTCGGGTCGGGTCGGGTTCGCGGGTTGGGCCAACTTTTGACAACTCTAGTTGAGAGGGTAACAATCCTCCTACCTACATCTAAAACTGCAGAATCTCTATCCATCCAATCCATACCTAGAATGACTTCTTCATGCTCTAATGGCATGACAAAGAAGTCCACAAGTAATACACGGGTCCCTACAGAAATGGGACAGTCACGAATCTCGCGGGTACCTCTGACCCTACTACCATCGGGTAACCCTATACTAAAGGGTATCCCCTCAGTCGTATCTAGACTCAGACGATCCACACAGGCATTAGAAATAAAATAATGCGTAGCACCCGTATCAAACAAAACTCTAACAGGTAAACCATGAATCAGAACGGTACCTGTAGCAGTTGGTGCAGTGGGAATCCTACCCCGTCCTCTACCTAGAGTGGGTCTACTTCTACCTCGTCCAACTGCAAGTAAGGCTTTAGTCTGAACCATCTGCAGAGGACGTAAACCTAACTTAGAAGGCTATATATATACCATATGTATAGATATATATCAAATCAATCACAACAGAATATCTATATATATCTATACTGTCGAGATCTTTAGAGGGGCGATAACTCACGTACACACTATCCCAAAACACTTTGTACTCATTTCAAAACCAAAACCTTTTGAAAAGTCAGACCCCTTTCGGGTTTTGTTTATTTATCTATTCGACCTTTATCGCATATTGCAAGTGCCATTTTTGTCAACCTACGCCTCTGATACCAACTTTGTAACACCCCAAATCCGTAGGACTCGAGGTGCTACTGGGCTAGGATCTCACAATGGATCCTGACCATAGCCTGACAACAAGTTCACTGGATCTTACAACAAGGCACATATAGATTAAATCCAAAACATAAAACTGATATATATATATATATATATATATATATATATATATATATATATCAAAAGGTAATACAGAAGTACCACTGAGTACAAAAGTAAACATAAACTGTATATATATGAAATGTCCCACATCCCACGATAACACCCCAGTGTACGGAGCCCTCAGAGGATCACCCCTCTAGATCACCCTCGCCTCTCGGTGGTACCGCCAGCTGGAGTGGTCATCTGGGATCACTTCCCCGTGTACCCTAAGGGAGTGGAGATAGTGCCCGTCCCGTGTACCAGATCTGGACTCTCCGCAGAGAACCTCCCTGCCTCCTCGCGGGATGACAAGGAAAAGCTGTCACAACCCTACAGTGGGCAGTCACTAAACCATAAGTAGGTAATAACAACATCGCATGCTATCAAACATATAACACACACCACTCATGCATACATCCAATATAAGGATTGTTGCTAAGTAAGTCCTATGGACTTACCTCAACCTTAGAAGTCGTCTCAACCACGATCAACTCTCAAACACAGTCCACTCCAATCTAGAGGACAACACTGCCTAATAAAAAGGCATAACAAGATATCAAACTCATAACCAACACAGGGGTCACACCTAGACCCAAGGGATCCATAAGGATCATATCCTAACTCATAAACCTCAAGGCCATAACCGGCATAAACGATATCATACTCATCAATTTTTCTAACCTCAAACACGTACCTAGCATGCTATTAACCTGCTCATACTAGGAAATGAAAGGATCATACTACTCTAAGTAGATCTTGTACAAGACGCACCTACGGAACGGAAAGACGTAGGGGCGGAACAAAGCAAACCGCGGGCGCGGCAAGGCTTGGCCGCAGGCGCGGTGACAGTGGCCGCAAGCAAACGTAGGCGCTTTGACAAGGCTCCCGCAGGGGCGGCGGCTTCTAGGCGCGGGGGCGGCGACAGTGCAGAAAGTGATCACGCGATTCATCTTCGGCTCTTCATGTGATCAACTCACGTCTTCTCCATTCCAAAGTCAAACACATACATATACATACACATACCAACATCAATCTACATTCAGTTTATCTAATCCTAAGCTAAGGAAGATGAAATCAAGGAAGAAAGAAGAGAAGAAGAAGATGACTTACCACAACTGTGGTCCTAGGCAGCAGGGAAGGATCAACCACAAACTCTCAGCTGGCTCTCAAGCTCAACAACCAAGAACAACATTAACCTCAACAAGGCCACACCACAAACTCTCTTGCAAACTCAATAAAACTCACACACAAGATCAAGGAGAGGAAAGGAAGCAAGAAGGATGTGATAAGGTTGGAATAGAGTGAGGATGAAACCCTTGATCCATCCAAAGAATAAGCTTAAGGAGGAAGGAAAGGAGAAGGTAAAGCACGGTCAAAGAGTCAACAAAGCCGGCTGCAACCACAGGAAACCGCAGCGGCGGAATATCCTGGCCGCAGGGGCGGATCACTACTCGAGCCGTAGGGGCGGCTCCTTGAACCCGCGGTGTAACACCCCAAATCTGTAGGACTCGAGGTGCTACTGAGCTAGGATGTCACAATGGATCCTGACCCTAGCCTGCCAACAAGTTCACTGAATCTTACAACAAGGCACGGATAGATTAAATACAAAACATCAAACTGATATAAAAGTATCAAAAGGTTTATACAACGTGCTGCTGAGTACAAACAAAACATAAATATATACATGGTCAAAAGATCCCATATCCCACGAGAACGACCCAGTGTACGGAGTCCTCAGCAAATCACCCACTCTGGATCACTCTGCAGTTCTCCTAACCTGCAAGGGATCTACAACACGGTATAAAACCGTTAGCTAACCATACACATATATGAGATGAGCATAAGCACAAGCACACTTTAGAAATACTAAACACCTCATCATGATATCACACATTTACCCAGTTTATCATCTTTATAAATATAGTCCAACACTCAAATCGTATATATAAATATCCATATGAATATATGTGACACGAGGAATATAACCCTCGCCTCTTGGTGGTAATGCCTGCTGGAGTGGTCAACCGGGACGACTCCTCCGTGTACCTTGAGGGAATGGAGACAACGCTCGTTCCGTGTACCAGATTTGGATGTTCCGCAGAGAACCTCCTAGTCTCCCATAGGGATGAGTGGACGGCTCCGCAAACACATTAGTGAACTCACAGACCACTGGGATATCCTCTAATGTTGGACTCTCCCCCTCCTTCATGGCATAACACCAAAAGGCCTCACAACCGTGTGCAATAAGTCGAGTTGCCCGTATCGCACTGATAACCATGCTTGACTTTCCAAGGTCCCAACCTCGGAAAACCTCTATCTGTCCTAACTCGGTAGAGAGGGTAACAGTCCTCCTACCTATATCTAAAACTGCAGAATGTCTATCCCTCCAATCCATACCCAAAATGACTTCTTCATGCACTAATAACATGACAAAGAAGTCCACAAGTAATACACGGGTCCCTACAGAAATGGGACAGTCACGGATCTCACGGGTACCTCTGACCCTACTACCATTGGGTAACCCTATACTAAAGGGTATCCCCACAATCGTATCTAAATCAAGACGCTCTACACATGCATCAGATATAAAAGAGTGCGTATCACCCGTATCAAACAAGATTCTAACAGTTAAACCATGAATTAGAATGGTACCTATAGCAGTCGGTGCAGCTGGATCCTCTGCACTCCTCAACTAAAAAACTCGGCCCTGTGGCCCTCGGGTGTCAATGGTACTCCCACCACGACCTTTGCCTCTACTCGGCCCAAGAGCAGATCCTTGAGTAGTAGGACGATCTAGGATTCTCTATTGTCCCTGTGTCTGCTGCTGCTGAGGTGGTCTCTGTCCACCCCCAACTATACTGGCAGGAGAAGAACCCTGCTCTGATGATGCTCCGCCCTGTTGGCAGAATACAACTCTATGACCTGGTCTGCCACAAGTGTAGCGCATCATTGTTTGCCTCGGACACTCTGGTCGCATATGTCCATACTTACCACAGTTGTGGCACTATCGTCCCTTATCTGTAACTGGTGTAAAGAAGGGATGACTCTGGCGACTCTAACCTCGCCCTGCATTAGCAGCCCAACCAGCACCACTGGTATGCCCGGTACGCTGTCTCTTCTCAGACCCTCCGGTCTGAGAAGATCTCCTCTAACTAGCCCGCTCCCTCTCATAGTCGGAAGCTCTATCCTGATAGTCCATCAGAGACTCACATTGGAAACCCGCCATATAAGTACGGGTAGTATCCCTCAGTTGTCGGGAAAAAAGATAAACATGCTGATCTGCAGAAGGTGTAGCTGGTCCCAACAATGCCAGCTCCTCCTAAAATCTCCTAATGGCCTCAGAAATTGGTACATCCTCGAACTCAGCCTCTACAAAGTCTCGCAGTTTCTCCCTCCTCAACGAGGTAGGGCAAAAACGCTCTCTGATCATGGTCCTCGTCTGCTCATAACTGGTAACTTGTACCCGTACAGACCTCCACCAGTGCTGTGCCAAATCTCTGAACAGAGTCTGCACCAACTCGATATGTCTGTCAGCAGGACACATAATAGACTCTAGAGCTGAGTCCACATCTGGTGAAATGCCTTCAACCAAGTGTCTGGTCTAGGCCCTCTATGCTCCTCTGTAGCTCGAGCAATCTCAGCAATAGGTGCCGGTGCAGCTGGCACCTGTGTAACCCCATGGGATCTCTCAGATGATCCCTCCTGTGCTGGAAGATCAGGGGCACATCTACCTGCCCTGGCAGCCTCCTCAACTCGTCTAATATACTCGCGGAAGGCTGGTCCCTCCATGGAGACACGATCCGAGTCATCTGGCTGGACTCGCTGTGGACCCTATCTCCCAGTTATGCCGTTCCCCGTCTCAGGGACGACACTCTCAGCAACATCAGCATGAACCTCCTCTGCTACACGTGGATCAACAGCAGGAATCCTACCCCGTCCTCTACCTAGAGGAGGTCTACCCCTACCCCGTCCAGCTGCAAGTAAGGCTCTAGTCTGAACCATCTATAGAGGACGCAAACCTAACTCAGAAGGCTATATATATTTTGTATGTATAGATATAAATCAAATCAATCACAACAGAATATCTATATATATCTATATTGTCGAGATCTTCAAAGGGGGGATGGCTCACGTACACGATATCCCAAAACATTTGTACTCATTTCAAAACCAAAACCTTTTGAAAAGTCAGACCCCTTTCAGGTTTTGTTTATTTATCTATTCGACCTTTATTGCAGATTACTAGTGCCATTGTTGTCAACCTGGGCTCTGATACCAATTTTGTAACACCCCAAATCCGTAGGACTCGAGGTGCTACTGGGCTAGGATCTCACAATGGATCCTGACCCTAGCCTGACAACAAGTTCACTGAATCTTACAACAAGGCACCAATAGATTAAATACAAAACATCAAACTGATATAAAAGTATCAAAAGGTTTATACAACGTGCTGCTGAGTACAAACAAAACATAAATATATACATGGTCAAAAGATCCCATATCCCACGAGAACGACCCAATGTACGGAGCCCTCAGCAGATCACCCACTCTAGATCACTTGGCAGTTCTCCTAACCTGCAAGGGATCTACAACACGGTATAAAACCGTTAGCGAACCATACACATATATGAGATGAGCATAAGAACAAGCACACGTCAGAAATACTAAACACCTCATCATGATATCACAAATTTACCCAGTTTATCATCTTTATAAATATAGTCCAACACTCAAATCGTATATATAAATATCCATATGAATATATGTGACACGAGGAATATAACCCTCGCCTCTCGGTGGTAATTCCAGCTGGAGTGGTCAACCGGGACGACTTCTCCGTGTACCCTGAGGGAATGGAGACAGCGCCCGTTCCGTGTACCAGATCTGGATGTTCCACAGAGAACCTCCTAGTCTCCTATAGGGATGAGTGGGCAAGGCTGTCACGGCCCTACAATGGGCAGTCACTAAACCATAGGTCGGTAATAATCAATCCTTACATGCTATCAATCACATATCAAACACCACTCATGCACACATCCAATATAGGGATGGCAGCTAAGTAAGTCCTATGGACTTACCTCAACCTCGGAAGTCTCAATCCCAATCGGCTCCAACTCTAGAGATCAACACTGCCTAAACAAGGCATAACAACATATATCAAACTCATATCCATCACAGGGGTCACACCTAGACCCAAGGGATCCATAAGGATCGTATCCTAACTCATAAACCTCAAAGTCATAACCGGCATAACCGATAACGTACTCAACATCATTCTAACCTCAAACACGTACCTAGCATGCCACTAAACCGCTCATACTAGGAAAGGAAAGGATCTACCTAACTCTAGGTAGACCCGGAACAAGACGCAACTGCGTGACGGAAAGACGCAGGGGCGGAACATGCAACCCGCAGGCGCAGAAATGCTCGGCCGCAGGCGCGGTGACAGCGGCCGCAGGCAAGCGAAGGCACGGCACAGGCGCTATGACACGGCTCCCGCAGGGGCAACGGCTTCCAGGCCCGGGTGTGGCGACAAGGTACCCGCAGGGGCGGCTTTGCTGGACCGCGGGGGTGGCGACAGTGCAGAAGGTGATCCCACGGTTCCTCTTCGGCTCTTCACGTGATCAAATCACGTCTTCTTCATCCCAAAGTCACACATATACATATATATACACATTCCAACATCAATACACCTTCAATTCATCTAATCCTATGCTAAGGAAGATGGAATCAAAGAAAGGAAGAAGAGAAGGATGAAGAAGCAAGAAACTTACCACACTTGTGGTCCTATGCAGCAAGGAAATTATCAACAACACACTATCACTGGCTCTCAAGCTCAGTAACCACATCCACTAGCATCAACATCATCAAAGCCACATCAAATCTCTTCCAAACCCAAAGGAAAACAAGAACAAGATCAAGGAGGGAGAAGGAGAAGCAAGAAGGACGTAAGGTAGCTGGGAAATGAAGTGAAGAACCCTTGGTCACGAAGCCAAGGTAAGGTTAAGAAGGAAAGGGTAAAGCACGGTCAACCGGTCAACAAAACCGGTTGCAGCCATAAGAAACCGCGGGGGCGGTTCCCTGGGCTGCAGGAGCGGGAACCCGCTGGGGCCGCACATAAGCGCGCGGGGGCGGCTAAGGTCAAATCTCGGCTAAAGCCAAATCTCGGCTAAGGCAAACTCGGTCCAAAAGACTAAGGCTCTTACACGCGGGGGCGGCTAGGGCCAAAAGACTAAGGCTCTTACAATCATGTCCGCTTGAAGGAGCTTCAAAACCTCCTTTTTCACTACATCCATCATAGGCGGGTTGAGCCGCCTTTGAGGTTGCCTTGAGGGTTTTGCATCTTCCTCAAGGCGGATCCGGTGCATACAAGTGGAGGAACTAATCCCTTTTATGTCCGTTATAGTCCACCCAAGAGCCGTTTTGTGCTCTTTAAGCATTTGCACCAACTTCTCTTCTTGTTGTGGAGACAACTTGCAAGAAACAGTTACGGGCAATGTGTCATTGTCGCCAAGAAATACATATTTGAGATGTTGGGGGAGTTCCTTTAGTTCTATCTCCGGGGCCTGTACAATAGAGGGAACAAGCTTCTCGCTTGGGGTTAGTAGAGTGGGCCTAATGGCCAAAGGTGTGATGGGGAGCCTTGTGTGGCCATCCAATTGGGCTAGAACATCCTACATATTAGAGGTCAAAGCATATTCCGATTTATGAGCATCAATGTCATTTTCAGTTATACTTTTCAGTTCATCAAAATCGGAAACGTTAAACACATCTTGCACAAATGGTTCAATTATGTCAATAGAGCATAAAGAATGGTCATCAATGGAGTGTTTCATGGCATCATATATGTTAAATTCAATAACCTCACCATCAAATTCCATGCTCAATTTTCCACTTACATAATCTATTTTTATTCTAGCCGTTTTCAAGAAAGGTCTTCCTAACAAGATGGGTGCAACACGCGTATCATGTTCCATGTCTAAAACAAAGAAATCTGCCTGGAAAATCAAGTTGTCAACCATTACTAGAACATCTCCAATTATTCCTTTAGGATACACATTAGACATATCGGCTAGTTGGACGACAATTCGAGTTTCATGCAGTGGTCCAAGACCAAGTGATTGATAGACAAAATATGGAAGTACGTTTATCGATGCACCTAAGTCTAGCATGGCTTTGTCGAAACGAGTTTTGCCTATGACACAAGGGATACTTACCATGCCGGGATCACTACATTTCTTGGGCATGCTTGTAACATACGGAATTTTTATTCCAGACTTAGAGTGTTTTGTAGATCTTCCCTCATGTACGAGATGCCGAGTGCCGGGTTTTATTCCTGAAATCCCGGGCCGACTCGTCATTTTTCCCTTTTCCGCTTTCCGACCCTTCGTTCCGGGTTAAGGTGACAAGGGGTCATTTCTGACCCCTCGTTCCGTGGTGAGGTGACAAGAGGTAAGCTGACCCCTTGATCCCCTCCCCACTTTTCACCTCTTGTCTCCTCCCTCTCTCTCCTCTCCTCTCTTTCACGTCACTTTTCTCTTCCCTTCCTCTCTTTGCTCTCTTTTCTCTTCTTGATACATGGAATCTCTTGGTTAGGGACTACAGATGAGGAGGTTCAGATCTGGTGTGGTAAGCTTCTCCCCTTCCTTCCTTCCTTCTTCTCCTTGGCTGCTTAGCTCTTTCTTCTTCCCTCCTTCATCTATGGCCATGGATGAAGCTTTTGAGAGGTTTTTACTCAAATCCTTGAATGCATGTCTTCTTAGCTCGTTTACGTCGTGGAGAGGAGTCTAAGATCAGTGGTTGGTGTTTGGAGAAGACCCAACAAGGAGAGGAGGACATTGGAGCCAAGGATCCAGGATCGAAGACGAAGAAGACGAGGTTCTGCACCGAACCCGCGGGGTGGATCATCACGGCCTCAAGTGCGCCTCATCACGGCCGCAGGGGCGGCTCCGGGCTCCAAGACGCCAGACCGCCGCAGGTGCCGCTGATCACGGCCGCAGGGGCGGGATCCAGATACCAGAGCGCCGCAGGTGTGGCTGACTAGCTCCGCAGGGGCGGCTCCAGGGCGGCAACAAGGGCGCAGGGGCGACTTCTGTGTTCCGCAGGGGTGGCTTATGTGTTCCGCAGGGGGCGCCAGCTTGACTCCGCGGCTGCGGTTTCTTCAACAGTAGGCTTCTCCTGTCCCTTCCTCTTCGTTCCTTCCTTAGTTTTGTAGTTGTATCATGTTAGTAGAATTCCTAGGATGGATCTAGAATAGCTTGAGATGCCACTTAGTGGTTGTGAACCTAGGAGCCCTTAAGGCTCGATGTAGTGATGGTTATGAGTATGTTGAGCATGATGGACCTTCTAGGTTAGCTTGTTCCTTCTTTGCTGAGTTTTAAGATCAAGTGAGGTTATAAGTTGTTGTGAATTGCTTTCATGTGCTGAGAGTGTGATGAGTACCTTGGACCCTAGGATGCATTCCTAGCTTGAGGGTTAGGTGATCTTGCTTAGATCACTAGAGTGAAGTCTAAGACTTCTTGAGCGTGAGCATGTATTGATATGCATATCTCTTGTGAACAGGTTGTGGGCTTCCTCCTTAAGAAAGCGAGGGTGCTGTGATTTGAGTGTGGTGACGAGGTAAGTCTCCGGACTTACTTAGCTCGTATTTTACGTATTAGCATTGATGTGTGTTGGTGGTGTGTGTGTGTGTGTGTTATTGTTTATGTTATAAACAACTAAACCGGTAAATAGGACCACCGACTTTATATTATTTTGGCCCAAGTGTAGGATAACGGGCGGTGACATCATTTGCCTAGCTCTTGCGAGAGTCTAGGAGGTTCTCTGCGACTAGCCCGGGCAGGTAGACGGTCAGATGCATCAGTACCATTCCTTGCCGGTAAGTAGGGACCGAGGCGAGACCACGGTGGTTCTCGTGTCACAAACCTAAGTTGAATTAGAACTGGATAAGACTTAATAATAAAAAGATAATAAACCGGACTTGTGTGTTTTCTAATACTTCGAATATGAGCTAACGGTTTTAAACTGTTGTGTAGATGCCTTGTAGGTTAGGGACGCCGCCGAGTGAGGTGGAGGAGTAGACAGCCGGGGTCTCCGTACATTATAGGACGGGGATGTTCTTGGGTTATGTTTTCGTATTGTTGGTTTGTGGATTTTGTTGTACGGTTTAGATGTCCGTATCGAAGTTATGTCGTTTTGAGGACTCGGCTGAGTTTCCACTTTGTATTCATACTTTTCATTCTCTCGCATACATTATAAACGATTTTGAGTTTGCCTTTATTTGTGCCTTGTTGGGAAGGTCCGGTGAAATTGTTGTCAGGCTAAGGGTCGGGACCCATTGTGAGGTCTCGCCCGTGGCATCCCGAGTCCCGCGGATTTGGGGTGTTACAAAAGTGGTATCAGAGCCCTAGGTCGACAACAATGGCACTCGCAATATTTTTAAAGGCCGAATGAGGAATAAACAGAACCCACACGGGTTCTGACTTTTCGTTTTCAAAATCATGTGCATGAGTCGGGTTTGGGTTAGAATGTACGGGACCACCACTCCTTCCGCAAACCTCGGCGACATAGATCTCTGGATTAGAAGTAAGTATATATTATTACATAGTTATATATATATATATATATATATATATATATATATATATATATGTATATATATATATATATATATATATATATATATATGAGCTTAGGATGTTTGTGGATTTGTATACCTTGGATCTTTATTATGATAGTGCTTACCTTTACGTTTTAAAAGTTTTATCATACCGAGATCGTAAGTATTACCTATGTATTTATACATAAGTAAACGCCATACGCTAATTGATGGCACGTACGAGAGCTACCGCTTACGTAGGACCCGCCACGGGTAGACCCCCTCTTTCTCCTACCGTCCCGAGATGGGAACGAGTAGGAAGACCTCCAGGCGCGAGAAGTCGGGGACGTATCCCCATTGCGGACCCGCCAATTATGGATCCACCAGTAGTTAAGATTCCCGTAGAGGACGTCGCCGAGAGCATCGTTCCCGAGGCTGGGGATAGGACCGTTGGGAGGTCCGGGCGCAAAGTTCTCCATCTGCCAGGACTAGGGGAGCGTCCATTGGAGCTACCGTGTTTGAGGACTACGTACGACGAGAACAATGGAGATAACAAACTTAAAATCTTCGAGAAGACGCGTGGACAACTGAAGATGCGAATCGAGGAGGAGTTGGGTGCATTCTAACAAGGTTAAAGGCGGTATTCCATCACGAGAAGTGAAGCTTTCCTTAGACTCTCCTAAGCTTTGGAGTCAAGATGAGAACGTGATCGAACCAAGTGGGAAAAGTTCAGTTATCAGCTAATTGGTGACAACCGAGAACGCGCATGTGCGGGTGGTCTATGGATGAGTGTGGGGGAGAGTAACTAGGTTGTGGGATTATAAAGGAACGGGAACAAGAACTTGGATTATATCTTAAACTCTTGATTTGAAGTTGTTATGGAGAACACAAGTTTGCGAAAAGTGAGACGGTTATCTCTATGTGTACATCGATTAAAATGAGCCGAACAAGATGACAATGAAGAACAAGTACCCCCTTACCACGTATAGATGATCTACTCGACCGGTTGCAAGGGTCGGTGGTCTCTTCTAAGATCGAGTTAAGGTTTGATTGTCACCAATTGAGAAGTCGAGACTGGCATATTGCAAACACGGCATTCCGGACAAACCATGGTCACTACGAGTTGTAGTGATTCCATATGGGCTTACTAAGGCCCCGAATAAGACATTTGGGTCCACTCTCGAAGAAGAGAGAAGTTGTATGACCAGTTGTCTCGGGATGACAACCCCCGAAGGATGTGAAAGAAGTTACAAGTTTTCTTGGATGTGTTGATCATTAGCGGATTAGTGGAGGGATTCTCCAAGTAACACCATCTATGGCTAACCTACTCCAGTTGACGATGAAGTATTGAGTGGGACGAAAATGGATAATGGAGTTGTTGAGAGTTAAGAGGAGATTCATTGGTACAACTGCTTTGAAATTGCCTCGAGGTATGATCGGTTTGAAGTGTACAAGTGATTCTTCAAGACATGGTCTTGATTGAGTATTGAGAGACGATGTAAAGGTTATAGCATACATGTCTCGTTAGTAGAAGCAGTGTGAAGCAGAGTATTTCCTTCCTTACTTAGAACTTGCAACAAGAATTGAGGAAACGTAACATCTAAGTGTGGTTTGACAAGAACCAAAGCCAACGGTGTAAATTGGAAGTTTGATCTTCTTTGTTAGAGACAAGCAAAGAAGAAACATAATGGAAAGGTTGTAGTGAGAAAGATCTGTGAAGGAAGTTGAGTTTCTGAGACATCGGACCTTTTTGAGATCTTAGCGCAAGTTGGGAAAGTGTTTTACCGGCTGGCATGGCCGCCGAGAGTAGAGGGTGTCATGGTTGACCCGACGAAGATAGAGTCTGTTTCTCATGACCGCCTCCTAGGACGGTCAAGGAGGTGCGCAGTTTCTTGGGCTTAGCGGGATACTACCGCCGTTTTGTTGAGGGTTTCTCCGTGATTGCACGACCGCTCACTTCATTGTTGAGGAAGTATACCAGGTTCGTCTGGTCCGAGCCTTGTCAACACAGCTTCGAGGAGTTGAAGAGGAGGTTGACCTCCGCTCCCGTTTTAACCCAGCCTGAGGGCATAGAGGATTTTGTAGTGTATAGTGACGCCTCCAAGCTAGGCTTGGGGTGCGTTTTGATGCAGAGAGGTAGGGTTATTGCGTACGCTTCTCGGAAGCTGAAGCCGTACGAGGAGAATTACCCTACCCATGATCTTGAGCTAGCGGCAGTGATTCATGCCCTGAAGATCTGGCGACACTACTTGTACGGGGCTACATGCCAGATCTTCACAGACCATAAGAGTCTGAAGTATATATTCACTCAGCGGGAGTTGAATAACCGCCAGAGGAGATGGTTGGAGCTGATTAAGGACTTTGACTTGGAGATTTTGTACCATCCGGTGAAGGCAAACGTAGTCGCCGATGCTTTGAGTAGGAGGACCCCTCGAGAGGAGGCTATAGCTCGGCTTACGGTTCAGCCACAGTTGCAGAGGGATTTAATAGGTTAGGAGTTGGATATCGGGTTCCCAGGTACGGATTGTTGTTTGTCCGAGTTAGAGGTATTACTTGACCTGTCCGGTGAGATCCTGTAGAAGCAGGAGAGATGTCCCATTTTGATGAGGATATGGGACAGGATGTCCCGAGGAGAGGCACTGCAGTTTATTACAAGAGCAGACGGGCTATTGAGACGTCAGGGACGTATTTGTGTACCGTCGGATCAGGAGCTGAGAGAGTGGATTTTGCATGAGGCACATTCCACACCTTATTCGGTGCACCTAGGCACGAGTAAGATGTACCAGGATATTAGGAGATTTTATTGGTGGGGCGGGCTCAAGCCTGATGTAGCTAGATATGTGTCCCGATGCGCGACCTGCCAGCAGGTCAAGATCGACCACCAAAGACACGGAGGAGAGCTTCACCCACTTCCCGTGCCGCAGTGGAAGTGGGAAGACATATCCATGGATTTCGTTACCGGTCTGAGACCGAGTAGGAGCTTTGACGCGATATGGGTGGTAGTAGATCGGTTGACGAAGACCACGCGTTTCATTCCTATACGGGAAACGTGGCCGGTGAGTCATTTAGCCGAGGAGTTTATCCGTCAGATTGTGAGATTACATGGAGTACCGAGGACCATCATCTCGGACAGGGACGGGCGTTTTACCTCGAGGTTCTGGCAGTAGGTACACGCCGCCCTAGGTTCGAGTCTTCATTTCACCACCGCATACCATCCACAGACCGACGGCCAGTCTGAGCGGACTATTCAGACATTAGAGGATATGTTACGAGCATATGTATTAGATTGGGGTCAGGTATGGCAAGCTCATCTCCCGTTGGTCGAGTTCTCGTATAATAAAAGCTGGCACGCGTCGATTGGGATGACACCATATGAGGCATTGTATGGACGGAGATGCCGTACTCCCTTATGTTGGGACGAGCCGGGGAGTTCTAGCGTTGTAGCTCTAGATCAGGTACAAGACGACGTGGCTAGAGTTGCTTTGATCCGAGAGAGGATGTTGGCCGCGCAGAGCCATCAGAGGTCGTATGCGGATAGGAGGCATATACCTCTTGAGTTCAGGATAGGAGTTCAGGTGTGGTTGAGGATATCACCGACGCGGGGCGTCAGGCGATTCGGCATTAAGGGGAAGTTAAGCCCCCGATATGTCGGTCCATTCGAGATCTTGGAGAGAGTCGGTGAGGTGGCATACCGGTTAGCACTGCCACCGCGGTTGGAGGGTATACATCTGGTATTTCATGTCTCTCAGCTGAGAGAGTACATACACGACCAGAGGCACATCATCGGCCACGAGGACCTAGTGGTCGAGCCGGACCATAATTTTGCAGAGCACCCGATAGTGGTTTTAGAGCGGAGTACGAGGCGCCTTCGATCGAAGGAGATACCGATGCTGAGAGTACAGTGGTCGAGGCGAGGAGCCGATGAGGCTACATGGGAGACAGAGGATAGTATCCGGAGGAACTATCCCGAGTTTTATGCAGACTTAGCGACATCGATAGGACCGTCGGGTTAGTCCCGAGATCTTCCCTTGTTTGTGCTATGTGTTTATGTCATGACGTGTATGTGCAGCTTGCGAGGTCTTCATGTCATTCTATGCGTAGACTTGGATTAGAGCCGATAGTTGACGTTTTATGAGTTTCACGTGGTTACGAGACGTGTTTGACTGAGAGTGCTTCATTTAGCAAGTTTCGGGACAAAACTTGTTTTTAGGGGGGCTAGTTGTAACATCCGGAATTTTTATTCCGGACGAAACTTGTTTATAAATTTATTTCCAATGCGACGGAAGTTGTGAGTTATCCTCTGTGTTTGATTGTGGGATAATATGATGTAGACACACGCGGTTGCGAATTCTATTTTTCGTTTCATAAAGGGGGAAAATATGACGCCGAAGGTATTATATAGCGTGAGAAAAGATAGCGGTAAAAAAAGGGTTTTGAGCGTCGGCTTATTTTAAAAGAAATCGGGTGCCATCGGAAGGAGCCAGCGCCCAAATTAAAAAAGGCAAATGATTATTGATTAGATGAAGACCTTGCTTACATTTATCTCCGTGGAAGAATCCACGAGTGTGAAACACTAGTAATTTTATCTCCGTGCCCATAACACGCCCCTTTTTTTTAAGCATCCCGTGTTCTTCGGAGACCAATGATTATTGATTAGATGAAGACTTGCTTACATTTACTTATGCTAATAGGATAACTATTTGGGCGTTGTTCGGAGAAGTTTAATATAATAGTCCAAGTCCACTTTATTTGAAGACCGCACGGAGAAAACTGAAGCCAAATTTCTCCTTTATTATTTTTTTTTATAAAGGAAAGTGGTTCGAGCGTCATGAGGGACCCGAAACCTAAGTACATCAAAAAAGAACTATGATCACAACGAGCCGATGAAAAAGCACCAAAGGAAGCATCAGGCAAACAAAGCGAGTACAACTCCCAAGGACCACCGGTGGAAACCTCAGATTTGGACTCTCCTAAAAAGCCTTCGGATTTCGATCACCTATCCTCGACTTCTTCTCACAAACAAATTCAAAGCTTCTTCCGGCGAAGCTCACAAAATGAAGACCTGATTCGTGAAAGTAAAAAAAATAAAAAATAAAAACTAATAAAAATGATAATGATAAAAAAAAACTTACAAACCAATTTCATAAGTTTGATGTTAGCATGTTTTTATGCTAGGTTTAAGGTGCATTTAGTTTTAGTTTAGCGTTAGAATTGTACGCATTAGATATCCATATATTTTGCATCTCTATTTTCATTTTATTATTGTACAAACAATTGAAAAAAAACTAATAAAAATGATAATGATAAGAATGCACATAATGTGACAGTCGTATAAGACGTAACTACAGACATCCTAAAATAATGTTAGTACCTTTATATGCATGCAAAATTTGAAGGACAACCCAATATATATGAGTGCGTGGACCCGGCTGACCATCCGCCCCGCATCACTCTGCAACTTCCTTAACCTATAGGAAATGTAACAACATAACGGTAAAACCGTTAGCTAACAATCCTAAGGCACAAGCTAAGTACAAAAATAGCACAATCACACGTACATGCTGAAACTAAACACAAAATCATGCTTGCACGCAAAACCTCGTCATTATCTTTATTTATGTGATTCACTCCTAAGGTCAACTTATGGTGTGACATGAGGATCCCGTGACCATCGCCTCCGTTCCCGTATACCAACCGGAGTGGGTCGATGCATCTTGCCATATACCATGTATGGGCTAGTCACGGAGAACCTCCTATTCTCATGTCAGATTTAGGTAGTGATGCCACGATCCGTTAGGCATACACTTGTGTCTCATATAATATTAACTTCATCTTATTCAAGTTATAAATTATAAATTACCAATCACACACCACTATAATAGCACACGCCAACGCAATGAAAGCTAGCCAAGTAAGTCCAGAAGACATACCTGAACTCATCAACAATGGGTCATTACACGACACAATCCCCATGTGCATAGAATATCCAACATCTGATCAAATGGGGAACATACCTATCAATATATTTATAAGCATCCGGGAACACTCATAAGACTTTCTTCGGACTTCTAAGAGTGTAATGCTCTTATCAAACTTTTCAAGAATTTACTAAACTTCTTAGTGACATCAAATGTCATAAATACAATTTCCAAAATTATGTAACATTCCTACTATAACTACACTTATCTTAAATTTCCACAAAGCTAGACCTTTGTGCCTCCAAACCTCAATCCATTCGTAGTCATTTTCCGACTATTTTCCATGCTAACCAATACATTATATCCATTTTATAAAAATCAAGAATTTCTACAATACAAAGTTCTTAAACACTTGATAAATCCTCAATTATAACTTTTGTTGACAAATTCTAAATAATTATAAGAAATAAGTTGGGTTAAATCCATGTTAACCAATACATTATATCCATTTTATAAAGGTTAAACCTTTATTGGATAGAATGTGCCCTGATTCCCTACTGAGTTAGGTAATTCCTGAGACTTACCCGGTAAAGGTTTACGTAATCCTTAGTTGTTAGTCTGGTTTGTGTAAAATTTCCTTCTTCTCTACTTTGAGACTTACCCGGTAATAGGTAGTTAAGATTGAAAATAGATGTTCTGGAGACTTACCCGATAATAGACCATTAGAGTAGAAACATTCATCCTTGTATGTTTTTCAAATTATATATGCTTTGTGAGATTGTCCTGAGTTCTTGTGTATAAACAATGTTCTTGAAATCCTTGAAATCTATTTTTCTTTCCTTTAGTTTGATTACCTTTGTTTTCCTTTTTTGTTTTATTTGATTTTCAATCAATAGTGACAATTGATTGCGAATCCACTAGACTTTCCAAAACCTTTATGACTTCTTTCCCTTATCTTTTCCAATCCACTTTCTTATTCTAGATTTATCCTATCTATAATCATTGATGCAGATTAATCCTCCCAGTCCTTGTGTTCGGCCCTGGAATACTTGTCCTACTTCGTACGATCCATACATTGTGGGTTCGTTGCTATTTAGGGGAGTTATTTGCAGGTTTATAAATTTAAAACTATTCCTTCCTAGTTTTGCTATCTTGTGAGTTTCTATCATTATTGATAGGGATTTATAGGGGTGCAAAACCAGCGAATAATGAATTTAGTTGAGCACTTATGAAACTATTGGTTGATGTATGACTTAGTGAATCTTATGAAAAAGAAATTTAAGTTAAAGTAAGCACTTGTTTAGGTCCATGATAGCGTGTATTGGTAACGAACTCTCAATTGCTTGGGCCTAGGGATGCTTACAATGGTAGACACTCACTTGAGTGAAAAATACTATGTCGTAAGGCAAAAGACATATAGATTAGAAAAGCAAGAAAAAATCATGGAAAAAGTACCACAAAAGTTCAATGATGCCACTTGGCAAAAAAATGATGGTTTCTTTCCTTTTATTTTATTTTTTCTTTTATGCCAATGTGGCAAAATATTTGCACATCAACGTATGAATGCAAGTGAATGCATTACCATGCCAAAAACACAATACAATCATGCTTGATTGTACTTGAATATTTGTGAGTCTTTATCTATGTTTTTATCATATAGAAACACAATACAAGTCATATACAAGCACTATATAAAACCTCTAAGTAGCATGAATAAGTTAAAAACTTTGGTATCTTGACTATAGGTTTTATGATTGATTATTTGGCATATATTCTTATTTGTTGATTCCTACGCTCTTTATTTTCATACATGTGTAAGATGCCTTGCCATGACAATGAATAAAATGAATGTGATCCAATAAACCGAATCATGCTCTAAAAATTTTTTCTTTCTTTTCTTTCTTTATTTTCACTTTGTGCTTAGAAGTTTACTTGGGGAGAAGTAAATGTAGTAAGGGGTATTTTGATAGCATGTTTTTATGTTATCTTTTATAGTGTTGTTTTCATGTGTTTTTAGTAGTTTTGCATGGGTTTAGGCATTTATATCTTTTCTAGAGCTTATTTGCATCAAATAATGTCTATTCCCGTTTGTATCTTGTGCTTAGGTGATTGTAGGCCTATTTGGAGCATAACATGACATTTCTAAGGCTCAAGGAAACAATTAACCACCTCATCATCAAAGTTGGAAGCATGGAAGGAATGAGCAAAGGAATCCCGGAGCAAAACATGAAGAAGGCTAAGCAATACATGAGGAAAGTCAAGACTCACTATGGAGATGCAAGTCCAAAAGGTCAAGTGCCTGTACAAACTCAACTAAAGGCTCCCCTTCACTCGCACAAAGAAGAAGGACTGAAATCGAACCTGAAGACTTAGGTTCTCCCGCAAAATGAATGAAGCAGTGATGTGAAGTAACTCGACCGCCTAAAGTCACCCGACCAAAGTATAGAAAATGACTCGACTGCCAGGAGTGCCAGACTGAAGACATGTCATGACCGCTCATGCACTAATCGAGTAAGTCAACTCACTCGACTGAAGAGCAAGACCATGCCACCGAATTACTTTTACAACGTCATCCGAGTAGATATGGGCCTGACTTGATCGATGTGTAAGGCCGTTAAAACAAACTCGGCCACGTGACGACGATTATGAGAAAATTCCTTTTGAGTTGAGGCTGGCGATCCGTGCCAATTTGGATCCGATTTTTAGCCTATTTAAAGGGATCAACTCAATGTAATAGACACTAATTCACTACTCCCCCACAATTCACTTCTCTAAAATTCTCTCTTTAGATCGTAGTTAGTCTCCCTAGTTTAGTTTAGAGGTTCGAAGAAGTTTGAAGTGTTCTTCCGAGATTTTGCCGAGTTGTATCGTGTTGATCGAGCTAGATATTTTGCAAGATTATTTGTTTGGTAATTCCGATTCTCTTAGTTCTTCGATTGATATTCACCATTTCCTCCTCTCTTGATTCTATGGATTCAATAAATGTTCTTGAGATGATTGCACGTTCACTCATCATGAGTGAGTAGTTCCATACTAGGGATTGGGGTGGAAATCCCAATTCAAAGCTATGTAATGTTTAGATTTGTTATAATGCCTAAGATTATGTGAGTATCAAAGCATGTTAGTAAACATATAAGAGGCATAAAACCGATTAGAGCATTAGGATCCATGTTAAAGCTAATATGAAAGTTTGATATTAGGTCATGCTTAGATTGTTCCTCTATGCTCTTTGTTTAGTTCTTAAACATGATCCTGTGTGTTGATAAATGGCCGGCGAGTATGGATGACACTCATAAGTAATTCCACAATCTAGTGATACATTTTAGACGCCTATAACGCTAGAGTTAGTACTTCAATTGTTCCAATAGCAAACACCATGTGAGGAATGATTGATTACTAGCTTGTGAAGTGTAAATCCACTCTAAATCAATTCAGTTTATGCTTGCCAATAGCAACCACCATGTGCGGCTTGTTTATCCTGAAATAGACCCTAGTTTGAGATCGTAGTTAACTAACATCTTGTGAATAGCAAACACCATGTGACACTTGATGTTGGATTGACTAACATGCTTAGATTTACATTTTCCTAACCATGCATACTATCGTTTAGTCATCATTAACTTCAGCACTCAAGCAAATAGTTCTCACTCTATGATGTTTTGACATTGCATTAGCAAGGATTGGGATAATTAGTCCCCAACCCGTAGTCGTTTTCACATGTAACGCCCGAAATTTCGATTAATTTAATTCCGGAGTTGGAGCACCTTATAGTTATCCCGTAATCCCGAGATGCCGAGAGCCGGGATTTATTCCTTAGAAAATCCCGAGCGGACACGTCGTTTTTCCTCTTTTTCCGCGTTCCGACCCCTCGGTCCGTGTGAGGGACAAGAGGTCAGCTGACCCCTTGGTCCCCACACCTCCTTTTCAGCCTTGACTCTCTCTCTATCCTACCTTAGCTCTTTCCTCACGTTACTTCACTTTTTCACTCATCTCCTCTCCTCTCTTTTCCTCTCTTTTTTTCTTCTCTTCTCCATGGTTGCTGAAGATCCAAGCTGTGGACTGCAGAAGGAGATCCCAGGCTTTTGGTAAGCTCTTTCCTCTCCTTCCCCTCTCTTCTTTGCTGTCTTTCTTCCTTTCTTCTTCCCTCCTTCATCCATAGCCATGGATGAAGCTTTTGAGAGGTTTTTACTCAACTCCTTGCATGGCTGCGTTCTTAGCTCGATTAGGTCGAGGAGAGGTGCCTAACCATTGGTGGGTGTTTGGAGAAGATCCAGCAAGAGAAGAAGCACTTGGGAGCCAAGGATCCACAATCGGGACGAAGAAGACGAGCTTCTGCAGCGTAACCGTGGGGCGGATCATCACGGCCGCGGGCGCAGACGGCCACAGGGGCGGCGGAAGACTCACGGCACAGCACCGCCGCGGGTGCGGCTCGGCATGGCCGCGGGGGCGACAGCAGACTCAGCGCAACACAAGGCCACGGGTGCGGCGGCGGACGGCCGCGGGTGCGGCGGGGGACGGCCGCGGGTGCGGCTGGGCTCCGGCGCGGGCGCGGCTCGGGAAAACCGCGGGGGCGGCTCCTGGCAGGCGACGCAGTCCTCCGCGGGTGCGGCTCCTTGTTCCGCGGGGGCGGCTCCTGTGTCCGCAGGGGGCGCCGGCTTGACTCCGCGGCTGCGGTTTCGGCAATAGTAGGTCCCTCCTCTCCTTTCCTCTTCATTCCTTCCTTAGTATTGATGTTCGATCTTGTTAGTAGCATGCCTAGGATGGATCTAGAGTAGCTTGGAATGCCACTTAGTGGTTGTGAACCTAGGAGCCCTTAAGGCTCGATGTAAGTGATGGATATGAGCATGTGAGCATGATGGACCTTCTAGGCTAGCTTGTGCCTCTTTGTTGAGGATTACTATCTTGTGGAATTATGAACTGTTGTGGGTTGTTTCATGTGTGGAGAGTATGATGAGTACTTGGGACCTAGTATGCGTTCCTAGCTTGAGGGTTGGGTGATCTTGCTTAGATCACTAGAGTGAAGTCTAAGACTTCTTGAGAGTGAGTATGTATTGATGGGTATGTTCCCCGTTTGATCAGGTATTTGATATTGTATGCGCATATAGACGATAACGGGTAATGGCCGATCGTATAGACGGTAGCGGGTAATGACCGACCGTCGATCAGTTCAGGTAAGTCTTCGGACTTACTTAGCTCGTATTTTATGTATTGGCATTGCTGTGTGTTTATGTTATGTTATAACGATTAAACCGGTAATTAGGACCACCGACCCTATATGTATATGTTGGCCCAAGTGTATGAGAACGGGCAGTGACATCACTGCCTAGCCTTGACTGGGGCTAGGAGGATCTTGGCGACTAGCCCGGCGGGTATACAGGCGGGTGCATCCGTGCCATTCCTTGCCGGTAAGTAGGGACCGAGGCGAGACCATTGGGGTCTCGTGTCACAACAGAAGTCGAACTAGAATGGAATACGACTTAATAATGAAAGATAATAAACCGGACTTGTGTGATTTGTGTTTTGTGTTATGGATGTGTTTGTGCCTTCACCGCTTTTCTAATACCTAGAATATGAGCTAACGGTTTAAAACCGTTGTGTAGATGACTTGTAGGTTAGGGATGCCGCCGAGTGAGGTGGAGGAGTGGGCAGCCGGGGTCTCCGTACATTATAGGACGGGGATGTTTTGAGTCAGGTTTCATGTTCTTGTTTATGGATGTTGTCGTACGTTTAGACTTCGTATCAGATTATGTTGTTTTGAGGACTCGGCTGAGTTTCCAAGTTGTAGTTTCTTACTTTTCGGTTACCGCATACATTAAAAACGTATTGAGTTTTCGCCTTATTTGTGCCTTGTTGGAAGGTCCGGTGAAATTGTTGTCAGGCTAAGGGTCGGGACCCATTGTGAGGTCTCGCCCGTAGCACCCCAAGTCCCGCGGATTTGGGGTGTTACAACACATTTGATTTCAAAGCTAGCATACTCTGTTTTTTACTCGATCTAGTCAAAAGCTACAAGAATTTGGCTCGACTGTAGTTGTCTTGGAACTCGACTGTAGTTACCCGAGACAACTCGATTGATCAATTTACATTCCACTCTTGAAGTGATTTGGTTGATCATTTGATCACACTCTTTTGATTTTATTTTACACCCTTGTCTTTCACCTCGACGGTTTCTTAGAATAGGATAAGGATATTATACTCCCTTGAGAATTGACCTTGGCTAGTAGTAATGTATTTTTATTGAAACGGCCTTATACTTGGGGTTATATGACATTCTTCTACTGAGTGCTTTTCATTGTGACAATATATAGCACTTAGTAAAAGGGCTAGTTAACTATCATCAACGCCAAAGATAAGACAACATCTTTTGTTGATGAGGAGACGACACTATATGAGGTTTTGAAATCATGTTGCCAAGGAGACCGGTTTAGAGTTGCGGAGGCCTACGAGATGTTCAAGGATCATGGAGAGACGGTGGACTTTTTATTTAGGGTGGTGTGGGATGCGGGCAATGTAACACCCCAAATTTTGGAAACTCAGAGCGTTACTGGCTAGAACCTCACAATGGGTCCCGGCCTTAGGTTGATGTCAATAACGTCGGATCTTGCAACAAGGCACAAATATATTTAAATACAAATCCTTTCAAATTTTACGTATTTAGACTCTACAAACTCAAGACTCGTACAACATCCAATGGAAAAAGAAATATACTCTATTATGATAAATAAATAAATATATCACACTTAAACAAACCCAATGCCCATAACTCCTAGTACGGAATCCCGGTTGACCACTCCACTTCCGATTTCTCGGTAGAGATGTATCCTACAAAAACCTAACAACACGGTAAAACAATTAGCTACAATTCTAACACTAAGGTTACTAAGGCACACACATTCAAGGAAGTACTGTAAATCAATCAACATGCAACAGGACAAGTTTTAATGCATCCTTCCATATACGCTACTGGACTGGTCGCGGGGAAATCTCCCGGCACCCTCGGCCCGGACAGAAAGCTACGGCACATTATAATGCCCTTGTGTCTTTCTTTAGAAATTTAAAAACAGTGATATAGTTCGTTCGTTTTATTTCACAATCATAACACACACTACCCTAGTGCACACTCAATATTAAAAGGTAACTAAGTGAGTCTGATGAACTCACCTTATTCGTATTGGTCTCAACGTTTCTCGCAAACTTTTCAGTCAAAGATCCGATTTTCCTGATCAATATACATCAACCCTTAGAACTATATCAACCCTTAACACTGCTCGACTTATCATTCTAATCAATCAAGGTATGATATTTAGCATCGATACCCTGATGATTTCTACGACCTAGGTTCATGGACCTAGACGTCCATTCCATATTCTCGTATTATCCTCAATTCATTTCACTAACGTTCTAGTATCTCGGAAGTCTCGTATATCGTCTATCACGATCCAACATCATAACTTCTTATTGTTCTATTCCGATTCCAACTAACATAACAATTCTCAACTTGTTCCAATTCCAACATTCTGATCATTCCATACTATTTCCGTAACTATTATTCACGTCAACATTCACTACTTAAACTTAAATATCTTCCACTAATTATTCAACTAATTACCACAAATAAATAATTAATTAAATTTAGAATTATATAACTATTTATTATAGGATTTTAAATTAACGGAAAGATCGGTTCTCGAGTCTAACCGGAATCGGAAAGCGGTAACAAGCAAGTTAACGGCACCAAGTGGCGTGAAGTGGCAGGAGTAGAACATCTCTGGTTCATAACTCATTGTTAGAAAAACAAGATGCAAAGCTCCCGGTTTTTACGGAGGTAAATGGTTGTGTGTTCGAGTCCTCTAGAGAGCAAAAAGTGGTAAGGTGGATTTTGTGGCGGGAGCGTGGAGTCGTGTTTTTATTAAAAGGAAGAATAAAACACCTTTAGGAAGAGAGAGTTAGGAGAGGAGAATATGGCTCGTGCATGGCACAAAATTGCGAAATAAATGGGTCGGACGGTTCACTTAGCTCTGAGTGAAAATATTGGTTCAGTTTTGGACCGGTTCGGTTCCTTCTTTGGTCATTGAACCCGATTCTCGGAATAATTAAATAAAATTTTAAATAAAATAATCATATTAAGTTCCGAAAATTTTCGGTTATTACAGACAACACGCCGAAGCATTACTTCATTCTTTGGATGACAATCCTTGGATGACTTCCCCTAGAGACATATTGCAATTCCTTGATATAGACATGACGTGCCACTGGTGTGGGTGTGAGAGTGAGTCCTATGACCACTTGATCTTTGGATGTACTTATGCGCGGGAGGTTTGGAGGCAGGTTTGTGAGGGGTTCCAAATGTCTACTGATATTTCTACCATGGTAGAGGTTATGGATTGACTACTTTGTTCTAAACCTGACAGGAGTTAGGACGAGCAGAGGTGGGATCTATGCTTTCTCTACTTCGGTTTACTGTCTCTAGTGTTTGTAGAATGCCTTGGTATGTGATCGGAACGGAACCCGATTGATGTTTTGGTCAGGATGATCAGGTCACGTGTCTACAATCTACTATATGAGGCTTTTCTATCCAAGGTTATTGAGAGATTTCTGATTCAGATTTTATGGTTTTGATACTTGAGTTGTATTACGTTCATGGTTTTGTCATTATATGGTTATATGTTTGTACCGGATTTAGGTTTCATTTCCTGATGGCTTTCCAAGAGGTGAATGGTCCCTTGTACCGATGGTTTGGCATATATCTCGTTTATATGTGTCCTTGTCTGTTGATGGCTTTACAGAAGTGGACAAGCTTGATGAGTAATGCCGCTGGATGTATATCTTGTTTCATTTTATGAGGGCAGATGGTACGTTCGGGAGGATTGCATGCCATCTTGGAGTACGTGAGCCTATTTTGGGCATGTGCGTTTTTATTATTTGATCATGTATCGATACTTTGTTACGCAGGTTTGACCAAGCCCTCTTTAAGCCTAGTTAAACACTCTCTTACTTTCAATGAATTTACCATTTAGCGAGTGTGTTGCAATGCCATTCAACTTAAGGTCCTTTCACATCAATTATTTTTATAAAAATGATATAGGCATTGTATGGCGATGATGCATGTATTTATAAAAATACAAATTTAATGCACATAGCCTCTTAAGATACTTTCTTTTAAAATAAATATCCGGAAAAGATAATTTTGCACAAATATTTTGTATTTTCACTCATTTCCATTTTCACATGTAATACTTATCTTGGGTGTGTTTGACTTGCCAAGAATGTCATGAAACTTAATGATTGTTGACAAGCCGAAAAATACTAGTGACTAGTGTTTTCGGAAGTGTTTTTTGATACACTTATGAGCGCAAGGATTTGTCCTACTAACACTAGTGTTTCTTGTATAAAATGACATTATCGCCATTTTTATGTAATTACGTTGATGAACCAGGTATTTTAAACAAAATTCTCTCACCTCGAAACCTTGTTTTATCAACAGTGAGATGTATTTCAGTTCGTGTGATGCTCGTCGAAGAAAATCATTTTTTAAACAACCTTCTCTCACAACCAACCCTATTGATGTAAATAACAACCGCCTGATTTGAAAATCATTTTTTGAGAACCTAAGAAAGAGAGGTGAAGAAAAAATTGGAAAACCCTAGAAAGAGAGATGAAGAAAAGAACCAGCAGGTAACGGACGGAGGTGGCACCAGCGGAAAACGGTGTTAGAAGCGGTTGACGACGTATATGGAAGTAGATGGCACCAATGTCTCTCTTACCTTCGAGTTCTTTGTCGCCCTTCAACGAAGGACATTGATGACGATGATCTTTAGTTTACCCTACGTGAGATGCACGTGATAAGAAGAAACACTATTGTAAATTTCCTGTACCGGCCAAACACTCGTTAGGGTTTAAAAACTACTAACGCTAGTGTTTCTTGAAACTGATCCAAAAACACACCTGGACACTAAAACTAGTGTTTTTCCTTTGCCGGCCAAACACACCTCATATCAGTATTTGATTTAAACTTTTGAAGTTAGTACTTTAATCACGAAAAAAATGATTTTCTAGCAATTTACAACTATTAAAAAATTATTAAACAACCTTAATTTTATTAAATTTTTTTGTCAATTTTACTAGTTATTAAATATTTTATTTCGGTAAAGTTAAATTCATAGAAAAAAAAAGACAGTATAACATGGCCCATTAGGACCCGGTATCAGTAAAATAATATAGTGTATGTACATGCCTACGATCTAAAGTCTATGGCCAACACATCATACATAGTACTCTAAGGAGACTTGCACAGGCCTCACGGGTGTAAACCAACTATAACAAATGAAAATACAACCACACTAACAGAGACCCATGATGCTCATCCACCTTCAACAAAGCTATCAGCAGATCACGACAATCACAGGGCTCACGGGTGCCCAAATCCTTGGGTAATAGCAAGTCCACCTTCGGTAAAGCCATCAACAGACACAAGCCAAACTCAATTACATATCATAAGCAAATACATCAAAGTATGAAACAAAATACAACTCCGGTGTAAACCAACTACTGAGATGTAATACTTCCTCTAACTCCTTCAGGAAAAGCCTCATGCAACAATGTATAGACGTGAGTCCGTATCAATCTGATCAGGATATCAATCAGTATTCTGTTTTGGCCAAACACCAAGGCATTCCTAGAATACCAAAGGTAGTAAACCGTAGCAGAAATCACGTATATCCTGGATCTACTCGTCCAACTCTTACCATGAACAGTGTGTATCAGCCAAGCTAGTACCTCTAATTGAGTGGTAATATCTCCCGGAACCCCAAAATCAGCACCAACTTGTCTCCAAACCTCCTATGCATATGTGCAGCCAAAAATCAAGTGGTCATGAGACTCACTCTCATTCGTGCACCAACTACACGTAGAGTCAATACGGAGGAACTATTGTAACGTCCGAAATTTTATTAATTTTATTCCGGACTTAGAGCACTCTATAGTTATTCCGTAATCCTGAGATGCCGTGAGCCGGGATTTATTCCTAAGAAAAATCCCGAGCCGACTCGTCATTTTTCCTCTTTTTCCGCGTTCCGACCCTTCGTTCCGGGTTAAAAATGCCAAGGGGTCATTTCCGACCCCTCGGTCCGTGTGAGGGACAAGAGGTCAGCTGACCCCTTGATCCCCACACCCACTTTTCAGACTTTTGTCTTCCCTCTCTCCTCGTCTCCTTCCTCACGTTAGTTTCTCTCCCACTCTTCCACACTCATCTCTTCTCCTCTCTTTTGCCTCTCTTCTCCCTTAGTGCTGAAGATCCATGTTGTGGACTGCAGAAGGTGATCTCAAACTGTTGGTAAGCTCTCCCTCTCCCTTCCCTCTCTTCCTTGTTGTTCTTTCCCTTCTTCTTCCTTCCTCCTTCATCCATGGCTATGGAGGAAGATCTTGAGGAGTTTTGCTCAACCCTTGTGCATGTCTAGGTTCTTAGATCGTTTAGGTCAAGGAGAGGTGCCTAAGACCCGTGGTGAGTGTTTGGAGAAGATCCAGCAAGAGAAGAAGGACTTTGGAGCCAAGGATCAAAAGTCGAAAACGAAGAAGACGACGTTCTGCGCAGAACCCGCGGGGGCGGCTCAGCACAGCCGTGGGAGCGGACGGGCGTGGGAGCGGAAAGGCAAGGCCGCGGGTGCGGCGTGACAAGGGCGCGGGCGCGGCTCGGCACTACCGCGGGTGCAGCGCGGCACAAAGCGTGGGCGCGGCTCGGCACGGCAGAGGGTGCGGCTCGGCACAGGCGCGAGCGCGGCTCGGCAAGACCGCGAGGGCGGCTCCTGGCAGGCGATGCAGTCCTCCACGGGTGCGGCTCCTAGTTCCGCGGGGGCGGCTCTTGTGTCCGCAAGGGGCGCCAGCATGACTCCGCGGCTGCGGTTTCGGCAACAGTAGGTCCCTCCTCTCCTTCACTCTTCGTTCATTCCTTAGATTTGTGTTGAATCATGTAGTAGCATGCTTAGGATGGCCTAGAGTAGTTTGAGAATGCCACTTAGTTGTTGTGAACCTAGGAGCTTTTAAGGCTCGATGGAATTGTTGGATATGGGCATGTGAGCATGATGGATCTTCTAGGCTAGCTCATGCCTCCTTGGTTGAGGATTAATATGTTGTCGAATTATGAACTATTGTGGGTTGTTTCATGTGTGGAGAGTGTGTGGTGAGTACTTGGGACCTAGGATGCATTCCTAGTTTGAGGGTTAAGTGATCTTGCATAGATCACTAAGAGTGAAGTCTAAGACTTCTTGAGAGTGAGTATGTATTGATATGCATATCTCTTATGAGCAGGTGTGGGCTTTCTCCTTAAGGGAAGCAAGAGTGTGGTGACTTGGGTTTGGTGACGTGGTAAGTCTCCGGACTTACTTAGCTCGTATTTTATGTATTAGCATTGATGTGTGTTTGGTGGTGTGTGTTTATGTTATGTTATAACAATTAAACCGGTAATTAGGACCACCGACCTTATATGTATAATTTGGCCCAAGTGTATGATAACGGGCGGTGACATCACTTCCTACGACCGAGTGAGTCTAGGAGGTTCTCGGTGACTAGCCCGGCGGGTTAGATGGTCGGGTGCATCCGTACCATTCTTTGCCGGTAAGAAGGGACCGAGGCGAGACCACGGTGGTCTCGTGTCACAACAGAAGTTGAATTAGAACGGAATACAACTTAATAATAAAAGATAGTAAACCGGACTTGTGTGATTTATGTTTTGTGTTGTTTATGTGTTTGTTCCTTCACCGCTTTTCTAATGCTTAGAATATTAGCTAACGGTTTTAAACCGTTTGTGTAGATGACTTGCAGGTTAGGGATGCCGCCGAGTGAGGCGGAGGAGTGGACAGCCGGGGTCTCCGTACATTATAGGACGGGGATGTTTTTGGGTTATGTTTTCGTATTGTGGTTTATGTTGTACGGTTTAAGTTTCGTATTAGAGTTGTGTAGTTTTGAGGACTCGGCTGAGTTTCCAAGTTGTAGTTTCTTAGTTTTCGGTTTCCGCATACATTAAAAACGTTTTGAGTTTTCGCCTTTATTTGTGCCTTGTTGGAAGGTCCGGTGAAATTTTTGTCAAGCTAAGGGTCGGGACCCATTGTGAGGTCTCGCCCGTAGCATCCCGAGTCCCGCGGATTTGGGGTGTTCCAAATGTGGTATCAGAGCCCTAGGTTGACAACAATGGCACTTGCAATCTTTTTAAAGGCCGAATGAGGTATAAAACAGAACCCCCACGGGTTATGACTTTTCGTTTTCAAAATCATATGCATGAGTCGGGTTTGGGTTAGAATGTACGGGACCACCACTCCTTCCGCAAACCTCGGCGACATAGATCTCTGGATTAGTAATAGGTATATATATAGTTATATATATTTATGACCTTAGGATGTTTGTGGATATTGTATGTACCTAGCTATGTATGCGACCTTAGGACGTTTGGGCTTGCATGCCTTGGATGTGTATTATGATCATGTTATCTTTATGCTTTTAGAAGTTTATTATACCGAATTTATAAGTATTACCTACGCATTTATACTTAAGTAAATGTCATACGAAATCAGATGGCACGTACGAGAGCTACCGCTTATGTGGGACCCTCCAGGGGTAGACTCCCTCTTTCTCCTACCGTCCCGAGACGGGGAGAAGTAGGAAGACCTCCAGGCGCGAGAAGTCGGGGACGTATCCCCATTGCGGACCCGCCAGTTTTGGATCCACCAGTAGATAAGGTTCCCGTAGAGGACGTCTCCGAGAGCATCGTTCCCGAGGCTAGGGATAGGACCGTTGGGAGGTCCGGGCGCAGAGTTCTCCATCTGCCAGGACCAGGGGAACATCCATTGGAGCTACCGTGTTTGAGGACTACGTACGACAAGAACAATGGAGATAGCAAACTTAAGTTCTTCAAGAAGACGCGTGGACAACTAAAGGTGCGAATCTAGGAGGAGATGGGTGCATTCTAACAAGATTAAAAAGGCAGTGTTCCATCACGAGAAGTGAAGCTGTCCTTAGACGCTCCTAAGCTTTGAAGTCAAGATGAGAACGCGATCGAACCAAGTGTGAAAGATGTAGGATACCGTAAGTTAAGCTTACGAGGTACCATTAAGCGAAGAGTTAACTTTACGAGAGTTATGAGAAGAATGGCAAGGTGGGGATTTACGCGGAGTTGACCGGTTTATGCTATTACGATAAGGCGAAGAAACCCCAAAAAGGATGGAGCAGGTATAATTGATGATCCCAAGAAGATGAGAGCAACACGTGATGCTAACTAACGTTAGAGATTCTGAGAAGACGCGCTTACAAGACATCATGAAGCGCGGTTAAGCCTATGAAGGCGAGTCATGTGACTCAACAACGCCGAGAAGGGTATATTTATCTCGCATAAGGAAAAGGAAGCGTGGAATGAAGAATGAGCTAACGGAGTTTAAGGTACCCCGAGAGGGTAGCCTTCATGAGAATGGTAACATTGAAGCATAGGAAAATGGTAAGTCATTGACGTAGGAGAAGGTCATTTACCAACTAATTGGTGAACAACCGAGAACGCGCATGTGCGGGTGGTCTATGGATGAGTGTGGAGGAGAGTAACCAGGCTGTGGAATCCTAAAGGAACGGTAACAAGAGATTAGATTATATCTTAAACTCTTGTTTTGAAGTTGTTATGGAGAACACCAGTTTGCGGGAAGAGAGACGGTTATCTCCATTTGTACATCGACTACAATGAGCCGAACAAGATTACAATGAAGAACAAGTACCCTCTTACCATGTGTAGATGATCTACTCGACCGGTTGCAAGGGTCAGTGGTCTCTTCTAAAATCGAGTTAAGGTTGATTGTCACCAATTGAGAAGTCGAGATTGGGGTAGTGCAAACATCGCATACTGGACAAACCATGGTCACTACAAGTTGTAGTAATTCTATATGGGCTTACTAATGCCCGAATAGGACACTCTGGTCTACTCTCAAAGAAGAGAGAAGTTGTATGACCAGTTTACTCGGGATGACAACCCCAAAGGATGTGAAAGAAGTTGCAAGTTTCTTGGATGGGCTGATCATTACCGGATTGTGGGAAGATTCTCCAAGTAACACCATCTATGGCTAACCTACTCCGGATGACGATGAAGTATTGAGTGGGACAAAAATGAAAAATGGAGTCGTCGGGAGTTAAGAGGATATTCATTGGTGCAACTGTTCTGAAATTTTCTCGAGGTACGATCGGTTTGAAGTGTACAAGCGATTCTTCAAGACATGGTCTTGACTGAGTATCGAGAGACGATGTAAAAGTTATAGCATACATGTCTCGTTAGTAGAAGTAGTGTGAAGCAAAGTACTTCCTTCATTACTTAGAACTTGCAACAAGAATTGAGGAAAAGTAACATCGAAGTTTGGTTTGACAAGGACCAAAGCGAACGGTGTAATTGGAAGTTCGATCTTCTTTGTTAGAGACAAGCAAAGAAGAAACATAATGGAAATGTTGTAGTGGGGAAGACCCGAGAAAGAAGTTGATTTCCCGATACATAGGACCTTTTTGAGATCTTAGCGCAAGTTGGAAAAGTGTTTTTTCGACTGGCATGGCCGCCGAGAGTAAAAGGTGTTCACCCGGCGTTTCAGGTGTATCAATCGAGAGAGGAGAACTTGTCGAAGACGGCATTTAGGACGAGACACGGCCATTATGAGTTGTCGTGATGCCATTTGGGCTCACGAATGCACCCGCCGTCTTCATGAAGTTGATGAACGACATCTTCATCGACTTCTTGGACCAGTTCGTGGTAGTGTTTATAGACGACATCTTAGTCTACTCCCGGAGTAGAGAGGAGCATGAGGAACACCTGAGGACGGTGCTTCGAGTCCTCCAGGATAGAGAGTTTTACGCTAAGCTCTCTAAGTGCGAGTTTTAGATGTCCGAAGTGGCATTTTTGGGTCATATAGTTTCCGCCGAGGGTGTCATGGTTGACCCGGCGAAGATAGAGTTTGTTTCCTCATGACCGCCTCCTAGGACGGTCAAGGAGGTGCGCAGTTTCTTAGGCTTAGCGGGATACTACCTCCGTTTTGTTGAGGGTTTCTCCGTGATTGCACGACCGCTCACTTCCTTACTGAGGAAATCTATCAGGTTCATTTGGTCCGAGCAGTGTCAGCACAGTTTCGAGGAGCTGAAGAGGAGGTTGACCTCCGCTCCTGTTTTAACCCAGCTTGAGGGCTCGGAGGTTTTTGTAGTGTATAGTGACGCCTCCAATCTAGGATTGGAGTGCGTTTTGATGCAAAGAGGTAGGGTTATTGCGTACGCTTCTCGGCAGCTGAAGCCGCACGAGGAGAATTACCCTACCCACGATCTTGAGCTAGCGACAGTGATTCATGCCCTGAAGATCTGGCGACACTACTTGTACGGGGCTACATGCCAGATCTTCACAGACCATAAGAGTCTGAAGTATATATTCACTCAGCGGGAGTTGAATAACCGCCAGAGGAGATGCTTGGAGCTGATTAAGGACTTTGACTTGGAGATTTTGTACCATCCGGGAAAGACAAACGTAGTCGCCGATGCTTTGAGCAGGAGGACACCTCGAGAAGAGGCTATAGCTCGGCTTACGGTTCAACCTCAGTTGCAGAGGGACTTGATAGGTTTGGAGTTGGATATCCGGTTCCCGGGTGCGGACTGTTGTTTGTCCGAGTTAGAGTTATTACCTAACCTGTCCCGTGAGATCCTGCAGAAGCAGGAGAGATGTCCCATTTTGATGAGGATCCGGGATAGGATGTCCCGAGGTGAGGCACCGTAGTTTATCACGGGAGAAGACGGACTATTGAGACGTCAGGGACGTATTTGTGTACCGTCGGATCAGGAGTTGAGAGAGCGGATTTTGCAAGAGGCGCATTCCACACCTTACTCGTGCACCCAAGCGCGAGTAAGATGGACCAGGATATTATGATATCTTATTGGTGGGGCGGGCTCAAGCCCGATGTAGCGAGATACGTGGCCCGATGCGCGAACTGCCAGCAGGTTAAGATCGACCACCAGAGACCCGGAGGAGAGCTACACCCACTGCCCGTACCGCAGTGGATGTGGGAGGACATATCCATGGATTTCGTTACCTGTCTGAGACCGAGTAGGAGCTTTGACGCGATATGGGTGGTAGTGGATCGGTTGACGAAGACCGCACGTTTCATTCCTATACGGGAAACGTGGCCGGTGAGTCGTTTAGCCGAGGAGTTTACCCATCAGATTGTGAGATTACATGGAGTACCCAGGACCATCATCTCGGACAGGGACGGGCGCTTTACCTCGAGGTTCTGGCACCAGGTACACGCCGCCCTAGGTTCGAGTCTCCATTTCACCACCGCATACCATCCTCAGACTGACGGCCAGTCCGAGCGGACTATTAAGACATTGGAGGATATGCTACGAGCATGTGTACTAGACTGGGGACAAGTATGGTCAGATCATCTCCCGTTGGTCGAGTTTTCTTATAATAATAGCTGACACGCATCGATTGGGATGGCACCTTATGAAGCATTGTATGGACGGAGATGCCGTACTCCCTTATGTGGGGACGAGCCCGGGAGCTCTAGCGTTGTAGCACCGGATCCGGTACAGGACAACATGGCGAGAGTCGCTTTAATTCGGGAGAGGATGTTGGCTGCGCAGAGCCGCCAGAGGTCGTATGCGGATAGGAGGCGTAGACCTCTCGAGTTCAGGGTAGGAGCTCAGGTGTGGTTGAAGGTATCACCGACGCGGGGCGTCAGGCGATTCGGTATTAAGGGGAAGTTAAGCCCCCGATATGTCGGACCATTTGAGATCTTGGAGAGAGTTGGTGAGGTGGCGTACCGGTTAGCACTACCACCGCGGTTGGAGGGTATACACCCGGTCTTTCATGTCTCTCAGCTGAGGGAGTACATACATGACCCGAGACACATCATCAGTCACGAGGACCTAGTGGTCGAGCCCGGACCATACTTTTGCAGAGCACCCGATAGCGGTCTTAGAGCAGAATACGAGACGCCTTCGATCGAAGGAGATACCGATGCTGAGGATTCAGTGGTCGAGGCGAGGAGCCGATGAAGCTACATGGGAGACGGAGGATAGTATCTGGAGGAACTATCCCGAGTTTTATGCAGGCACAGTGACATCGATGGGGTCGTCGAGTTAGTTCCGAGATCTTCTTTTTTGCTTTATATGTTATGTGATTTTTGTATGAGTTATGAGTACCTTGCGAGGTCTTGATGCGATGCGATCTGTAGACTTGGATTAGAGCCGATAGTGTGCGTTTTTATGAGTCCCACGGAGTTACGAGACGAGTTGGTTGGAGAGTGTTGGTTTAGCAAGTTTCGGAACGAAACTTGTTTTTAGGGGGGTTAGTTGTAACGTCCGGAATTTTATTAATTTTATTCCGGACTTAGAGAATTTTATAGCTATTCCGTAATCCCGAGATGCCGAGAGCCGGGATTTATTCCTAAGAAAAATCCCGATCCGACTCGTCATATTTTCTCTTTTTCCGCGTTCCGGCCCTTCGTTCCGGGTTAAAAATGCCAAGAGGTCATTTCCGACCCCTCGGTCCGTGTGAGGGACAAGAGGTCAGCTGACCCCTTGATCCCCACATCCACTTTTCAGACTTTTGTCTTCCCTCTCTCCTCCTTGTCTCCTTCCTCACGTTAGTTTCCCTCCCACTCTTCCACACTCATCTCTTCTCCTCTCTTTTGTTCTCTTCTCCCTTGGTGCTGAAGATCCATGTTGTGGACTGCAGAAGGTGATCTCAAATTATTGGTAAGCTCTCCCTCTCCCTTCCCTCTCTTCCTTGTTGTTCTTTCCTTTCTTCTTCCTTCCTCCTTCATCCATGGGTATGGAGGAAGATCTTGAGGAGTTTTGCTCAATCCTTGTGCATGTCTAGGTTCTTAGCTCGTTCAGGTCAAGGAGAGGTGCCTAAGACCCGTGGTGAGTGTTTGGAGAAGATCCAGCAAGATAAGAAGGACTTTGGAGCAAAGGATCCAAAGTCGAAGACGACGTTCTGCGCAGAACCCGCGGGGGCGGCTCATCACAACCGCGGGAGCGGACGGGCGCGGGAGCGGCAAGGCAAGGCCGCGGGTGCGGCTCAGCACAGGCGCGGGCGTGGCTCGGCAAGACCGCGGGGGCGGCTCCTGGCAAGCGACGCAGTCCTCCACGAGTGCGGCTCCTAGTTCCGCGGGGGCGGCTCTTGTGTCCGCAGGGGTGCCAGCATGACTCCGCGGCTGCGGTTTCGGCAACAGTAGGTCCCTCCTCTCCTTCACTCTTCGTTCCTTCCTTAGATTTGTGTTGAATCATGTAGTAGCATGCTTAGGATGGCCTAGAGTAGTTTGAGAATGCCACTTAGTGGTTGTGAACCTAGGAGCCCTTAAGGCTCGATGGAATTGTTGGATATGGGCATGTGAGCATGATGGATCTTCTAGGCTAGCTCATGCCTCCTTGGTTGAGGATTAATATGTTGTGGAATTATGAACTGTTGTGGGTTGTTTCATGTGTGGAGAGTGTGTGGTGAGTACTTGCGACCTAGGATGCATTCCTAGTTTGAGGGTTAGGTGATCTTGCATAGATCACTAAGAGTGAAGTCTAAGACTTCTTGAGAGTGAGTATGTATTGATATGCATATCCCTTGTGAGCAGGTTGTGGGCTTCCTCCTTAAGGGAATCAAGAGTGTGGTGACTTGGGTTTGGTGATGTGGTAAGTCTCCGGACTTACTTAGCTCGTATTTTATTTATTAGCATTGATGTGTGTTTGGTGGTGTGTGTTTATGTTATGTTATAACAATAAAACCGGTAATTAGGACCACCGACCTTATATGTATAATTTGGCCCAAGTGTATGATAACGGGCGGTGACATCACTGCCTACGACCGAGTGAGTCTAGGAGGTTCTCGGCGACTAGCCCGACGGGTTAGATGGTCGGGTGCATCCGTACCATTCTTTGCCGGTAAGAAGGGACCGAGGCGAGACCACGGTGGTCTCGTGTCACAACAGAAGTTGAATTAGAACGGAATACAACTTAATAATAAAAGATAGTAAACCGGACTTGTGTGATTTATGTTTTGTGTTATGTATGTGTTTGTGCTTTCACCGCTTTTCTAATGCTTAGAATATTAGCTAACGGTTTTAAACCGTTTGTATAGATGACTTGCAGGTTAGGGATGCCGCCGAGTGAGGCAGAGGAGTGGACAGCCGGGGTCTCCGTACATTATAGGACGGGGATGTTTTTGGGTTATGTTTTCGTATTGTGGTTTATGTTGTACGGTTTAAGTTTCGTATTAGAGTTGTGTTGTTTTGAGGACTCGGCTGAGTTTCCAAGTTGTAGTTTCTTACTTTTCGGTTTCCTCATACAATAAAAACGTTTTGAGTTTTCGCCTTTATTTGTGCCTTGTTGGAAGGTCCAGTGAAATTGTTGTCAAGCTAAGGGTCGGGACCCATTGTGAGGTCTCGCCCGTAGCATCCCGAGTCCCGCGGATTTGGGGTGTTACAACTATAACCTATCTCTAGTAGATAACCGACCAATAATCACCATCCATAGGATAAAGCAGTGCTTAGGCGTGTTGCCCGGATCCCAAACAACTCTAAACCAATCCACCTCCTCACCTCGTGGACGAAGCATCTCGTAGGTTTCAGTCACACGAAATCTCCCCTCGATGGCATGAATCAAGTATCTCCCTCAAGAGGGCTTCCTCATCAGTAAGGTTAACCATCTCATCTCTCGCGCTAATCAGTGTCTTCACCATAGGCGAATCCCGAGGGGTGGAAATCTACAGGTCGATCTCCATGGTATATAAGTATCTATAGTGGATCCATCGAATCCATAAATCGTCACGCTGCGCATGAATGTGCCCGTAATACTTACACATAAATGCAACATGCCAAGTCTTAAGATCCAAAAGCCCTAGACCTCCCCCGTCTTCGGCAAACAATGCACCAAATCCTATGAGAATTCCGCACTTAAGCATGCTTGGCGAGAGTAGTAATAGGATGGATGACCTCTTGGGAAGTCCTCGTGTTTCACCCCTCATTTAGTTATTAAATATTGACAACCCTTTTAGACCAATGAGTGAATATTTTGTTATAAAAATATTTAATAAAAAATAATTTTCAAAAACTATTCTCACAAAATCAAAATGATTGCTCCAGAAGAAATTAAACAAACTCCTTATTATTTAATATTCTTGAAAATATAATACGACACTTAAAATCAATCAAAAATTAAAATGACAAAGCAATAATTTTCCCGATTAGAGGAAGTATTTATTAAGATGATGATTAATATTCTTTATAGAAGACAAACAAAAGAAATATTATTAAGATTATCAAACAATGTATGTAACTTAAGTGAAGTCCATAAAAATTGAAAAGAAGAACAACATTATCATAATTTAATCAAACCATGTGTATGCTAGTTTTGCAGTCATATTAAATATACAATATTCATTATGAACTCAAGGAGCTTAATATGTATTACATGTGAATATGTGATGGTTTCTTCAAACACTTAGGGGTAAAATTAATTGTAGGATTATGTTGTTAGTTACATGGATTAATGAAGGCTAACTAGATTTATTTGCAAAAGAAGACAAGTATTACGGGTAACGTATACTACTTTCTTTCTTTGAGTAACGTCTTTCTTTTTCTTTCTCGTGAAATATCGCAACAACCTTTTTCTCTACGTTGGTTGGTCACAATTTCTTATCTAACCGTTCATATATTCGTCTAAGAATAAGGATCAATCTTATCCCACTTTTCTCGTTCCTTCACATGTATTACACAATACTAAAAGAGAAAGAAGAAGAAAGAAAGAAGAAAGAAGAAAGAGAAATACTTATATAGATTACATTGAGGAAATTGGGTCATACACCCTCTTCCTTTTCTGATATATTTCGGTTTGCGTTTTAAGTAGATCACTACATTTGAGACTCTTTTTGGGTACACCTACTATCCTCTCTCTCTTTCATTTTGTTTTTACTGATATTTACCTGCCAATTTCCTCATAAAAATGCATATAATTTTAATGTTCAACATGTTTTTAGGTTTATACTCCCGTCTATTTGAGCTAAGACTTTACTTAGTTGAGGTTAAATAATAAATTCTTATTTCTTGAATGATAATAGTATTACACTATATTATTTTTTACTTGGCGGAGCTTTCTAATTTCCAAACTCGTATGTGCATACAAATTCTATATTTGGATCATGGTTAAGAGTATCAAGCTTGTCTCTGAAAAATACTTATTTTTATATGGTAAAATTTCCGATCATCGGCTTTTTGTGTTATAATTTGCCTAAATCGAACATGAAATATGTTTGTCTAGGTTCATACATAATTCTCTAGAGGGATTTAATAAAAAAAAATGTTAATGAACTTGTTCTATTAAACTATTAAACACTAGGGCCCGCTCGTTGTCCAAGGAGGATGAAATAAAATAATTATAAACCTTACTAAATATCGTCCGTTAACTTAAGCTAATACTAGGTTACATATATTGAACAAATTTCATCTCCCTTACCGAACGGACCCTAGGTACACATACCTCTATTTAATGTAATTGTATATATTAGAATATGATCATGTGAGAACCTCTATTTGATGTAATTTCATTTCAGAATAACATGGATAACAAGAAGAAAAGTGTGGAACAAGAGGAGACGAGCAGGCCAAATAAGTGTCCTCGAAGGGAGTTTTTGGAGGTTGAAGAGAACATCTACGGTGAAGAGACCGGCGAGTCAGAACCTTTGCAAGATGAACATGGTGACAACTTTGCTCTTCTCCAAGTTTCTGGATCGTCTACTATGATTGCCATTAGTATGATGACAGTTGATGATGCTCTTCCTAGGCTCGTTCCCGAAGCTGTTGCTCCTGCTCCTGCTCTCGCCCTTGCTCCCGCTCCCGTTCCTGCTCCTGCTCCTGCCAATCATGGGGTTGCATCAGGTAGTGATGTCAAGCCAAGGAAACGCCCCCGCAAGGGCGTTCCAAGACGCGCACCTTTGTTCTAAGCCAACATACTCCTTGATGTGATGGTTGGGCGGGTGGTGTTGTGATGTTTGTTGTTATATAATATGAAAAGTGTGCTGTGTGCATGTCCAAATAAAGGTCTGGAACCTCGTGCTTAACTACATACTTTGTAGTAAGCCGCTAGTTGCATCTGTGCAACACTATAAAATGTGTAGCTTTCTTTTGTATTTTCGTTGCAACTTCAGAAATATTTGGGACTTGGAGGTTCTTGTTTGTAATACATGATTAATTAATCTCCCTCTAACTGTCCCAAGTATATTCAAATTACATTGTTGTAAGATGTTTTCCTTTGATAAATAAAACCTCGAATGATTTCCCATTCATAATATATATATATATATATATATATATATATATATATATAAAGACCAATATATAAGGCCTCTTAAATCATGCATTTGATGTTTCAGAAAGACATAGTTTCAACTTCTTAAAGCTCCTAAAAGACCTAAATACTATAATTCACGTCTCTTCATCAACATTATTAACATTTTCATCATCCAAATGATCACTCCCGATATTCTCTTCCTCCTCATCTTCATAATCCAATACAAATCTAGAAGATACTTTACGAGCGGAAGTGTTACAAGTTGCATCATTTCTCAATACTGGTCCTCTAATTATTTAAGAAGGTACATGGGCTCTAGTAGATCTACTAACTACACGCCAAGTTTTACCACCATCATCATCATCATACGCTAAATCATCATCATCATCAAAAGATTTTTCCATTTTCCCCCATCAACCACTCATTATCTATCCAACAAAATAGGATCTATGGTGTCGGCCCTTTTGTATCGGCGTACCAAAACACGATTATATTTCACAAACACCAAATCATTAAATCGATTTTGTGTCAATATGTTTCTTTTCTTGGTATGAATCTAAAAACATCTCATGTAATGTTAGTTTATTAAAGTTAGCTAATAAAATAAAACGTGAAGTATAGAAATTTGATATTTGGTAGCTACTTACCAGCTAGAAAACACCCCAGTTCCTTTCACATCCAGTAACACTACATGTGAGGCTAAGAATTTTTGTGGCTAACTTTTGGAGGTTCGGAGTTGAAGATCCATAAGTGGTCCACCAATCTTCTATAAACATAAAATTATTATAAGACAATAGATAAAATTAGACATATAAGACCATAGATATATTAAATACAATACATTATAAACTTATACTTTTCATACCAAGTGATTTAGTCTTCATATGCCTAATAAAATTATCATTTGAAGGGTTTTCTGTAGAGTTCGCAATCAAATAACAGATTTGATCAAAAACCAAGTAAAACAGACCAACGAAAGTATATCAATAAAGAAAATGTGGATTCCAAGGATTCAAGGTTATTGTTCATACGCACGGACTCAGGAAATCTCTCAAAAGATCTATGGTTACAAACTTCAGGGAAGAACGTTTCTAAACTGATAGTCTATTACCGGGTAAGTCTCAAGACTATCTAGTTCCAAACCAACTACCTATTACCGGGTAAGTCTCAAGGTAGAGAGGTAGGAAATTCTAAACAAACCAAACTCCGAACTAAGGGAAAGGTAAACCATTACCGGATAAGTCTCAGGTATTACCCTACTTAGGACAAAATCTAGGCACACTCAACCCAATCGAGGTTTTCACCTCTATTACCTATGGTCGAACACTCAAGTATCTAAGCTGAATATTACCGGGTAGGTCTCAATTCCGGTTTAGGTTACTAGCCAGATGAATTCCAACTAGGTTCAAGAACAACCCAACCAAAGGATTTCAAAGCTATTCAAACCAAGCAATAAGCACAATTCCATCATAGTCCGGGTAATAACAAATCCCAATTCACCTTGGATCCACAAGAGTTTTAGCCAACAATCGACATTTCAAACGCAATCATCAATCCACTCAATTCAATGGAAGAAACAATCATCAATCCAAGCAATTCAATGGAAGAAGCAATTATCAATCCAATCAATTCAAGAGAGAATGCATAAACAAGAATCTAAAATAGAGATTAAAAAAGAAACTCAGCTTTATTGATAGAGGATTAGCAAAACGTCAAATTCTCCAATATTCGCGAAGTTCCTCCAAGCTCCAACAAGTTCAACAATGGCCAACAATGGTGTAGGGCAAAGGGAGAAGAAAAGGGGAAAAAGCTCTCTCCAAAGGAGCTCGAAATTCAAATGAAACGGGAACCCCCGGAAATCATTTAGGGCTTTCCTTTTATATCCCGCAACGGGCTGCCCTAAAACAAATCCGAAAATTAACGAAATAAATCGGCGAACAGGAATCTCGGTCGAAAATCTCGGTCGGTGACCGAGATTTTTGAAAGTCGGGGCCGAGATTTGCTTCGTGATCCAGCGTTGACGAAATCTCGGTAAGAAATCTCGGTCAAATGTGAAAAATCTCGGCCGAGATGGAACAAATCTCGGCCGAGATCGGGACCGAGATTCTTCGACAAAAACTTCTGATATGGGATCTCGGTCGAGCTGGCTCAAATCTCGGCCGAGATTTCTCGGATCACGGCCGAGCTCATGTGGATCTCGACCGAGATTGCTCCAATCTCGTGCGTTTCGTCTTGGCTCGTCTTTTCCTCCTTTCCCGTGCCTGCGTGATCGCTCCTAAGCGTCCATCCCGAGGCCTGATCCTCAAATGCATCGTTTTAGCTCCGAAACACGCCAAAATACCTACAAAGACACCAAAAGTGTGTGTAGACATCTATACTCGCAAAGTTGCATTAAACAAGTATAAAGAACACAACTTAAGGCTAAAACATGCATGCGGGAAAAGGGAAAACTAACTTTATGCTCTACTAAACTAGGTCGATAATTCATGTTATCAAAATACCCCATACTTATCTTTGCTTGTCCCTAAGCAAATAATAAATTCAAGGCAAGATAGCATGAATCATCTATGCTAAACAAAAACAAAAACTCTTTTTGGTAGTGCTTCTATTCATGATCACTTTCAGAGTGTAGTCACAAGGCTAAAGACATATTTCGATAAAGGTCAAGTAAGATAGGCAAGATATAGGATAATCACACCTTGCACGGAATCCAAAATCATCATTTAAACTACCAATGTCTAAAATTCATGAAAAATCCAAGTTTAGGCCATGAAGTCAATTACATGTATGCAAAGATCAATAGGACTTAACAAATAAAGGCCAAGAAACGTGATAAAGGTAGGATGTGTATAGGTAATGTGGTGGAAATCCGGGAAAGAGGACAACACAACATTTTTCTTTTCTTTCTTCTTTCTCGACTTACATCCTTTCTTTTCTTGCATATTTTTCTTTTTCTTTTCTTTCATTTTTTTTGTTTTTCTTTTGAGTGAAAGGCATAGGTGCACAATAGCCGAAACATTGGTGTTCAGTTTCCTTCACGTACCTTACACCAAAGTGCACATACCAAATCAACTCTAGGTAATGTTTTTAAAACTAATCCGACTTTGGCAAGACACAAACACCCGATTATGTGAATGGTGCCGAGTTACTCATCTTCATAGCCAACAAAACCCATAGAAAGCTTTTGCTTTCAATTCACATATCACAAATCAAACAACTTCTTCACATATTGCACATAATTCACTTTTCACAATTAAGCATACACCTTCAAACTTCACTTTCCTAATTCCCGGATGGGTCATAAGGGGCAAATAAATTCAATTTTGAGGTGCTGAAAATGGTAAAGAAGAGAAGAAGAAGAATTCGAATTGCCTAAGTCATTTCTGTGCAATGTAAAAGAACTCATCATATAGCTTCAACTTTTCAAGATCAATCCGATTAAACAAGGTAATCCAAATAAATCATATAGATTACAAACAAGGCATTCAAATCCCATAGTTGCCATTAATTCAATTAAATCTCAAAATAAACATCGATAGACAAATAAACATACACAATTTCCTCATTAAGGTCACATCAATCCTAGAAGCACAAAATTTTTTGAAATTTTTTGATTTTTTTTGATTTTCATAGAAAATGCAGTACAAATAAAAGAAACATGTTAAAAGGTATTGCAAGCATCCTACCCCATACTTAAATCTCACATTGTCCCTAATGTGAATAATAAATATGAAGTAAAAACAATACTCACAATGTAAGAATGAAGAAGGCATCCGGTGTGTTTCCTCCTCGACTTACTTCGTTTCTCGTCTTTCATAGCAATTTCCTCGCCTTAAGCTCGTTCTAAGTGCTCTTCCAGTATCTTTTTTACCACGACACCTAGGTCCTGCAAAGATCCAACAAGAACGCGCAAAAACGCAAAAGTAAAAATAAAAATAAAAAGACGAAAAGACTCTTACCTCGGGTTGCCTCCCGAGAAGCGCTTGGTTTAAGGTCTCTAGCCGGACCTAACTCCTTTAAAGCATCAAGTGAGATGGATAGGTGAAAGTTTTTCCACCGGGAGTTCCGGTGTATACCTCTTCAACCTATGTCCATTCACTTTAAAAATACCGGAGTTTTCACCCCATAATTCGACAGCTTCGCGGAGGAAAATCTTCTTCACAACATAAGGTCCCGTCCATCGTGACCTTAACTTTCCTGGAAAAAGTCAGAGCCTAGAATTAAAGAGAAGAACAAGATCACCTTCTTTGAAGTTCTTTGGCAATATGTGCTTGTCATGCAACTTCTTTGTTCTTTTCTTGTAGATCCGTGCATTCTCATATGCATTCATCCGGATCTCCTCCAGCTCCTTGATGTCCAACAACCTCTTTTCTGTGGCTTCTTTTATATCAAAGTTTAGCCATTTCATGGCCCAATATGCTCTATGCTCCAACTCTACAGGCAAATGACATGATTTCCCATAAACAAGTTGATAAGGAGTAGTACCTATGGGAGTCTTGTATGCTGTCCTATAAGCCCAGAGTGCATCATCAAGCTTCGTTGCCCAATCTTTCCTTGAGCGAGACACTGTCTTCTCTAGGATCCCCTTGATTTCTCTATTCGAAATTTCCACTTGGCCACTGGTTTGGGGATGATATGGGGTTGCAACCTTGTGAGTTACCCCATACTTGGACAAAAGTGACTCAAAGTTTCTGGCTGTGAAATGCTTCCCTCCATCACTAATAATGATACGTGGTGTGCCAAATCTAGGGAAGATAGTTCGGTTGAAAAATTTAATCACAACTTTAGCGTCATTTGTGGGTGAGGCTATAGCTTCAACCCATCTAGATACATAATCAACCGCTAAAAGAATGTAAAGGTTCTCGCATGAGGTTGGGAAAGGTCCCATGAAGTCAACACCCCATACATCAAAAATCTCAACTTCTTGGATGTTATTCAAAGGCATCTCATTCCTCCTAGATATGTTGCCCGTCCTTTGGCATGAATCACAAGCAGTGACAAATATCTGCACATCTCTGAAAAGATTAGGCCAAAAGAATCCAGATTGCAATACATTGGCACTAGTCTTGTGAGCACTAGCATGTCCTCCACAGGGCAATGAATGACAATATCGGATGACACTTTCAATCTCGTCGTCTGGGACACATCTCCTAAGGATTCCCTCGGGTCTTCTCTTGAATAGTAGTGGTTCATTCCAATAGTAATGTCTCACATCCTTGTAGAATTTCTTCCGTTGGAAATGAGATAAACCTGAAGGAATTTCACCACAAACTAAATAATTAACAATGTCAAACCAAGGTTCCTTTTCACCCTCCATATCACCTGAAATTTGGAGGATATAT
>CM008286.1:39552511-39656842 GCA_002319775.1 Fagopyrum tataricum | reverse complement strand
GTATCAAGAAAAGGTCTCCCTAAAATGATAGGAACAAGACAATCAGCAGGAATATCAAGAGCAACAAAGTCAATAAGGATAAAGAACTTCTCTAATTGGATTGGAACATCCTCAATGATTCCCACAAGACGTGTGGTGGTTCTATCTGCCATGCAAAGAGTCATCTTCACCGGCTTTGGTTCTCCAAGTCCAACCTTCCTGCATAAAACGAGTGGGATAATGCTTACACTAGCTCCAAGATCGCAAAGTGCTTTGTACGTTCCATTTCCCAATTTCATTGGGACACAGAAAGATCCGGGATCGCTCAATTTTGGTGGCATCTTTACACTGTTCCTCTGGATGAGGTCAGTAGATCTCCGGGTCATTTTGACTTCTCCATATTCCTCTAGCTTCCTCTTGTTGGAGAGGATGTCCTTCAAGAACTTTCCATAGGCAGGCATCCCTAGAATAGCATCAACAAAAGGGATTTTAATATGCAATTTATTTAAAAGGTCAAAGAACTTACCAAAGTGCTTTTCCAATTGAGCTCTAGCACGAAATTTAGGAAAAGGAAGTAGACATTCTCTTTTTCCTTAGGCTCCTCTTCCATTGGTTGTTTTACTTTATCCAAAATCCTTGGTGTGGATCATTTGTTTCTAATCCACTTCTTGTAGTGATTTCCATGACATGCCCTTTGGGATTATTTTCAGTCTTTCCAGGAAGTCTTCCGGGATCTCTTTGAGCGTTTTCGGCCTTCTTGTTAACTTGAGTTTCCAAAATCTTTTGGGCTTTTGTTACACTAGTGACCGTACTTTCTATATTTCTCATCCTAGCCATCAATTGCTCAAACATTGCTTCAACTTTATCCTTTGGTTGAGCGGGTTCAACTGGCTTGGATGGCTGGCCTGCATTTGATACGGGGTTAGCCGTCAGTTGGCCCGATCTTTCAACACCAAGACTCGAATAGAATAAATTGAATAAAAAGATGAAAACTTGAAATAAAAATGGAGGAATGATCCAATGATTGTGAAGGATCGATAGATGGATAGATCTGGTCGAACCCTTAAGGAAACCAAGAGCACGATAGGGAAACAAAGGCCCTAACACACAACTTGGAATGACTTGAAGAAGCCCTTCCGCTATAATCTCACACAGAGGGGAAAGCGATTGTCCCCAAAGCACGAGAAGTCACCCGGATATGATTGAGAGCACCAACTTGTCAATCCAAGTGACACAACTCAAAACAACGCCAAAGTTGCTGGGCAAATGGATTCCGCTCACACAGTAAGGTGTCTCGATTCCACGAGAAGAATATGGGATAGAAGAGAAACAATACTCGAAAGTACTTGTGTTTAGTTCATTCAAAGGTAAGGTAAAAGGACGTCCAACCCATGCCTTATATAGGCGAGGTGGTGTGTCATTCTTAAGCTAACTACGGGCTATGGGTTTGATCCAAGATCGAGCCCAATCTAGCTAAAAAGAAAGATAATATTTTTGGGCTGAAAATAGTTTATCCTAAACCCAAAAATAGGAAAGGGAAAATCATATTTTGGATTGAGATTATATTATCCCAAAAACCCAAAAATAGATAAAATATATGATCCTAAATTAAATAAAAAATAATACAGCCCATAATAATAAAAGGAGTCTTAAATATGGGCTGAAATAATATATCTAATTAAGGCCTTATTTAACATTTAAAATAAGCCCAATTAGACATATAAAACGTCCAAAATGATCTCCTCCTTTCCACGTAGCATTTGCAAGCTTCTCGGACTCTCCTCCTTGCCCATGCATATGTGATCATGCATGTTATCTACCATCTCCAATCAAAGGTCTTCAATGTATTTCCGGAAATGGTCTTCTCATCTGTTTCATGAATAATCTCTTTAACATGTCGAGGAATGTCCTTAATACTTCCTCTCCTTCTCCTTAGAGTAATCAACACTCCGTGTGTCCTAGCTTCCATGCTCATGATCTCCATTCGGGCTAGGTCCTGAGATGCTCCTGCATCAGCATTGCTAGAAGAAGCTTGAGGGTTCAAGCACCCTCAGGGTTAGAATAAGAAAAACCAGGATGATTATGGTTAGGCTTGTAGTTATTTCCCTGATTATTCCTATTATAATTGTTATTATAACCTCTTTGGTTATTATAACCTCCCTGGAAGTTACCTTTACCCATGTAATTCGCATCTTCTTCCTTGGATGTTACTTGCACTTCGGCTTGCTGAGCTTTCAAGTTAGATGCAATTAATTCTTTCAAAGATTTAAGTTCAACTAGTAAAACATCTAACCTTGAATCATTAAGAGTACTTCATTTACCTCATAGACTCCGGGTCTATTCCTTCTCTCTTCACCTTTCATGTGAGAATACTTTTCAATAGTCTTGGCTTGCTTCGTAATGAATTCTGGGTCTATTCCTTGAATCATTTAGAGTACTTCATTTACCTCATAGACTCCGGGTCTATTCCTTCTCTCTTCACCTTTCATGTGAGAATACTTTTCAATAGTCTTGGCTTGCTTCGTAATGAATTCCCGAGCTTCATCCAGAGTTTTTTCCATAAAAGTACCTCCAGAAAGTTATTGCAACTTGAATTGAGTATCTTCATCAAGTCCCTTGTTATAAATCACTAGCAATTCAATCATAGAGATCCCATGATGAGGACATTCCAGTGTAAGGTCAATGAACCTCTCCCAAGACTTATACAAACTCTCCTTATCTTTCATTACAAAGACATTTATCTTCCCTCTAAGTTTAGTAGTCTTGTAGGGTGGGGGAAATTTGGTGAGGAATTCAGACACCATCTCTTCCCATGTGTTAATCCGCCTGTATGGTATTGTTTGATACCAAGCTAAAGCTTTATCCTTAAGAGAGAAAGAAAAATCCCTTATCTTATGATTATTACCTTCCATACGGGCTGGACTTACCGCATCCATATGGATGACGGCTTGCAAAGCTTCAGCAGAGGAAGAGAGCTCGGTTGTTACATGTTGTTATGGGACTGCATACATTGTTGTTCTTCTACTTGGTAGCTAAGACAAGGAGGAGGTGAAGTGGGGCGTTTCGATGAAGAAGGAGAGGCCATCATTGTGTTGCTTCCTTGTCTAGATCTAGCTGTCACTCTCATCCACATGGCCTAGCATGGTCCCCTCTTCTCTCACATAACGAATCGTGCAGCAGGTAAGTGAAGGCAAGGCATGTGGTAAAAGGTGATGAGTTTGGATAAGAATGAATTGGCTAGTCATAAGTTTATATGGTACTTCGGCCGAAAAAAAGGGAATGGGCCTTCAAAACCATGAGATTTTGTGAGGTTAGAATAGGTCCAAGGGAGTTTAGTTAGTTGCAAAGCCCACTAAAGTGTGTAAGGTTTACTATATTAAACCCGATTATTCGGTCGCTCGGTAATTGCAAGTCAATTTTTCCGAGATCAAAACTTTCCGGATTTGACAGATTTAGCCATATGTATTTAGGTACGGGTTGATTCAAATGCATGTGTCTCGCTAATCTTTGTTTGAATGCTATTATTTTATTCGATTTTGTAGGTTTACGAGTTGGAATTAATAATAATTAATATCAGGGCTTGTTGAACCGGTATTTTTATATGATCGAGATGAGAAAAACTATGAATTAAACTTCATGAAAACAGTTATGAACCTTTTTCTTTGTTAAAGTGGATAGTTGTCAAGTGCAACGTTTTTCTATCTTTGATAAAATCTTTTTATTGCTTTGTTTTTACTTTCCAAAACAAACCCCCCGGTTACTTAGGAAGTTGTCAGCTTTTAATTGCAAGATAATTCACTTTATCCCTCGGGTTTGACCCTTACTTATCCACTATACTCATTTTGGTGAATTTGTTAGAATTTTACTTTGATTGGCATATACACGACATTAAGGCCGAGTCAAAATTTAGCGGCGTTGCCAGGGAGATTTTTTATTATTATTGTGCTCATTTTAAGTTATCAATTTTAGTGTGAACCATTTCATGGTTCACACTCGTGCTACTAATAGTTTCCAAGTTTCTTTTGATCCAGAGATTGAGAGAACGTTCAACCGACATCGAAGACGAGAATTTGAGATGGCGGACCGCACCCTTAGGCAACTAATACAAATGGACTTGACGCAACGACCTTTGGCCATTACCATTCCGGCTTTGGGGGAAGGCGTGAACTTTGAGTTGAAACCTGGATTGATCCACCTACTACCATCATTCCATGAAATAGGTGGAGAATATCCGATCAAGAACCTAGGGAAGTTCCACATTGTGTGCATGAGAATGAAGCCGGCGAATGTCACTGAAGAACAAATCAAGACGAGGGTATGCGGATTCACCCTCAAGGACACGGCGGATTATTGGTGCTACCATTTACCCGACGTAAGTATCAACATTGGGAGAACTTGCATAAATCTTTCCTCGAAAAATACCTCCCGGCGAAGAAGGAAAACAACTTGAAGAAATACACAAGCAACATTGAGTAAGGAACGGACGAGACTCTATACGAGTACTATGAGCGCTTTGCAAGTGTCCGTTCAACTTGTCCATTCTATGGCTACTCAAACCATGACCTAGTGTTATACTTATACAACGGTTTGCTCGACAATAAAAGGAGAATATCGACGCCGCATGCAGAGCTAACATTCTAAACACTACTCTTGAGAATACCATGGACAAGATAAAGAAATGGCGGAAGGCACCATAAGATTTGGAAGGACCCCCGCCAAAAGAGGAGTGCACGCAGTAAACTCAACATCATTAAAAGTCTCAACCGACATTGCGGAGTTGAAGAAGATGGTGAATGTGAGACCCCTATTCGTTCGGACCGAGATCGGACCATAGCCGAGACTGGCTTTGGGCCGAGATCGGCCAGCCGCACCTTCGGGCACTTGGTGCCGCCCCTGCAGCTTCCCGCCCCTACGGTCCTGGCTGCCGCCCCTGCGGTTTCCGGCGGCTGCAGCCGGCTTTTTTGACTCATTTGACCCGTGCTTTACCCTTTCCTTTAACTTACCTCCTACCTTGCTGAGCAAGGGTTTCACGTGCATTCCCTTCCAGTTTTACGTCCTCCTTGCTTCCTCTTCTCCTCTTCTTGATCTTGTTCTTGATCTTCCTTGGTTTTGGAAGTGTTGGTGTGAGAGTTGTTGTGCCTTGTGGTTGTGATGCTTGTGTGGGTGTTGCTGAGCTTGAAGCCAGCCTGTGAGACTTTGGTTCTGCTCTCCCCTTGCTAAGCCACAGTTGTGGTAAGCTCCTTTCCTTGTTTTCTTTCCTTCCTTCCCTTAGATTCAATCTGTTAGCTTAGGTTTAGATGCATGTATAGGTGTGTTTTGACGTGGGTTTATGTATGTATACTTGTATGTAACTTTGGATGAGTGAAGATGTGATTTGATCACGAGAGGAGCCGAAGAGAAGCCGCGGGATAATTTCCTGCGTTGTCGCCGCCCCCGCGGCCTTTCTCTCAGCGCCTGCGCCAGAGCCAGCGCCTTGCCTGCGTCGCCAGCATCCCTTGTCGCCGCCCCCGCGGTTGAGTGCCGCCGCGCCTACGGTCGCCTGTGTTCCGCCCCTCCGTCTCTCCTTCAAGCAGGTGTTTCTTGTTCCGGTTCTACCTTGAGTAAGGTAGATCCTTTCCTTTCATAGTATGAGCGGTCTAGTAGTATGCTAGGTACGAGTATGAGGTTAGAATGAGGTTGAGTACGGTATTGTTTGTGCCGGTTACGGCCTTGAGGTTACGAGTTAGAATATGATCCTTATGGATCCCTTGGGTCTAGGTGTGACCCCTGTTATGGATATGAGTGTGATTTATGTGTTATACCTTATGTAGGCTGAGTTGATCTCCAGAGCGGAGCCGTTTGAGTTTGAGTTTGAGACTCCCGAGGTTGAGGTAAGTCCATAGAACTTACTTAGCTACTATCCTTATATTGGATGTATGCTTGAGTGGTGTTTGTTATATGCTTTATAGCATGCTTATGATTATGATAGTCACCGACCTATATTATATTGACCGCCCATTGTAGTGGCCGTGATAACCTTTCCCTTTCATCCCGTAGTGGACTCTGGGAGGTTCTCTGTAGTCAGGCCAGATCTGGTATAAAGGAAGGCCCCTCACCACTCCCACAGGGTACACGGGAGGTGTGCTGATACTACTCCAGCTGGTTAGAGTACTCAGAGGTGGGGATTATATTCCTCGTGTCACCTATCTTCATATATATTTATTTATGCGATTAAGTGATGCAACTTATTAAAGATAATAAACCGGGTAAATGTTTGATATCATGCTGAAGTGTTTATCCTTTATAATGTGTGTTTGTGCTTTAGCATCTTCTTATATATGTGTATAGTTAGCTAACGGTTTCATACCGTGTTGTAGATCCCTCGCAGGTTAGAAGAACTGCGGAGTGATCCAGAGAAGGTGATCTCCTGAGGGCTCCGTACACTGGGCGACATCGTGGGTTTTTGGGTTATCCATATTGTACGGATTTTTGTTTTGATTGTACTCAGCAGTACTGTATAAACCTTTTTATACTTTTATAACATTTCATGTTTTATATTTAATCTATTGGTGCCTTGTTGTAAGATTCAGTGAGATTGTTGTCAGGCTAGGGACAGGATCCATTATGAGATCCTTGCCCAGTAGCGCCTCGAGTCCTACAGATTCGGGGTGTTACAAAGTTGGTATTAGATCCCAGGTTGACAACAATGGCACTAGTAATCTGCAATAAAGTTCGAATAGATAAATAAACAGAACCCGAAAGGGGTCTGACTTTTCAAAAGACTTTGGTTTTGAAATGAGTACAAATGTTTTGGGATATCGTGTACGTGAGCCATCACCCCTTTGAAGATCTCGACAGTATAGGTATATGTATATAGATAGATACTATTTGATGTGATGTGTGATCTATATATCTATACATACGGCATATATATAGCCTTCTGAGTAGGTTACGTCCTCTGCAGATGTTTTAGACTAGAGAACCTGCAGCTGGACGGGGTAGAGGTAGAGGTAGACCCCCTCTAGGTAGAGGACGGGGTAGGATTCCTGCTGCTGATGTACGGGTAACAGTAGCGCTTTAGGAGAATGTGGCTGAGAGTGCCGCCTCGGGGATTGGGAATGGTATAGCTGGGAGACATACACCACAGCGAGTCCAGTCAGATGACTCGGGTTATGTCATTATGAGGGGACCAGATTTCTGTGCGTATATTAGAAAAGGTCAGGAGGCTGCTAGAGCAGGTGAACGTATTCCTGATCTACCAGTACAGGGGGAATCATTTGAAGGATTGCATACAATTACTCAGGTGTCAGTTGTACCGGCACGTGTTGCCGACATTACCCGAGTTTCAAGGGAGCATAAAAGGTCTGGGAAGAGACGGCGGACAGGACAGACTAGTGATACTGGTGGGGTTATTGGCTCAAGGCAAGGCTAGAATCGCCAGAGTCAACCCCTACCTGTACCAGTTACAGATCAAGGACGGCGATGTTTTAATTGTGGTAAGTATGGACATACGCAACGAAGGTGCACGAGGCAGACAGTGACTTGCTACATCTGTGGCAGACGAGGTCACAGACATATTTTCTATAGACATGGTGGAGCCTTGTCTCAGCCGGGTTCTTTTCCTGTTAGGGTAGCTGGGAGTGGACAGAGGTCACCTCAGCAACAGCAACCTAGGCCGACCAGAGGTGCTGAAGGAATGGTAGGTTCTGAACGATACCAGAGACACTCCAGTTACCCCGCAGTTGCATTGGTTACTGCTACGTGTCCACGGTGTTTTAACTGTAATGATCTTGGACATTTACGACCAGCATGCACGTATCCGTTAGTGACTTGCTTCACTTGTGGTGGGCAAGGTCACCTAGAGATTTTCTGTAGATGGGGCGGAGTTCTATCACAGCAAAGTTCTTTTCCTGCCCTTGTAGTGGGAGGTGGACAGAGATTACCTCAGCAGATACAGGGACCGTGGAGAATTCCAGATTGCCTTACTACTCCGGGAGCTGCTCCGGGGCCGAGTAGAGGCTTAGGTCGGGATGGTGATGTTGTGGACACCAGAGGACCACAGGGTCTAGTTTTGCACTGAGGAGTGCAGAGGAGCCAACCACACCGACTGATACAGGTACCTTTCTAATTTCCTAGATTGCATGTTAGAGTCTTCAGTGATACGAGTACGACACCCTCTTTTATTTCTGATGCCTGTATAGAGTACCTGAGCCTAGATGTGGTTGAAGGAATACCCTTAGTATAGGGTTACCGACGGTAGTAGGGTCAGAGGTACCCGTGAGATCCATGACTGTCCCATTTTGTAGGGACCCGTGTGTTACTAGTTGATCTTTGTATCATGCCAGTAGTGTATGAGAATATCCTTTTAGTTATGGTTTGGAAGGTTAGGCATCAGACTGTATGATATGTAGGTAGGAGGACTGTCACAGTCTCGACCGAGTTAGGTCAGGTATAGTGACCAATGCAGTACGTGCAGCGAAATTGATTACACAGGTGATGAGGCCTTTTGGTGTTATGCCATGAAGGAGGGGGAGAGTACAGGATTAGAGGATATCCCAGTTGTTTGTGAGTTTACTGATGTTTTTGTTGAGCCGTCTAGTTTGCCGCCTCAAAGGAGTGTGGATTTCAGTATCGAGTTAGAGCCTGGTACGAGACCCATCTCGAAGGCCCCATACCGGATGGCACTTGTCGAGATGCTGGAGCTGAAGAAGCAACTCGAGGAGTTGGCTGAGAAGGGCTTCATTCGCCCTAGCGTGTTTCCATGGGGAGCACCTGTCCTCTTCGTACGGAAGAAAGACGAATCACTGAGGTTATGCATAGATTACAGAAAGCTGAACAAGGTGACCATCAAGAACAAGTATCCACTGTTGTGCATTGATGATTTGTTAGATCAGCTACAGGGAGCGACTGTGTTCTCCAGGTTTGACCTGCGTTCCAGGTATCACCAGCTGAGGCTGAGGGAGCAGGATGTGCACAGGACAACATTCCGGACCATATATGGCCACTACGAGGTTGTAGTGATGCCATTTAGGCTTACGTATCCCCCAGCCGTTTTTATGGAGTTGATGAACAGTATATTCATCGACTTCCTGGATCAGTTGTGGTGGTTTTATTGATGATATTCTGGTATACTCTCGCAGTGGAGAGGAGCATGCAGGACATCTGAAGACTGTATTGCAGGTTTCGCGGGATAGAGAGCTTTATGCTAAGTTCTCTAAGTGTGAGTTCTGGATGTCCGAGGTAGCATTCCTGGATCATATAGTATCAGCTGAGGGGATCAAGGTGGATCCAGCGAAGATAGAGGCAGTAGCAGCTTGGACGACACCGACGAACGTCAAGAAAGTACGTAATTTCCTTAGCCTAGCCGGCTATCACAGACGATGTGTGGAGGGCTTTTTCTATGATTGCCCATCCACTGATGAGGTTGCTGAGGAAGACTACTAGATTTGTGTGGTCTTATCAGGGTATGCAGAGTTTTAAGTAGCTGAAGAGATGTCTGATTTCCGTTCCTAGATTTGGCACGGCCAGAGGGTACAGTTGATTTTGTTATTACAGAGATGCATCAAAGCTAGACTTGGGAGGTATATTGATACAGTAAGGTTGACAGTTCAGTAGTAGTGACAGAAAGACTTGATTTGGTTAGAGTTGGACGTCCGGTTTCTTGATGAGGATGCCCAGCTGCGTACCCTAGAGGTACTTCCTGATCTGTTGGATGATATCCGACATAAACAGGAGACCTGCCCGACTTTACAGAGGATCAGAGATAGGATGTCTCAAGATGAGGCACCCCAGTCTCTACTAGGAGCAGATGGAGCTTTGAGACGCCGCAATCGCGTTTGGGTACCGCTGATGCGGAGTTGAGCCAGAAGATTTTGCGGGAGGCATTATACGTCATAGTCAGTGCACCTTGGTACGAGCAGATATACCATGATTTGAGACGTTGTAGTGATGGATAGGGCTAAAGCCCGATGTAGCCGGAGTTATGGCACCGTGTGCGACCTGCCAGCAGGTCAGGATAGAGCATCATAGACCGGGAGTGAGTTCCACCCACTTCCTGTTCCACAGAGGAAGTGGGAGGACGTCACCATAGATGTTGTGACTAGGCTGAGCCGAATCGAAGATTTATATTATCGGGGTATCGTAGACAGATTGATGAAGACGGCACGTTTCCTTCCTATTCGGGAAACGTGGCTGATGAGCAGATTAGCTGAGGAGTACACTAGACAGATAGTGAGACTCCATGGGGTACCGAGGACGATCGCCTCAAGCAGAGATGGACGATTTACCTCGAGATTCTGGCAGCAAATTCAGACTGCCCTGGGGACGAGTTTGTACTTCACGACTACGTTTTATCCTCAGATAGATGGTCAGTCAGAGAGGACCATTTAGACGCTGAAAGATATGCTGCGAGCTTGTGTGTTGGATTGGAGGCAGGTGTGGAGACGGATCATCTTCCACTAGTTTAATTCTCACACAATAATGGTTGGTATGCATCTTTTCGGATGGCCCTAGGAGGCACTGTATGGACAAAGATATCGGATTTTGTTAGACTGAGATGAGTAGAACAGTGACAGTGATTTGACACCTGATCAGGTTCAGGATGATGGGATTCGGGTAGCCCTGGTTAACGAATGATTGTTGAATGTGCAGAGCCGCCAGAGGTCGTATACAGATAAGAGGCATACATCTCTAGAGTTCAGAATTGGAGCCTAGTATGACTGAGAGTGTCTCCGACACGAGGTGTTAGATGCTTTGACATAATAGGAAGTTGAGAGCGAAGCTGGCCTTAGAGTTCAGAGTTGGACCGTTTGAGTTGTTGGATCGGATTAAGTGCGCAACTCACAGATAGCCCTGTCTCCGAGATTCGAGGATTTACCCTGGGTTTCATGTGTCTCAGCTGAGGGACTACATACCAGCTCCGAGACACACTGTGATTTATGATGATTTGGTGGTTGAGCCGGACCACATCTGTATCAAGCATTCTATTACAGTCCTAAGCAGAGGCATGAGATGTCTGCGTGTATAGAATATTCCTGTGTTGAGGATACAGTGGTTGAGACGAGAATTTGATGAGGCTACGGGAGAGACTGGGGATAGTATCCAGAGTTATAAGCGAGGATAAATATACCTATAGGATCCAGGAGTAGGTCTTACGACTAGCCTGAGGAGCGATATGATTATGTGCTTATGTGCTTATATGCTATGCTATGTTATTTTTCGTGCTAGCTATGATGTGTTTATGATCTTACTAAATCATGTTGTGCTAGTACGACTGTAGGTATAGCTGGAGATGGTTCATACCTCCATGCTATTGTGATACGACTGTTAGGGATAGCTGGAGATGGTTCTTACCTCCATGCTATTTTGATGGACATAGTTTGGATGGAGATGTCTTCTCCATGCCCCGATGATGGTTTGGCTAGAGATGTCCCTCTACGCTCCGGATAGTAGTGTGATCTTTTGAGGTATAGTATCATATGGGTTGATACCTTAGGTACGAGATGTGATACCTCCGATAGAGAGAGTGTATCCCGATGCTGAGTCCGGGAGGTTTCCGGGTTTGTACAAGTTTCGGGATGAAACTTGTTTTTAGAGGGGTGAGATGTGAGACCCCTATTCGTTCGGACTGAGATCGGACCATAGCCGAGATCGGCCAGCCGCACCTGCGGGCACTTGGTGCCGCGCCTGCGGCTTCCCGCCCCTACGGTCCTGGCTGCCGCCCCTGCGGTTTCCGGCGGCTGCAGCCGGCTTTGTTAACTCCTTTGACCCGTGCTTTACCCTTTCCTTTAACTTACCTCCTACCTTGCTGAGCAAGGGTTTCACGTGCATTCCCTTCCAGTTTTGCGTCCTCCTTGCTTCCTCTTCTCCTCTTCTTGACCTTGTTCTTGATCTTCCTTGGTTTTGGAAGTGTTGGTGTGAGAGTTGTTGTGCCTTGTGGTTGTGATGCTTGTGTGGGTGTTGCTGAGCTTGAAGCCAGCCTGTGAGACTTTGGTTCTGCTCTCCCCTTGCTAAGCCACAGTTGTGGTAAGCTCCTTTCCTTGTTTTCTTTCCTTCCTTCCCTTAGATTCAATCTGTTAGCTTAGGTTTAGATGCATGTATAGGTGTGTATTGACGTGGGTTTATGTATGTATATACTTGTATGTAACTTTGGATGAGTGAAGATGTGATTTGATCACGAGAGGAGCCGAAGAGAAGCCGCGGGATAATTTACTGCGTTGTCGCCGCCCCCGCGGCCTTTCTCTCAGCGCCAGCGCCTTGCCTGCGTCGCCAGCGTCCCTTGTCGCCGCCCCCGCGGTTGAGTGCCGCCGCGCCTGCGGTCGCCTGTGTTCCGCCCCTGCGTCTCTCCTTCAAGCAGGTGCGTCTTGTTCCGGTTCTACCTTGAGTAAGGTAGATCCTTTCCTTTCATAGTATGAGCGGTCTAGTAGTATGCTAGGTACGAGTATGAGGTTAGAATGAGGTTGAGTACGGTATTGTTTGTGCCGGTTACGGCCTTGAGGTTACGAGTTAGAATATGATCCTTATGGATCCCTTGGGTCTAGGTGTGACCCATGTTATGGATATGAGTATGATTTATGTGTTATACCTTATGTAGGCTGAGTTGATCTCCAGAGCGGAGCCGTTTGAGTTTGAGTTTGAGACTCCCGAGGTTGAGGTAAGTCCATAGGACTTACTTAGCTACTATCCTTATATTGGATGTATGCTTGAGTGGTGTTTGTTATATGCTTTATAGCATGCTTATGATTATGATAGTCACCGACCTATATTATATTGACCGCCCATTGTAGTGGCCGTGATAACCTTTCCCTTTCATACCGTAGTGGAGTCTGGGAGGTTCTCTGTAGTCAGGTCAGATCTGGTATAAAGGAAGGCCCTTCACCACTCCCACAGGGTACACGGGAGGTGTGCTGATACTACTCCAGCTGGTTAGAGTACTCAGAGGCGGGGATTATATTCCTCGTGTCACCTATCTTCATATAAATTTATTTATACGATTAAGTGATGCAACTTATTAAAGATAATAAACCGGGTAAATGTTTGATATCATGCTGAAGTGTTTATCCTTTCTGATGTGTAGTTGTGCTTTAGCATCTTCTTATATATGTGTATAGTTAGCTAACGGTTTCATACCGTGTTGTAGATCCCTCGCAGGTTAAGAGAACTACGGAGTGATCCAGAGAGGGTGATCTGCTGAGGGCTCCGTACACTGGGCGACATCGTGGGTTTTTGGGTTATCCATATTGTACGGATTTCTGTTTTGATTGTACTCAGCAGTACTGTATAAACCTTTTTATACTTTTATAACATTTTCATGTTTTATATTTAATCTATTGGTGCCTTGTTGTAAGATTCAGTGAGATTGTTGTCAGGCTAGGGCCAGGATCCATTGTGAGATCCTAACACCCCGAGTCCTACGGATTCGGGGTGTTACAGTGAAGAGGCTAACTCTATTTACAGCACCTCAACAACTGAAGGCTTGTGTAGTTTGCGCCGATCCGTAACACCATAAAGATAGCATAAAAACATGTTATTAGTTACATTACGCACTAACAATAAATCCTAGAGGGTAATTGGTTATGTTACGCACTACCAGTTACGTCTCAAGAGACCCAATTGTGATGACAGGTTATATGTTATATTGTTCTAGGCTAATTAGTTATTTTACACACTAACAGTTAAGTCTAGAGGGTAATTGGTTATGTACGTTACACATTGACAATTACAACTCAAGAGACCAAATGGTGATTGATCGTTTTGGATGAGATAGGTTGTATATTGTAGACATAAAGGAGGGAAAGTGATGAGTATAGAGAAATCTTGATTGTTACATATGAGCATAATTATGCATAGTTAATGATGAAGAGAGATGTTAATGGATATGGATAGGGTTAGGGTTAGGGTTAGGATCAAAGTTACAACACCTTCTTTTTATTTGTTGTTATAGATTTGAGTAATTATATGATTTATATTATTAAGTTTATGTACTTGGTTAGCTTGCTTCTTCATTTGTTAATGTGTTTCACTTATTGGTTTATATTTGTTGTCTATATATTTGTATTTGAAGGTTGTTATTGATAGCTTGAATTTTGTGTCTCTTACATAATACATACGTTTAATCTCATTCCGGAGAGTAGACTCCATTCTTGGAACATTAGCTAATGGTTCCCCTTTTGTTGTTTTAGGAATTTTGTCTAGGTATTGGAATCGCCTTGGAGACTACCTTTCCGGGAGATGATGTACAACCGAACTCACATGTGTCTTAAGATTTTGGGATGGTTGTTGTGTTTTGGTCTCGAGTTTTCTAGTTGTTGATTGAGTTTGAGTTGTGAGGTTGTTTTACCTTTGTAATTCTTGTTGCAAGACTTCAATTAGCATTATCTAAATTGTTCTGTAACTAAAGGTCAGCTTTTTTGTTTTATATTTTGCCGTGCTCTTGTGAAAGGTCCAATAGTGAAATTGTTAGCAAATTAAATCTAGTCGACTCACTGTGTGGTCCACATCCTAGTAACACATCGGGTTCCAAATCCGGGGTGTTACGTTTAACCACTTAAATTCAATGTGACTTCATTTATTTATTATTCTTAATGATAAAATTTGAAGGTTTTTTGGAAAAAAAAACCCTTTTATTTTTATAGACAAATTAATAATAATTATACTATAAAAATTAAAACTAAAAATAAGGTATTGTACAAATAATGTTTAAAATTATTTACTAACATACAAATTATAACAAGATATTCCAAAATAATGATAAAAGTACTCATTTTAAATTGATTAAGTAGGGATATTTAGTAAGAATATTGTTTTAGAAGGAAAAAATATTTTAAAAAACATAATGAAATGGGACAACACATATGATTATAATATCGTTGGTAACCGGTTGAGAAATGTCATAATAAATGCCAAGATTCTAACCTTTAAAACTTCCAAGGTCATCAATGTCAAATGAAAACTGGCTAAAAGGGTGGAGATAGATTTTGTAAATTTGGATGTCACCACGTCACTTTATCGATGTGGCGACCGGTTAAAATTGAATCGGTGAACTTGCTCTTAGGGGTAAAACTGTTTATAGGATAATCTTGTTAGTTACGTGGATTAAAAAAGAGCAACTAGATTTATTTATGCAAATGAAGTCAAGTAAGGCAGGGTAACATATATTGCTTTCTTTGTCTGAGTAACACGTTTTTTCTTTGCCACGGAATATCGCAACAACCTTTTTCTCTACGTTGGTTGGTTACATTTCTTCTCTTACCGTTCTTTTATTCGTGTAACAATAAGGATCAATCTTATCTCCTACTTCTCTCGTACTTTCGCATGTATTACACAATACTGAAACAAGATAGAAGAGAGATAAATACTTATATAGATTACATCGAGGAAATTGGGTTATATATCATCTTCCTTCCCAATCTCTTCTTCTCCGCGATTCAGTTCGGTCATCATATTTGCGACTCTCTTTTGTGTAAAACCGACTCTTCTCTCTCTTTCATTTCATTGATACTTATTTTTACCTACCAATTTACTCGTAAATGCATATAATTTTTATGTTCAACATGTTTTTAGGTTTATCCTCCAAAACTAATGTAATTATTCGTTCGAGGGACGTCTATTTGAGATAGGATTTTACTAGTTGAGTTTGAATAATAAATTCTTGTTTCTTGAATGATAATAGTATCACACTAGATTGTTTTTCACTTGGCGGAGCTTTCTCATTTTTAATCTGGTATGTGCATATTAATTCTATATTTGGATCATGGTTACAAGTTGCAAGCTTGTCTCTGAAAGTATTTGTTTTTCTCATATGGTAAAAATTACAATTGTCGGCTTTTTGTGTTATAATTTTTCTAAATCGAACATGACAACCAGATTTTCATTTGGGTTCATACAAAAGTCTCGAAAGGGCTTTGAAAATATATCTTTATGAGCTTGTTATATAAATCTCTTAAGCACTAGGGTCCGGTTCGGTGACCAAGGATGATGAAATAAAAGAATTATAAACCTCACTTCATCTTCTTTTCTTCCTTAAGTTAATACTAGGTTGAAAATAGTGTCCGTTTGAATATGATCATGTGAGAACTTCTATTTGATGTAATTGTATTTATTTTTGTAGTGTTATGTACTATTGGTTCTTTTAAAACAGAAGGCGTCATTTTTCATTTCAGAAAAGCATGAATAACAGGAAGAAAAGTGTGGAACAAGAGGAGACGAGCAAGCCAAAGAAGTGTCCTCGAAGGGAGTTTCCGGAGGTCGAAGAGACAACTATGGTGAAGAGATCGGCGGTTAGAACCTGTGCAAGATGAACATGGTGACAACTTTGCTCTTCTCCAAGTTTCTAGAGCATTTACTATGATTTCCATTAGTATGATGTTAATTGATGATGCTCTTCCTAGCCTCGTTCCAGAAGCTCCCGCTCCCACTCCTACTCCTGCTCCTTCTCCTTCTCCTGCCAATCATGGGGTTGCATCAGGTAACGGTGTCAATTAAGCTAGGGCGTTCTAAGACACACTCCTTTGTTCTAAGCCTGCATTCTCCTTGATATGTTGGTTGGTGGTGTTGTGTTGTTTGTTGTTATATAATGTGAAAATTCTTCTTGTGTATGACCAAATAAAGGTCTGGAACATCGTGCTGAACTACATACTTTGTAGTAAGACGTTAGTTGTGTCTTTGCAACACTTTATAAAATGTGTGGCTTTCTTCTGCATTTTGTTGCAACTTTAGAAATTTTTGGAAATTGGAGATTCTTGTTTTTAATACAGGAAGAGTTAATCTCTCTCTAATAGTTCTAAGTATATTCAAATTACATTGTTGCAACATGTTTTACATTTGGCAAATAAAACCTCAACTGCTTTCCATTCACAAAGGCAACAAATATAACAATTTGTTCAAAATCAAATCATATTTCATTAGAAATTTTCAACCAAGCTACATTTAATTTAAATAATTTGTTTTTTTAAAAAAAATACTAATAATTCCTATGAACAAAAATAATAATATTGTGGCTTATAAACAAATACATAAAGACTAGTGTTGCCGTTGAACGAAGACAAGTACCGGCAAGCATTGAAGATGACAGTTAATCGAGAGCATTCAAGACGAGCATATACTTCCTCCCTCTCCACCCGACGTTGTCCGTCAGTCTCAACATCCCAAACCCACTCAAACTCTCCTCCAAGCCCAAATTCCGATGGCCAACACCGAGTCACCCCCACCCTATCACTTTCGCTTAACGGAGCTAGCACTACCACAACTCTTGTCCAGTGGAACACAGACGCCAAAGCTGGCCTTCCCTCCTCATCGATCAAGTCTAGTGATCTTTTCTCCCTCTCTTCCTTCCCATCCCGAGAAGCAGCTCTAACTCTCTCCATTGGTACTATAGTGGAGCAACAAACAACTTGCCGGCGAGCCTGGTCGGAGCCCTCTCGGTGCCTGTAGCGGTCGCCGGACTCAGGTAAACCTTTCCTTCCTTGGCCGGCATCGACAGTGGGTGAGTATACCCCCTCTACCGGCATTTCTTCATTTGGGTTTATGTATATTATAGGGTGACTCGTATCTTCGTCGCCTACAAGACTCGAACAAGATCTCCATGTTCCCTGCTTTCATTCCACCTTACGCCGAAATTTTGTCCCCAAGAGGATCGAACTAGTGACCACCTGCTCTCTCCTGCTAGCCTCCCGCTTCAATTTGTTTCTAAGAAGCTTTGGACCCCGGACGTAGTGCTCTTCCTAGGTGACAGCGCCTTGCCTTTGGTGAGGATCGAAACCGAGTTGTACCTTCTCTTTATTATTGGCGCATTAATACTTCAATTTTGTGTTTGTCAGGGCTCGACTTTAGACAATTAAGCCGCCTCCTTGTCACCTTTATCTCTCCAAGAGAATCGAACCCAAGACCTTCAATCTCACTAGTGTCGTCTTCTTTGCCATCCGGGGAGATCAAATCCGGGATCAAGTACGTGTCATTATTTCCAGAAATTTACGTATCCGACTAATCGACTTTGGGCGCGTTGCTAGGTATTCCAAATCTATATTTTATCATAAATTCGTTATGTTTAGACGAAGGTTAATTATTGAATTATATTAGAATATTAGTTAGAGACTAAGGATAACATGGAATATATGAGGCCGCGAGGTTAAGGTCGTTATAGAGTTTGAGGATTTTAGAATGTGACTAGAGTGAGAAATGGATATATGTCTAGAATGATGGGATTATACGGACTTGATGAATGGACATCTAGGCCTATCAAACCATAGGATTTAGATCGAGATTGATAGTGGTGAGATGCAAGATATCTTTACCCTTAAAGTTATGAAGTAGTAGAACAAGTATTCTTAGACGTTGTTTCTCTTTACCAGGATTGTGATGTCACCTAAGGTGAGTCCGTTGGACTTATTTAGCTACCTATTATAAATGTCGAGTGTATGCTTAAGGGTGTGTGCATTGATTGAATTAAAAGTAAAACTTGACTTATTCAACGCACTTTCAATTTGACCCAAGTGTATGTATAACGGGACGTGGAATCACTACCCATCGTTAAACCACGACTAGAAGGCTCCCCATGACCACTTCATTCAGAGTATATGGGGAGATTTTGGGTTGCTTGATATTAGGTCTTGGCACGTAGCATTTATGTGTAAGTATTATTGGCACATTCATATTCAGCGTGATAGCCTTTGGATCAGATGGATTCACCCTAGGTACCTATGCACCACTGAGCCGGAGCATTGGATTACTACACCTCGTGACTCGCCTTTGGTGAAGACGCTCATCCGCGCTAGAGATGAGATGTTGTCATTTACAGATGAGGAGACACCTCCAAGGGAGATACTTTATTCTTTTTGTCACGGCGCAAGATTCCATGTGGCCGAGGCTTACGATATCCTTAGGGGGTGAGGAGGTGGACTAGTTCAGAGTTGTTTGGGATCCGGACAATATGCCAAAGCACATGGTACCAATCAAATTGATTACAAACTTTTCTCATTGTAATTGAACACGGGGTGAGCATATGGACTAGTTCAGAGTTGTTTACCAAAATATTCAATTATATAAGTATAAATCAAATCACTTTAAAAATTAAAAAAAAATAGGTATAATTCTTTGTTTGACACAATTCCAATCAAATTGATTACAAACTTCTCTCCTTGTATCCTAATTAGAGAGTTTAGAAAAGTTTGGGTGGGGGGAGTTTTCATGACTTTGATTGAATAGTTATTATGTTTTAATGCTTGAAAAGCTCTCATTATAGTTGACCTGATCATGCACCTTATAATTATGTCGTGGTGTATAATGATAAAGTACATATTTGTACCATGTGTTACACAACTATGCAACCGTTTATGAAAGCAAAGCGCACGAGCGTTTCTTAAAGGTGTATGATCGTGCACCTAAGAATCACCACATGTCATGACAGACAATAAATTGATGCAATCAAGATTGTTGTTTTTTAGATGAAACATGAATCAACTATAATTACCATACCATTAGATCTAATCTAATGATACGTACTATTCTAATTCTCATGTGTAACTACTGATTTGAACCAAGACTTACCATTTCCATATATAATGGTTATCATTTACGATAAGTTAAAATAATTAGAAAATGAAGGCGTGTAGCAAAAATGACACACATCACTCACGATTGATGGTGATTTTTTATTAGAGTGTCATAATGACTGAAAGGAGCGAGTGTTAAAGACTTCATTTGTGTTGTTGATCAAGCAATTACCCTTGAAGAAGAAATGGGTATTCAAAGAAAGAAAAATCCTCATTTATTCACCGCCATTGTTGCCTCTGCACTTCAACTGCAGAAACTGGTAAGCCTTCGATCATCTTTCTACTTCTCTTCCTTCTTCTAGTTAAAGACTGTTCTATTTTGTTCTTTGTAAGCAGAGACTTCCAAAAAAGCTTGTGAGAATCCATGGTAAGCAAGTGCCAAATTTCGCATTCATTAGTCTGCTAAACAAGAGTGCTTGGCTAGTTGAGTTATACAACTCTAATGGCCGAGTTTGGCTGCGTAGAGGATGGGATCGTTTCGCTAAACACTACTCTATACACTGCGGTTCCGTTCTAGTCTTCCGTTATCATCTGAAGAAGAAGCACTTTCGAGTCCTCATAGTCGACACAGCTGCTTTGCACATCCAATCAGGTATATATATATATATATATATATTTCAACCGATTTGTGTATTTTTTAAGGGAAAGGATAACAAGGGAGCCAAGGCCAAGGCAAAAGCTTATCTGGGTGATAAACCGGGTTTTATCTTGCCCCTAAGCAAAACCCACTCTAATACATCATGGGCTGTGGTATGTACGTTGTGAGTTGTATCGTACCTCTAAGCAAAAGCTTATTTGATACATTAATTAATATGTTTTTGCAGCATGTTCCCGCTCCTCACTCCAAAGAGTACTTTACGGACAAGGGTGATGAGGATCTGAATGTGATAGTTATCTGTGGGAAAGACAAGAGAATTTGGAAAGTGAAGTATTCAGTAAATGGCAAGTATCCAAGGCTCCGCAGCGGCTGGATCAAGTTCCGATCGGACAATGGTCTCAAGGTGGGAGATGTTTGTGCATTCGAGCTCATTAATGAGACCCGAATGATATATCAAGTTGCTATATTCCGTGCCAATGGTAAATGATCGATCTTACTTAATTAGAAGATGAACAAGTTTGATCTGGATTTCGGTTTTCATGTGGTTAAGTTTCGGTTTTGTTAATCTGCAATGAAATGACAAATATTTTGTGCATATTGAAACTCGGATGAATGTAAAAGAATTTGACCCGCAAGAATATGATCTTATTCCATATTTTTAAAAGGTTTTTACTTGCTTCATGCTTTGTGAAATCTTCGAGAGGCACCAAAAGCTAAGCTAACATTACCCGAAAATCGTTGCCGGTGAGCGTTGCTATTTGGTCATATTTTTGTAGCGTCATGGTCATCATTGATCATACAAGTGTTGTTAGGAGATAGGTAAAACGAAATGTTCCGAGCAAAAGGATTTGTGAAGGGCAGGGTCTAAGACGCGTGCCCTTTATGCAAGGATCAAAAGGAACTAACAAACGGGACATGTATAGAGGAAGAAGGCAAAAATCCGACCATCAAACTTGTTAACTCTAAAATATAAATCACATTCTGTACAACTGAATGTCAAGTTTCCACAGGGAACCCTTGTGACACTGAAGTAGCTGAGGAAGTGTGCCTAACTTGAAAGATATATTCATTGGCTCAAACGAATCGGTATCCAATTGCTTCCTCATTGCACCTAAAGCGAGTCCTTTTGGTGCAGTGAGGGCTGCGGAATGGGTCATGCCGAATTCAAGGCAAAGAATAACAAGAAAAGGAAGATGAGTAGGGTTTACACCGACGGTTGCTGCTAGCGTTTTCTTAACTGATTTCCGATGGAGGTGGAACAACCACCTCAACCCACGACACCTGCGGGTACCCCCGTCTCCTCCATGGTGGTGGTCGAGATGGATACTAGCTAGCTTGGCAAACCACCAAGTTGATAATCCTAAGACCGATGAGATCCCTCCAATGGAGAAAAAGGATTCACAGATTCAATTCAACATTGGAACTACAAAGACGAAGAGTTCGACTCCCCAAAATCTGCTTGAAGGAATTAAAACTTCTACCCAGGAAACTGGTACACAAAGCAAGTTATCTTGAAAGGACATAGCCAAGGGAGGTAGAAATCCCACCTATCCCGAGGATGAAATCAATTTGGGGTCTATTGAAGGGAAAGTAACTATTTCTTTTTCCAATGGTTCGGAGGGTGATCCAATGGTGGTGATTGCCAGTGATGTAACCAATAAACTTGAAGATAGATGAACAAACTCTATTGTCTTTAAGATCTTGGGCTATCCAGTCGCTTATCCAGTCATAGAAAGGAAAATCAGCAATCTTTAGAAACTTGGAGAGAATGTCAAACTCATCGATTTGGATGACAATTTCTTCCTTGCTAGGTTCAAGAATGAAAATGAACTCCTTGCTATACTGACGGGAGGTCCTTGGGCAATTTTTAGACGACGTCTCATCATGAAACGCTGGGCACCGGATTTCACTACTAATGAAGTCATCAATACTGCTCCTATTTGGCTCAGGATCTTGGGCATTCCAGTACAATGGTACAACGAAGCGGTTAAGTGGAAACTATCGGAAGCACTAGGATCACCAATCACTATTGATCAAAAAACCTTAAGTTTTAACAGAGGGCGGTTTGTCAGGCTCTGTACAGAAATTGATCTAAGTCTCCCTCTAAAAAAAGCCATCATAATAAATGGAGTCCGATGTCCTATAGAATATGAAGGTCTCAACACAATTTGCTTCAATTGCAGAAGATATGGTCACTTGGCCCCCAACTGTCAACATGGTCCAAAACAACGGTTGAGACTACCAATAAAGACATTGAAACCACTAACAAAGATGAAGCCAATATGACTAGTCAAACGGAGGAAGAGACGTCTCAGAGGAGGCAGACCGCATACCATGACCGGCGACGAGAATGATCGTGGCTTCGGCCCATGGATGATGGTGCCCAGAAAAGTAAGAAACTCAAAAGGTAAAGAAAAAGTCAACACCTCTTTTAATGGACAGAAGAATTATATCAATTACCATAATTTCTACTCTACAAAAGAAAAATATTCTGTTATCAAAAATAAAGTTTACACTAACCAAAATGCTGAAAAGAAAGGTATTGCTATTGTTAATGCTCATGCAGGTCCCACGCAACAAAAAATGGATAGCACTAATAAGTCTTTTGATCGTCAAACATCAAATGGAAAAAAAAAAAGCACCAGAAGGCGCCAAAGAAACGATCACAAGAGAGGAGACAACAAACAAGATGGAGGAAGAACCTGAATGTAGCAAAACTGCGGAGCTACGTATAAAAAACACTAAGGTTTTTGAAGCTCAGAAGAAAGCAACCCAAATCAGTGAAGAAGAGCAAAAAATGAGGAGGAAAAAACGGAATAAACTCCGTAGCACAGCATGAAAAGTCGCTTGGCAGGTGAAGTTGGCTACTAATTCAGTCTCCCTTTCAGAAAATGGTAAAAGGCTAAGAACATAAATTGATGTCAGTGGAGATGAACATGTTAGAAGTAAACCTCCAGATCCTATTAACTAGGACAAAGGCTCATGTGACTCTACTGATATTATGGTAGCAGAAAAAAACAGCTCCAATTCAAGGGAAGCCGTGGTTATTGATGATGACCAGGAACCACACAATTCAGTTGCCAGGGAGAATAGGGATGAACCCATGGATGAGTAAGTATCAAATGAGGAATGCACTCATGCTACATGCATGAATAGTCCTCTAGTGTAGACGTTCTCTCTTTGGTTTGCTACCTTGCTATTAAGTTATTGATGATAGGCCTTCTTTGGAATATTTTTGGAGCTACCAAGGGTGGTTTCAGAAGAGCGATACGTTATTTAATCTCTCACCAAGGGTGACTTCATTGCCATCTTCGAACCTCGAGTTTATGGAGAAACTGCAAAAAAAGTTTGTGACCGTCTTAATTTTTCTGCCTGTTGTCGGGTGAAACTCAGAGGGTATGAAGGAGGGGTGTGGTTACTTTGGGATAAACTGAAAATCAATCTCAAAATTCTCAACACCAACAAGAGTTTCATTAGAGATAGAATAAGTGATGGCGCTAAAGCTTATCAATTGATTGTTCTTTATGCTCCACCTACCTTCGAAAGAAGAAAACAATTCTGGGAGGAACTGGATATTGAGTTGAACTCGATTTTTGAAGCTTTTCTAATCGGTGGAGATTTCAATTGTATCCTCTATAACCATGAGCGCAATGGTGGTTCGAGAGAACTCCACAAAGATTCCCAGGTGTTTCATAATATGGTAATCAAATATGGTCTCATTGACCTTGGCTTTACAGGTCAGGAGTTTACTTGGGATGGAGGATTAAGAGGGAACTCAAGAGTCTGTAAGAGACTTGATAGGATTTTCATGAGCACTTCTTGTCGACATTTATGGCCTAATGCACATGTCCGACACCTTGCCCGCTACTCCTCAGATCATTCCCCGCTTCTCCTTGACATCAATCATAAACTCCAAATTCATCCCGAGAAGCGGCCTTTCAGATTTGAGGCCATGTGGATGACTCATAAAGACTTTTTCCCGTTATTTTAAAGTTGTTGGAATGCTGAATCAGAGGTACGTACTGGTCTTAACTCTCTTAAATTACAACTTATTTCTTGATATCGTTTGGTCTTTGGTAATCTTAATCGCAGGAAACAAAGTATAGCAAATCGCCTATCATCAATCCAAGCTAATCCAAATATGTCCAGATCTCGTACTCTCTTGTTGACTGAGGCTTCCCTGAAAACCGAGATGGAAACTATCTTAGAACAAGAAGAACTTTTGTGGTTCCAAAAATCACGTGAACAATGGCTCATCAATGGAGACCGAAATACCTCTTTCTTCCATACCTCCACTATAATCCGTAGACGACACAATAGAGTTATGGGTCTTTGCACGGCTCCTGACCATTGGGAGGAAGATAGGAAAGAGCTTGAAAAGCATGTCGTTACTTATTTCACCAAGCTTTACAGTATTACTGACATGTGTCCTTTATTTGATTGTAACATTGAACCTAATAGGTTCCCTGATGTTCAAAGCGCCCATTGGACCAATATAGTGTCTGAAGTAATTCCGTTGGAAGTGTGGAAGGCTATCAAGAATATAGGACCATACAAGGCTCCACATCCAGACGGATTCCAACCTATTTTCTATCAACGATGTTGGTCTACGGTTGGTGATCGAGTCTCAAGAGAAGTTTCTCAGTTTTTTATAAACCACATCCTACCTGATCAAAGCAACGACTCCCTTATATCTCTCATTGCTAATTAAGGTGGGCAAACCGGAGCTTATCCAACAATTCAGACCCATCACTCTCTGTATCGTCAGTTATAAGATCATATCTAAAGTCATGGTTCAACGCATGCAACCCATTATGAATGAACTGATTGGTCTAACCCAAGGAAGCTTTATCCCGGGACGCTTAATCCAAGACAATGTTGCACTCATGCATGAGATAGTTCATTCTACAAGAAGGAAAAAAACAGGCCGCCAGTGGATGATCCTTAAGCTTGACCTTGATAAAGCTTATGACTGATTGCGGTGGGATTTTATTGAAGATACCATAACCAAAGTTGGCTTCCCTGATAGTTGGAAAAGCATGATTCGAAACTGTGTGTCTACAACCAAAATGCAACTTCTTTGGAACGGGGAACTTACGGAGCATTTCATTCCGGAAAGAGGCATCAGACAAGGTGATCCCCTCTCACCCTATTTGTTTGTCCTTTGTGTGGAGCGATTAAGCCACATCATCTTGGAAGCTGTTGAGACGGGAATATGGAAACCGATTTTCTTATCTAGAGGCGCCCCCCCTATCACACATGTTTTTTGCTGACGATATTACGCCTGTTGCGGAAGCTTCAATTAACCAGATGAAAGTCATTATGAGTTGTATTGAGACCTTCTGCAAGGCTTCGGGATAGACAGTGAACCTACATAAATCGAGAATCTACGTATCACCCAATGTCTCACAAGATACCAGGTGCAATTTAGAACGCTTGAGTGGAGTGACAGTGACTAGCAATCTCGGAAACTATCTTGGCTTACTGATTTTACAAGGCAAGATTACAAGGTCTACCTTCTCCAGCCTCCTCGACAAGATTAACAAGAGACTTTGTAATTGGAAAAGTCGGACTCTAAGTTTTGCAGGGAGAGTCACTCTTACAAGAACCGTTCTTTCTTCTTTTCCGGTCTACACAATGGCTTCACTAAGTCTACCTAAAACTGTCTGCACCGACATTGACAGAACATGCCGGAATTTCATCTGGGGTCATGAGAATGGTAAGCGGAAAATGCACAATATTGCTTGGACGGAGTTCTGCAAACCCATTGCCATGGGAGGTTTGAACATAAAAAGAATGGAAAATCTTAACACATCGCTTTTAGGCAAAATGTGTTGGCGTTTCATCAAAGATATAGACAAACTCTGGGTGCAAGCTCTACACCGCAAATATATTAGACCTAACCTCTCCAGGCACTCGGCTCCATCACCGCTCTAGAAGTGCATCACGCATATTACTGACGGTCTTGTCCGTAATGGTTCCCGTTGGATTCTCGGGAATGGTCACAACATTTCCTTTTGGGGAGATAAGTGGGTAGATGACCTACCTCTCGTCAACCATGCCAAGGATTAGGTTAGCAGTCTTGATTTAACCCTCAAAGTAAGAGACTACTAGACGCAAAATGGTAACTGGGACTGGGATAAATTTCAACACAGACTCCCGTGTTCCCTCTTGATGAAGCTTGCAGCGTTAAGACCGAATAATTCTTTCCAAACGTCGGATTCGCATATGGGGTTTGATCGAATGTTGATGAGTTGTGTTGGGCCTCATCAAGTGATGGAAACTACTCCGTCTCTAGTGCCTATAACCTACTTTCAGTTGATGGGATTACTCCGACCTCTAATGGCGATCTATATGTGAAACTTTGGAGACTTAATTTCCAGGAAAGGATAAAATTCTTTATCTGGAAACTCTCGAAAGGTGGAGTTCTTTCCAACAATGAGAGATTGTGTAGACATATGTGCACTACTGATCTATGCTCCGTTTGTAACATACAAAGTGAGAGTGGGATTCATCTGTTTAGAGACTGCGCAGCTGTCAAATCCATGTGGCATGTACTCCACGCGAACTCTGTCCAAGCCTCCTTCTTCTCCACCCCGTTTTCTAGCTGGCTTCGAGGTAACATTCCCTCCCCTCGCTTCTTCACTAACAATATTCTTTGGAGCGAAAATTTTGTTGTAGGCTTATGGTGGACTTGAAAATGGAGAAACGATAAAGTTTTCAATAGAAGGGATGTTATTGGGGCTAGACATCTCCACGTTAAATCTAGGACTTTGGAATATGTCACAGCAAAGAAACATCATCAACATCAAAACTCCTTTGGAGGTACTAGAAGCCGACAGATTGCTTGGGAACCACCCCCTGAAGGCAGTGTTAAAATCAATACGGACGGAGCTAGACGGGGAGATGGGCATGCTTCTGCAGCAAGAGTCATCGGGAATAATGTGGGGGAGTGACAACAAGGGTTTGTCATCAATTTGGGGCTATTTTCGGTTCCGTCTGCTGAACTTTGGGGAATTGCACTTGGCCTCAAATTTGCTTGGGAGAAAGGGTATAGATCGGTGATTCTGGAAACAGATTCACTTCTTGTCACCAATCTCCTTAGCAAGAATATCCCCCGGTACCACCCCCTCTCAAGTATGGTCAATAAGTGCCACGACTATCTTAAAAGAAACTACAATATCCAGGTTCGACATGCCTACCGCGAGGCGAATATCGTGGCTGATTATCTTGCTTGTTTTGCTTACTCCTTTGAACTTGGCTTTAATGTATTGATTGACCCTCCTGGCGGTGTTATTAATTTATTACCCTAAGAGGTCGGGTTATCCCTCGTTTGAGCACTACTTAGCCTTCTTTTTATTAATAAAAGCGCGTCTAGATGCGCGGAGACACCGATCCTCCCCTTTAACCAAAAAAAAAGAAAAGGAAGATAATTTGTACTAGTTAAGCTAGATGACTTGACAGTAACAACTTATCATAACTGCTTTACGAGCTAAACAATTAAAGATTAGTGACTAAAAAAGGAATATACGTAAAACAAAATCTGTGAAGTAAATTCTAAAAAAAATATACATAACATGATAAAAAGTTGTGACATGAGTTGTTTTCAATTTATTAGATATTATACTAGTTTAGTGTTTGTAAATTCTAAAAAAAAAAGATACATAACATGATAAAAAGTTGTGACATGAGTTGTTTTCAATTTATTAGATATTATACTAGTTTAGTGTTTGTAGATTATGCAGTTATGCGTTGTTCGTAAATTCTAAAAATAAAATAACTCATATCACAACTTTTTATGAGGAAAATGAGCCCATAGGCTTTTTTTATATGGCTGATACAAAATAGGTCTCTATAATATTTTGTATTGGTTTTAATTCAAAATACAATTAATACAAGAGGCAAAATTGGAAGAAAAAAAAGAACGAAAAAAATCCCTGGTGTTATGTCTTCCTCACTTCCTACCGTCCCTCTTCTCCTCTACGCTATCAAATTTGTTCGTCCATAACCACCTCCCACGCCGTGGCCGGTGATGAAGCCAACCGAACCGAGGCCACCGTCACCGAATCTGCCTTCTCCAATGTCACAGAGCCGGGTCATGTCAAGTGCAGATTTGATTTTAGGGTTTGCGCGAAGACTAAGGATTATTATGAGGTGAAATTGACTCATTTTGAGTCGAATTTGAGAGGTGGTTATGGTCAATTCTCGGCTCCTGTGAAGCCCAGCAATCCGAAGAAGAGCAAGGAAGATGAAGAGCGGCAGAATTATTATGTGAATATGGGTTATGCGATTCGGACTCTTCGGGAGGAGTTTCCGGCTTTGTTCTACAAGGAGCTTAGCTTTGATATTTTCAGGTTTGGTCTTCTTCGTGTTCTACTTCTATTTGTGAACTAAATAAATGATTGTGCATGTTACTTATTGTGGGCCATTTGAGATTGCCCATTGCGAGAATTGGTCCCTGGGCTTATTGTTTTGCAATGTTCTACTTCTTTTCATTGTTGGTTCCAATGGTTATCTAATATGCTTCTACTTCTCTTCACTATCTATCTGGGTTGAAATTACGCCTAATTCTGATTTATTTATGCTTTCAGGTCCTAATATTACCGGTCTTTTTGGGTGGCAGTCAGGAACAACCGCAGGGTACTCATACTCTGCTGCTAACAAGAACAAGGTTGTTGCTTGGGGAGAAGAACTAAATAAATGATTGTGCACGTATGAACATGTCATCGGATCCAGCAACAACCCACTGCTTTCGTGCAACAAACTTGGCTGATCTTACTGCAGATGATGGCATAAGTAGAAACAAAGAATAGACTTAATTATATATACTTGTACATTTTCAAGAATCCAACAACCCTGACAAGCATGATACATTAAGGAGAGCAAGGGGTACACAGAACATATCTGGTAATTCACAGATCTCAAAAGTGAAAAGACTTTTCCGTAGTTTGCAAGAAGTATCATTAGCAATAGTGAATATCATAAGGGAAGTTGAGGTCTCTCATTATTGTGAAACATTTATATCCAAAAGAGAATAATTAATATTTAAACCAGACAATCAATAGGATTTTTATCCTTAATTTGCAATACAGGGCCACCAAGGTAAGACGCATTGTGTTAGGATATCTACCTTATCTCTCACAATGCTTTAATTTTTAAGCCTACACTTGTTAAATAAGATCAAATCGATACAGGTGATACATGGAATGATAGATGTCTTTTGGGCTAGTTTACAGTAGTTTAATAACATCAATTTACCCAATTAATCTTAATGAAGTAGAGCTCGAATGTAAAAATATATCTTCCAAGTTCCAATTTTTGTGTTGTCAATTTTTTCGGGATGATATCATTGATACTGTTTAGCAATCTTGTTATAATTAGGTGCGTGCTCACCCGTGGAGCTCATGTCAACGCAAAAAGTTGGGAATTTGAATCAAAGTTATGTGTTCATCACTCGAATTGGACTTGTGTAACTCGACGGACGTTGGACCTTGTGTAACTTGATTGGACTTGTCTAACTCGAATTGGCTTAGACTTGTGTAACTCGACCTTTTGTAAACAATGGACTTTCGATTCATGTGTAAAATCTTGCATAGATGTACCTTCTTACTTGTCAATACACAAAAATACACCTTATGTAAGCTTTTCATTGAATAATAGTTTGTATTTGAAATTGTGTATCAATATTGTGTATTAACATTCGGTTTTAAGCATAACATTACAAAAAACAATAATGGAATACACAAGTTCAACTAGTCCAATTGGTATAAGGGTGGGAGGGAGGGTCTCTCATCCAGAATTCGAACCCAATAACTATAAGATTTATTAATATTTTGTACTGGGTCCGGGTGTACGCTTGTGTATTGGGCCCGAGCGTAGGCTTGTGTATTGGGCCCGAGCGTAGGCTTGTGTATTGGGCCCGAGCGTAGGCTTGTGTATTGGGCCCGAGCGTAGGCTTGTGTATTGGGTCCGAGCGTAGGCTTGTGTATTGGGTCCGAGCGTAGGCTTGTGTATTGGGTCCGAGTGTCGGCTTGTGTATTGGGCCCTAATGTGGGCTTGTGTATTGGGCCCTGTCCTATGCTTGTGTATCGGGCCCTGTCCTATGCTTGTGTATCGGGCCCTGTCCTATGCTTGTGTATCGGGACCTGTCCGAAGCTTGTGTATCGGGACCTGTCCGAAGCTTGTGTATCGGGACCTGTCCGAAGCTTGTGTATCGGGACCTGTCCGAAGCTAGCCTGTGTATCGGGACCTGTCCGAAGCTAGCCTGTGTATCGGGACCTGTCCGAAGCTAGCCTGTGTATCGGGACCTGTCCGAAGCTAGCCTGTGTATCGGGACCTGTCCGAAGCTTGTGTATCGGGACCTGTCCGAAGCTTGTGTATCGGGACCTGTCCGAAGCTTGTGTATCGGGACGAAGCTTGTGTATCGGGACCTGTCTGAAGCTTGTGTATCGGGACCTGTTCGAAGCTTGTGTATCGGGACCTGTCCGAAGCTTGTGTATTGGGCCTTGTCCGAAGCTTGTGTATTGGGCCCTGTCTGAAGCTTGTGCATTGGGCCTTGTCCGAAGCTTATGTATTGGGCGTAACTTTTATTAAAACAATTGGGCTTTTATTAAACCAATGAGGCTTGGACTTTTATTAAAACAATTGGGCTTTCATTAAACCAATTGAGGTTGAACTTTTATTAAAACACTTGGACCTTCATTAAAACAATTGGACTTGGGTTTTTATTAAACCAATTGGACTTGGGCTTAAGTAATTTTATATTCCTACTTTACCTTTTCATTTAATCTTTAAAAATAAGTTTGTCCATTGATATAAAAAGGAGCCTACTTAGTGCTCATCACTACAAAAAGAGTCTAGTTTCCCATTTCACCCACTTTTTATCATGTTATGTATCATTTTTAAAGTAATATTTTTGTAGGTCATGTAACTTAAATTACTTTCATTTAAAATAATGTGAATTATTTTAAAATATATTTTTGCCACCGTAAAACTTCTAACATTAGACATATAACTTATTTTCATATTCATTGATTATGTATAGTAAAAACATATATTCATATATTAAGAGTGTGTTTGAGTGTACATTATTATAAACTAATGCAAGTTAAAATTGAAGGTTAAAAGAAAATAACAAATTGATAATTTTAGTCAGAATTAAAAATATCATAAATTGCATTTGATTCTACAAAATTAGTTTAAATGTTCATATTTTAATTTGCTTAAACTATTTTTCCTTTAATATCTTAGTTGTCTTTTTATTAATAAATTAAAGATAAAATTTTATTTTATAATAGAATACTAGTTCATTTAAATATAGTATCGTTAATTTAAGTGTTTCATCTAAATATTAAACTTGTTTATTTAATGGAAGTAAATGTATATTGTTTATGTGATATTTTAAACATATTATAGTTTATTAACTAATGTTCATGTCAAGCAAAACACATCCTAAAACAGCTTGTGAATAGACACTTGACATAATTCATGAAGTCGTCCTCTTTAATTTTACACATAAAGCCTATTCTTTCAATCACATCTCACTTTATTGTCACATGTCAATCTAAAACTCTCTAACTATCTTCGATACAAAGAGAAAAAAACGAATTAAAGAAGCAAGGAGCGATTCTCCAAGCCTTTGAACCATCACACCTAGAATTGTAGCTCGCTGAAGAACTTGACGAAGAAGAAACATAGGTTTATGCTTCATCTTCCCTCAAGGCAACCATGAGCTCTACTTGACCTTCATCTCTTTATTCATGCCTTGGCGGGGCCTAGCTTCTTTGTGTGATCAAAGGCCTTGCAGGCAAGAACGAGAGATAAAAGGAAAAAGGCAGTAAGCCACATCTGATTTAGGTAAAAATCGTAATCTTTGAAAAAATTGCGAGTCCTTCAATAAGATTAGTTTGTTGGAAACTATGAAATCTTGATCTATACGTGTAAAGAACAAGAAACATCATGTGAAGTTAGGCCCAAATCTAACCGAAAAAGGGCCATTCTGTGCAAATTTGGAAAGTTAGCGTGAATTCCGTAAATTTGAAAAATCACGGTTTTAATACTTCATATTGTGATGAAATGTTCGGACACGGGAAATGACCCAACTCATCCATATACGTACACTGTGTAATTGAAATTGTTGCACGAGATCGTGAATTCGTGATATACAGATAACAGACACACAGAAAATGACTGTAACATAAAGTAATGAACAGAAACCCAGACAAATAAATGGCATATGCTATACAACAACTCTTTAGATACATATTGGCTTCACAGAACTAACAGCTAATATAATATTTCTTCAATCAAGTTCATTACTTTCTATTTACACGCAAAATACCCATTTGGTTACTGGATTCTAAACTTGTTCTTTATTCTTCTTTTTTATGTTTTCCAATCTCCTAAGGGATACAGACATACAAAACAAAAGCATGGAACACTATACTAAAACATACCATGTCTCTTTTCTTCATCTCATCCGAAAAAGATGAAATATGAGAGAGCATGAAAAAAAATCGGATCCACAGCGAAACCTCATACAATCCTCAATCTTAAATCCAGTTGTCAAACCTCGTCCAAGAGAAGACGCCCTTGGAGAAAACTATGAGTTGAAGGAAGTAGTTAAAGACAACTCATGAAGCTCGCTTAGCATCCAATCTTCTCCGGTTTGACCGCCGAGAACAATAGCTCTTGTGCCGCCAACAACACATGTGCTATGTCCCCAAGCAAATCTCGGAGGATGGCCCGGTACGTTTAGAATCCTCCAAGTCGGTTTCTCCTCGGTAGGATCAAGAAGATAAAGTTGTGAGGCGGAATGAAGTCCTGCTACAGATCCGCCAAATATAAGAATTCTCCCACCAGGAAGACTCACTGCAACATGATCGAGTCTAGGAGGAGGAGCAACGCCTCCCGGGTTTCCCGCACCAGGCATTCCGTTTCCCGTCACACATCTCCAACAAGGCTCTTCTTCGCTCAAATCCATCGTGTAAACATCACTCGAACGGAAACGTAAGGGACCACTTTTCGCCAAACCTCCAAACATAAGAATTTTTTTACCACCATAGACGGATAATGTATGACCTAGTCGAGAAGGTGGGGACCACGCTGCGGGGATTTCTCTCCAGATGGGTTTTTCCATTGAGAGATCAAGCAAGAAGGTATCACTTAGAAGAACCCCGGAATCAGCACATCCACCTGAAACTATCAGCTTCGTTCCGTCGAGTGTACATGAGCTATGCCATGACCTAGGAAGTGGTGGGGCTAACCCAGAAATCTCCCGCCATGTCGGATGCTTAGCATCTAAATCCAACAGAAAAACATCATTCAACAAACCTTGAGTACCACATCCACCGAATACAACCAAGTTGGAATCGTTCACACAAGACAACGTATGACCCCAACGACCAGGCGGAGGAGAGCTTACTTTTACGTGTCTCCATTCTGGTTTACTCGAGTTCAAATCCAAAACAAAAGTGTCGTTCATCGGCTGCATGTTGACACCTTCACCGCCAAACAGTACAACTCGGTTTCCAACTGCACAAGCGCTGAAGTTACATCTAGAAGGTTCAACTGCACCACCAACAGTAAGTTTCCGCCATGCAGCTGCTTCAAGTGTAGTGAGTTCTCTTGCTAGCCGGCCCCACCCGAGTCGTTTAGCACCCGGAACAGTTTCCAGCACACGAGTTGTTTCACTGCCCCATGCATTTTGACAGACAACTCTCCAAAGATCCTCGTTCTTTGTTAGTCCGTATAACCGCCGACAAACAGAGCCAACGGAAGCAATATCCCTCGGTGCTAAAAGTGAGAGTATTTTTACTGCAATGACTTCATCACTCAACTGAAATAATCCACAAACCCCACGACAAACGTTTCGCTCTCCAGACTCGAGAGATTGAAGAGATGAAAAACCAGAACGAAATTGTTCGGACAATCTCGTCGAATCCTTAATAGCAAAACCAGGTAGTGGGCCCAGATCAATATTTGTTTCTGAAAAGAACTGAATCCCAATTACATGCGTGATAGTGTCGTCATCTCCATATATAGGAGTCAACCTCAATCTATTCATCAGAGGAGAACCATCTTTTCTGAAATTCAGCAGTTCACCTTGGAATTCAATGCCATCATCAAGGCACCTCCTTATCTCTGCAACAACTGCCGAGTCCACCAACGGATGCCTTCTTTTAGCAAATGGGCCTCTGCATTGCAGGAAACGACTGAACACACAATTTTGAAAAAGCACTCTAGTTAGCATAGCTTCTTATTCCCAAGTGATTCATCAACATATACTACAAAGTGGTGAAAAGAGAAAACGTAGCTTGCTATATCAGCACAATTTATCCTAAATTTTTTTTCAATTTTATCATTTATTAACAGTCATCCCCTTTTACAACTAATGGAAATATTGAAAAAAAAGTCAAAAAGAACATTAATTTCTCATAATTCATCATTTAGAAAATGCAATGCAAAATGTCCTGTATATTTAAATCAAAATTTAAAGCCTAAAATGCAATAAATTCTTGATCAAGTATTGCCAATTATGGAGGCAAAATTGAACACGGCTAGCTGGAAGTAAAGCTTGACAGCAGAACAGCAGAACAGCAGCTCTAACACTGATGACAGGATCACAGTACTGAAGTACAACCGAATAACAGTCGAAAATTCAACAAAAACTAAGAATGCCACTCGTGCAACTAGATTTTTTAACAGCACCAGATTAACCACATATCACTAGAAACACGATTCTACACAAATTATACTCTTTCCCGTACCTCTATGTTTCAGGGCAATTTAACCAATAGATAGCTATGTTCTAAATAACCCACAGAACGGCAAACATCAATTAGGGGGAACAACTACATAATATCAAAATCCCAAGAAAAGGGCATCAATAGAGAACAACAGCTCTGAAGCTGATGTTAGGATCAACCAAATGAAGGTTCAATGGAGAATTCAACAAACCTATGAAATCTGAAAGGCGCAACTAGATTCTTAATAGCAGAAGATTAGTTACCAGGACAGAAAAATCACGTGATAAGCAATTCTAAAACCTAATATCTTTCTGTTTTTTGAATTAATCTGATCACCAAATACCTATGCACAAACCTAACCCTAGAACTGCAATAGATCAGAAAAGGGAACAAATAATAAATAGGTATGATAATTAACACAGAGAAGTACCAGTTACGACCAAGGATCTCTTCAGCACGATAGCCAGTAATCATTTCGAAGACGGTATTGACATAGATAACGGGACTGTCAGGCTCCAAGGCATCGCTAACAACAAATCCACACGGCGTCGTTTGAAGCAAATCCTCAACAGGAAACGGAACGGGACCCCCGTCGTTAAGAAGAAATCCAGCATCTTCATCTCCACTACCTTCTTCCGAATTGCTATCCCACTCCATCATCTTCTTCACCCCTTTTTCAGATTCGAGGTTTATCTCTTCAACCCATTTCAAACAGAGCTCAATAAACACAATTGGACCCACGAGCTGCTTGAACTTGAGCTGAATTTGAGCTGGGAAGGGAAGTATGCTTCGTAGCTTGTATGTATGATGCAATTAAGCAGTGACCGATGGAGATTGGAGCGAGAGAGAAGAGAATTAGAGCTAGGGTTGTGTATTGGGGGCAAGAGAAAGAGAGATAATGAGTGGTTGACAACGTTTAGCAGATAGCAAGAGATCGATCTGAGCAAGAAGAAGGAGTTGGGGGTTGTGAGTTTCAGGTTGTGTTTTGTGTTAGCTTTGATATTTCTGGAATCTCTCTACGTGGAAAAGAGTATGGAGATTTACCCCAAAAAATATCTTTTTTGTTTTTTTTTTTGTTTCAATAAAGTTTTATTTCGAAATATTATGATAATTACATTCTAGATTTTTTTATGTGCAAATTTCAATCTTTTCCAAAATTGAGCAAACTACACCAAAGTAACTCGAATGTCTGCCACAATGCCGTAGCCACATTATCCCACCAATAATAAAACAATGTGAAAATGACAAAAAGAAAATTTATCATGTGTCAAGTTCAAAACCACATATTATATTTTAAAAAATGCATTTCTTTTGTAACTTGGTGGATTTTTCTATTCGTATGAAAGTATTAATGTAAACAAATAAAGTGTAACATTTTATTGCATGATTTAAAATAATATCAATTACAAAAATCAAAATAATACTTAGCTTTGAAAATTATTGGTAGTGAATCATCAACAAATTTATCATAAATGATAACTTGTTTTTTCGATAAGAACTTATCTTAGATGAGGATGTCTACAATCTTTTTCCCAGTCATTAGGGAATTAGGATTAGATATATGATGTAGATTTTTTCTTAAAAAAAGTCATATTTGATAATATTTATTATGTTAAAAATCTAAGTTTTAAGTTAAAAAATAATTAAATTTGATTATTTTCAAAAACATTTTGTTTGGAATTTGTTTTGGAGAATTTTCTTAAAATGAAGATTTTTCTAATCAAAAACATCAACGAAGACTAAAGTATATTTAGTTCGTATTTGAAAATTGATTGGGTGTGTAAAATTTAAACATATAATTAAGTTTAAGACTAAAGAATATAATTTGTTTATATTTGAAAATTAAAACTCTTACTATACATGGGATGAGTCTAACAAGACGAAAAAGTTAAGCCTCATATCTCATCTCGGATATTATTTTGTGTGGGGCGAGATTAGGGGTGTCAATGGGACGTAAATCTCCGATGCCGATGGGATCACCGTCATTGCGACGGGGATGGAAAAAACAAATGGTGATGGGAACGGGAACGGGGATGGGGATAAACAACGTTCCTCGCTTGTGGATGATGTTAGAGGTCCCAGTACCGTTGGTACTCATTCATCCCTTTTTCACATCTAGAATTTCCCCATCCATACCATCTTTAAACAAGAAAACGTCCAAAATAAAATGAGGGAGAGTGCAGGTCGATCCACGTGCTCGAAACCTAGGAGAAACACATCAATGTTGGCTAGTTTTTCTTGAAATTTGTACACATAAGTTTTTAGAGCTTTCTTTTGGTACTCATTCATATGCAACGGTTCAATTTTGGATAAGTTAGAAAAGGTATATTTTAGTTTATTACAGAGGAAGAACCAAAGATATCCAACGGTCATATTAAAAGATATATGCTTATGAAGTTTTTGTCTAAACTCTTGAGGTTTAAGAGAATGTTGGACAGTGGAGTCTAGGTTTCACTTGTAGTTAGGTTAAACTCATCCTTAAACGGTTTAAATTCAAATACTTTGTAGTCGATGGATCCTAGTTTAGTGTTTACAACCTTGAAGATATAGTGTGTGAAAGTTGGACAAAAATGCAGTTTATACCCATAAACTTAAGAAAATGGCTAAGCATAGAATTTAAAGGTTATGAAGCCATATTTGAGATTTTTTTTTAAAAAAAGTATTTTTATCAGGAGTGAATTGAGTTATTTTGTCTTGAACTTTTGGTAGATGGTATATCATAATTTGTATGAGATATTTTTCATAAATTGTATGGATCAATTAAGGACATAATTAATCGGATGACCAAAGTAGGGTGGTTAAGAAGTCGAGAGTTTTGGAGAGATGGCGTCATAGGTATGTTTGGAAGTTTTCAAAGCTTCCAAAAGGTTCATGTATTGCTTATATATGATGGTATGAGGTTTAGTCATGGTGTTAACAATATTTTAGGCCATTTTCATAATTTCAAAAAACGTTGGGCAGCTAACCTCATAAATAAATTTGAACTAGCCAAATCCTACTATAGAAGTCTCGTTAGAACTTACCGGAGATGAGAACTTGTTAACGAGATGTGTTTATGGATTTTCCAGTATTCAAGGGCATATAAATGAGTGGATCATGATGTCGTGGTAATCGAGTTTATTGGCTTGTGTTATGGTAGTGGTGTATGATCTTTGAATTATTACTAACAAATTTGAATAGGATGACGTTACAATATCCTGAAACTCAAGTGTATGTATAACGGGTCCTGAAATCACTGCTCTGTCCTAACATGGGTTCGGGAGGTTCTCTACGACTAGTCCATACAAATATACAATGAGATGCATGGTATCTACTCTTGTTAGTATAAGGGGACAAAGGTCGGGGTTGGGAGACCTCTTGTGTCACACAATAAGTTGAACTTAGAGTGAATCACTTAAATACAGATAATAACGAGGTTTTGTGTGAAAACATGCTTATGTGTTAAGTTTTTGCATTGATGGGTAATCAAAAGCGGGTGATCAACCTGGTCTACATATTCACTGGGATTGAAATGATTTTCCGATATGACATTCACAAGATAAGACTAAGATTATATTATGATTTTAGTATTTATGGCATGATATTTTCACGGGTTATATGATAGGTGATGGAATCACAATCAATTTAGGTAGTTTTTAGATTCCTTTTTATGTTTTTGAGTCATATTGTGTTACTAATACCTTGATCCAGATGAAGAAGTCCAAATGAAGCAAAAGAAGGTATGAGCAACACTTGGGAGTAACGAAGATAAATTTCTGGTGCCTCACCGCCCCTATGGCGCCACCTAGCTGTAACACCCCGAATCCGTAGGACTCGAAGTGCTACTGGGTTAGGATCTCACAATGGATCCTGACCCTAGCCTGACAACAATTTCACTGAATCTTACAACAAGGCACCAACAGATTAAATATAAAACATGAAACTGATATAAAAGTATCAAAAGGTTTATACAACACTGCTGAGTACAATCAAAACAGAAATCCGTACAATATGAATAACCCAAAATCCCACGATGTCACCTAGTGTACGGAACCCTCAGCAGATCACCCTCTCTGGATCACTCCGCAGTTCTCCTAACCTGCGAGGGATCTACAACACGGTATAAAACCGTTAGCTAACCATACACATATATAGCATGAACATAAGCACAATCACATATCAGGAATAATAAACACTTCAGCATGATATCAAACATTTACCCGGTTTATTATCTTTTATAAGATGAATCACTCAATCATATAAATAGATATATATGAAGATAGGTGACACGAGGAATATAATCCTCGCCTCTGAGTACAATAGTCAGCTGGAGTAGTATCAGCACACCTCCCGTGTACCCTATGGGAGTGGTGAGGGTCCTTCTCGTATACCAAATCTGGCATGACTATAGAGAACCTCCCAGACTCCACGACGGGATGAAAGGGAAAGGTTATCACGGCCACTAAAATGGCAGTCAATATAATATAAGTCGGTAAGGAACCATATCACATGCTACAAAGCATAAACACGCACTACTCATGTAACATCCAATATAGAGATGGAAGCTAAGTAAGTCCTATGGACTTACCTCAATCTCGGAAGTAATCCCAACTATGATCAACTCTCACTCAAGTCCACTCCAAACTGAAGGACAACACGGCCTATACAAGGCATATATATATATATATATATATATATATATATATATATATATATATATATATATATATATATATATATATATATATATATATATATATCAAACTCCTATCACATAAAGGGGTCACACCTAGACCCAAGGGATCCATAAGGATCATATCCAACTTGTAACCTCAAAGCCGTAACCGGCATAGCTATATCATACTTATCATAAACCGATACCTAGCATGATACTAGTTCCCTCATACTAGGAAAGGAAAAGAGCTACCCAACTATGGGTAGTCCCGGGATAAGACGCACCTGCGTGATCAAGGGACGCAGGGGTGGAACGCAGGAAACTGCGGGCGCGGTGGCACTCAGCCGCGGGGACGGTGACAAGGGTCGCTGGCAACGCAGGCACGGCGCTGGCACAGCGCGGGCGCTGCGGCACAAGGTCCGCAGGGGCGGTGACTTCTGGCCGCGGGGGCGGCAACACTGCAGAGGGAGATTCCGCAGTTTCTCCTCGGCTCTTCCCGTGATCAAATCCCGCCTTTTCTCTTCCAAATTCACACACAAACATGTCCATACACATACTAACATCAATACCCTTAGCATACATCTAATCCTAAGCTAGAAAGATTGAATCAAAGAAGAAGAGAAGGAGAAGAAGCAAAAACTCACCACTACTGAAGATCCTAGGCTGCAGGGAGGATCAACACACACCAAAGCTGGCTTCCAAGCTCAGCAACACACACACTAGCATCAACATCAACCACAAAGTACAACAACTCTCTTCCAAACCAAAGGAAACCAAGACAAGATCAAGGTGAAGCAAGGGAGAAGCAAGAAGAACGTGGGAAGCTAAAGAAAGGAGTGAGGATGGAAAACCCTTGAACAGCCAAGAGCAAGGAAAGACATAAGTAAAGGTAAAGCACGGGTCAACGAAGTCAACAAAGCCGGCTGCAGCCGCCAGAATCCGCAGGCGTGGTCTCCTGAGCCGCAGGGGCGGCACCTGGTGCCCGCGGGTGCGGTTAGGCCAATCTCAGCCAAAGCTAAACTCGGCTAATGTCCAATCTCGGTCCGAAAGGATAGGGGTCTCACACTAGCCGCCCCTGTGGAGACACCCCTATAGACCAATGCCCAGTGCCGCAGTCAGCGTCTTCGCCTGCGCCCAGAAGAAGCTTGTCACCGCCCCTGCGGCCGCCTCTGGCCGCCCCTGCGGTGACTCAGCCTGAAGAAGCGAAGCCGGCGCCCCAGCGCCCCTGCCTGCGCCCTTGCCAGCGGACCTGTGAAGCAGAAGAAGCTTGTCACTACCCCTGCGGTGACATTGAGCCGCGCCTGCGGATCATTATCAGAAACGACACGAAGTTGAAGAGTCAGACATTCAAGAGCATTAAAAGACCCGCCCCTGCGAGAATGTCAGGCCGCCCCTGCGGCCACGATGATGACAAAACGTTTTGGCCTAAACCGCCCCTACGCCACCCTTGGCCGCGGCTGCGGTTTAGCGTCAAAGGACTTTACTCCGGTTGTTTACGCCACCTTTATGACCTTAATGGTGACTGTTTACACAACCTCTTTACTCCCTTTTTAATGGTGGTTGTTTACACAACCTATTTACTCCCTTTTAATGCATTTTGTAGTATAAATAGAGCCCTTGGTTGATTGCTAGAATCATCCTAATTTCCCCAAAAAGCTCTATATTTCTAGTGCCATTTTGTAATGAGTTTCTAAGCTTCCTCTGCTACATTGGGTTGATTGAAGCTGCATTACTATTTGGTTGTAAGTTCTTTTAATATAAGTTTAATTCAGTATCCTTTGTGTTATGTTTCCTTGATCTCTCACTTATGTTTGCATGTCTTTTATCACTTAGATTGATCACCTTAAGTGTACTAAAGCATGCAAAGTGCTAGGATTAATCGATTCCGGGTTTGGGTCCTTAATCTAGTAGTAAACCCATAGGTAAAAGCTGGTTGTGATTATCTAAGGGAAAGGAACATAACTATAAAGAAAGTTTAACGGTTTGTTTATTCTTCTTTATATCTCTTTATCTTTGCTGGAATATTAACTTGTGCTTTGATCTTGTAGGTTTACGGATCAATAATCTAGTTAAGTTGTGTTAATGCCGGTCGGCTTAACACATCTCTATGATCAAGATGAGAACATTGGTGAATTGCTTCTAAAAAGAATCAACCAAGTAGTATGCGTGCTAAAAAAAAAACTTATACCAACGTTCATATTGATAATCATGTTATTTTTTTAAAAGGTTTTTTTAAAAAAAACTTATACCAACGTTCATATTTTCTTCCCCTCTATATATAGACACCCATTTTGACATATTTTGACACACTTCAAAAAGACTCATTTCTCTTATTCGTCTCTTCAAAATCGTAAGAAATTGTGTTCTTTTGTTCAATTTTTGGAAAATATGGATCCAAATAATCCTCATCGACCCTCGATAAATTTCAACTATTTATATCCTTCTTTTATCAATCATCCTCAATTTTCTTAGTTTCTTGCAAATGTAGTAGGATTTTTTCCGCCACAATTTCAACGATTTTGACGCTTTAATTTCATGCATCGTAATCTTATTTCATGTACCTTTATTTTATCTAATAATTATTGATAATCATGTTATTTAATTAATTCCTTTAGTAATTAATTATAATATTAATTTAAATATTATTATTCAATTAGTTTAAAATTAAATTAATTTTTTTAACTAAAATAATTAAGAGTTTTGTAATATCTTAATAATTATTAGTTGATTAGTTATTATTTATTAAGTAGTAAATAAAAATTAAAAAAATATAGGAGAGAGAATGTGATGGGTAGGTAAAAAAAAGTATGAGGGAGGGTTATGAGAAAATTTTTGATTTTGTTGTTGGTGGGATAAAAAAATTGAGGAAAAAAGATGATGTGGATGAGAGGTAAATGGAGAGAAAGAGTGGTGAGAGTTTTTTTTTTTTCCCTAGTGTGAATGCTCTTACGAAATTTTGTTGGCTTCTTTGGAAACCAATTGAGCTATTCTAAAGTTATGTTCTTTTTATACCTATTGTTAAAATATTATAATTTCAGCAGGGGACATGGTCCCCTCTATACACCCCTGGCTACGCCTCTGTTTGACCGTGTCCGAATTGTGTCCCCGTGTTCAGGACACGGAATACTATACCTTTCAGAAGTGTCCGTGCACCATAGACCGGATCACGAGTCACAGTTCTCGAAATGACTGTCCAGATCAGGAAGATCTTCAAGGGATGAAATACGAATGGGTGTAGCAACGATTACGTTTCAAACAGCATTTTCGGCTATGGGCTGATCAATATGAATCATAAAACTTCTGGGCCAACCCAGAAAATGGGCCTTCGGCCCAATATTCTCAGTTCACTAATGTATATAAGTAGATAACAATAATATTTACAAAGTGGAAAAAGTGTACCATAAATAGTTACATCAAGTGTCCAACACGCTTTCTGCTCATTTAACTAATGGACGTTTCTTGCAAGGAAAAATATGTGATATATACATATATGATGTATCACAACATTATTGATACCAAAAACTACATTACATTATATAATCATATTTGGTGACATTACTTTAAATGTAAGGGTGGTTGTTATACACTATAACTACTGCCCTTACTTTAATATGATCAAATGATTTACACAATTAAACTTCTTATCATACGCATATGCTCAAACCTGACAAATCTTGTGGCCTGAGAATATATATATATATATATATATATATATATATATATATATATAAAAGTTAGTTCAGTTTTAATACATGAACTGTTCATTTTTATATTTTACAAAATAAACGTTTATTTTTGTTCATAACAAAAATAATAAACACTAATAATAAATAAATAAATAAAAAGAAACCAGTGATAAGAAAAAATAATCCAAACTTATTCTCGCCTTTTCACTTGAACTAGAATATATATAGAGAGAGAAGAGAGAGACAGAGAGATCGGGATCCGATAAAATTTTTTTGGGTTTTTCCTCTTGGTGCCTTCAAGGTTTGGACTTATCCTCTTGGTATTCACAAAGTTTCAAAAATCTTCTTGGTACCCTTATGGTTTGTTTGTTTCCTCTTTATACCCATTCTTTATATATTACATTAAAAATTCATTATAAAATAATTAAAAAATCAAAAAAATAATTTTAAAACTAATTTTGACCACATTAAATATTAAACTAATAAATTTATAATAGAATTATATTTTTTTATATTTTTTATTAAAAAAGTAAATGAAAGATAAATTTATTTTTAATGAAAATAAAAAATTAATATTTTTTATTTCCGATTTAAAATAAAATATAAAAAATGAAATTAAAAAAAAATTAAAAAAATTAAGAGTCTAGAAATTTAAAATTATTGTAAGTTTTTTTGAAGTTATATAATTATTTTAATTCGAAAGTTTTATTTTATTTTATGTTTTTAGTTTTTTTAGTTTACAGACACTTAAATTAAAAAAAACTTACAATAAATTTATTAGTTTAATATTTAATGTGGTCAAAAAAACTTACAATAATTTTAAATTTCTAGACTCTTAAAAAAATTTAAATTTTTTTAATTTCATTTTTTATATTTTATTTTAAATCGGAAATAAAAAATATTAATTTTTTATTTTCATTAAAAAATAAATTTATCTTTCATTTACATTTTTAATAAAAAATATATAAAAATATAATTCTATTATAAGTTTATTAGTTTAATATTTAATGTGGTCAAAATTAGTTTTAAAATTATTTTTTTGATTTTTTAATTATTTTATAATGAATTTTTAATGTAATATATAAAGAATGGGTATAAAGAGGAAACAAATAACACCAAGGATACCAAGAGGATTTTTGAAACTTGGTGAATACCAAGAGGATAAGTCCAAACCTTGAGGGCACCAAGAGGAAAAATCCAAACTTTTTTTTACAGTAAGAAGCGAGAACCCCTTTCCTTTACGCATATACTCAAACCTAACCAATCTTGTGGGAAATGAAATAAATGCAATATGATATATATCTATAAGTGAAGGTGAATCAAAAACACAATATAGAAAATCTCTTGGTATGCAAATGGCCAAAACTTAGTCACGAGGCACAAAAGGACAAATCCAGCTTTGTTGAATCTGAGAGCTATTCATAGTCTCAAAAGAGAAGTCCTCTTTCATTTCACAATTCTCTGAAATCAAAACCCTTGAAGTTGAACAGCCACCAATGTCGAAGCTAGGGCTACTGGTTATTACCGTAATTGCCCTCAACATCCCTGCTGACTCCCTCAACATTGGGATTCAGTCCATTGATGCTGGTGTCCAAATTGTAAGTATAATATGAATCAAACCCTAAAATACCCTTCTTCTTCTCTTTTGCTTAGTTTCTCAACTGCTTCTGTGTTTGGCTTATCATCGATCTTTTCATTTCATGTCATGTACAGAGCAAAGAATGCAGCAGAACCTGTGAATCTAAATTCTGTTCTGGTGAGAAAGAAATATAGTTAGTGGGTGTTTAGTATAATTCTTTTTTTAATTTTTTGGTTGATAACTTAAAGTAGATATTGAAATGTGATTGTTAGTTCCACCGTTTCTCAAGTATGGAAAGTACTGTGGGCTTCTGTACAGTGGTTGTCCAGGGGAAAAGCCTTGTGATGGCCTTGATGCCTGTTGCATGAAGCATGACGCCTGTGTCCAAGCCACTGGAGGTATCCTCTAATTTTCTTTTTTTTTTTTTAAATATATTTTTTATTGCCCGCTGAAATTCTATTATTTTTCTTTTAGAAAATTCTGGATGGTATCATACACTTTAGATTTTTTTGAATTATGTCCAAAGTTTTTCAACTTTATAACTTTCTTGAGTATACCCTTTTATTGACATGAGTTAATATTTTGAGAGTAAAAAAATTATTATTATTTTCTTAGTTAATGTTAATAGTCATTTTTAGAAAAATACATTAGTTTTATTATCTTAAAAATATTAATAAATGTTAATTTTTGAATATAATCCGAAAAAATGATTTTATATATATAATCGGAAAGAGAATATTTATTTACATTGAAATCAATAATGGGAGAGTAATAAAAATAGAATTAGGATAGGATTTATAGATTAGTTGGATTGATTGTCATATTAGCTGTCACCAAGGGGACCCACACTAAAATTTTAGGTAATATCTTTAGTGGGTATAACATACAGGTAGCAATGATCAAACTGCCCGTCTATTTGGTAAACAAAAAGTTGTTAGATAAAAAAAAAGTTACCCTGATAGTATTCATCAATATATCCATTTTATAGTTGGGCTGAACGGGTCGGGTGAAATAAACCCATGATAAATTTGTGCAGGTGACTACATAAGCCAAGAGTGTAGCCAGAAGTTACTCAACTGCATGGAAAACTTCCAAAACTCAGGAGGCCATACATTCAAGGGGAGTTCTTGCCAAGCTGATGATGTCATCCAAGTCATCAAGCTCGTAATGGAAGCCGCCCTCATTGCGGGTCGGGTTTTCAATAAACCCTAACCAGCTTCCCCATCAGAGATGTTGACAAACTGCAATAATATGATTCTTGGTGTTGTAGCTGTTAATTTAACCTTTATCAATCTACTTAATAACTGTGGTTGTCGAGTGGTTACCGGAAGTGGAATTGGTCACTGCATTCGGAGGTTACACAGTGTATGCTATCAAATGGGTATAAACTAAACAGTTGATATATGATCAACAAACCAAAGTTGTTCCTCTATTCCTTCACACATTCCTGTATGTACCGCTAAGGCTATAGGACGAACGAGAGAGTCCGGAGTAACGAAACCATGTCATACAAACACTTTTACCAGCTATGGAGTTCAACTAAACTAGGTTATTCTGATTTGCAGCTATGCTTGTAAAGAACACGCAAAGAGATACTTGGCATATTCCTTAGTCCTTACCCATCAAATGTACTAAACCATCCTTAATTCTCGTGTTCTTCAATTCACCAACATATCCTATCTGCTTTTGCTTTCATAAAAACATTCTTATTCTGTCTCTCTGTTGTCTTGAGATCCAGATGCATGAATATCTGCAGCCAAGAAATCACAAATTGCAATCAGATATTAATCCTGATGCATCATCCATCTTGAATTCATTCTAATTTCATCCATTTGTGCTACGGTGGCATACCTTCACCGTAAAGTTGCTCAAATCGAGCAACAATGTGTTTTCCGTAGGTATACTTCTTCAGAGCAGTGAGATGTCCCTGTATACGTTCACGAAGCAGATCCCGCTGGCTTTCGGTACACAGATCAAGAACCTTCTGGATCACATAATTTGCATACTGGTCTTTCATCATTATCTGCAAGTTAAACAGGTATGATAACAAGAGCACAAAGTTACAATCCATTCACTTGGAAATATGTAATAGATAGATAAACCAGATCTGGGTCAAAGGCAAGGATACTCAAAAGAGATCACATATAACAAAGATGGGATGTTGCCTATGGAAGCAGCAAAACACAAAGCACTTCAGACATTATATATCATCAAAAATCCAAACTCAAGCTCGTTTCTACTTGAGCAACATCAAACAAGTAAAATGTCATTTATGGTCACAATTATGCAAAATTACCAACCCAACTAGTTTAGTGCCCGCACCTTGTGCAGGTTTTGTTTAAACAAAAAAATATTATATTTTTACTTTTATGCATGTGTAGGATATTTATTTATAAAATATTATATTTTTACTTTTATGTATCATGTATTGGATATTTTACCTAAACTTCATCATTTTTATATTAACTAATATGACTAATATGTGAGGATTAAATTATATATTTTTTATAAATAAGATCATAATTAAAAATCTATTACAAAAATTATTGTAAGAGTATTATATTTATACTTCAATGTCATTGGTTACTTTACTTACTTATATAAAGGTAGAGAAATAAAGTTTGATTTAGTTTTAATTTTTTTTCAAAAATGTGTAAAATCTAGTTAGAAGATATGCTCTAGATTTTCTCAACAAAATCGAATTATAATATATAAATTTGTTAATTTTGATGGTTAGGAGTATTTTTTCAACAAAATCGAATTATAATATATAAATTTGTTAATTTTGATTGGTTACGAGTAGATTTTTTTATATTCTTTTTTCTAATAAAATTTTTATTATAGAATAATCAATGGCAAATATGTAAATATGTTGTGGCAAATATGTAAATAAATCGAAAGAATGCTGACGTGGATGGCTAAGAGGTTGACACGTGGGCAAAATGAGAGTTGTTTTAGTAATATATATATAGAATATATAGAAGATTGGAGCAAATAATATATCAGTTACTCCATGCAAGTAAACTGGTCATAAGAAGCGGAGCACAAAGCAGTGCTTTTAGCTTTATAGCCTTACCAGGAGGTTATCATTCGACTCATTCAACCCGATAATTTCCCCTATCAAGAGTTCCCGTCCTTCAGTATTGCCATACTCCAAGCATTTTTCGACAACATTTGATGCAAACTTGTGCTGGCTCATTTGTACAACTTGCCCTGCCAACTGCTTGATGATACCGATCCTCTCCTCGGGTTTACCTCTCTCCAAGACATGCTGAGAAAAGAAAAAAACGAAGATATTGAGAAGCAGCTATTGCAGACAATGGAAAGCGAGAAAATACTAAAAAAGATAATATTATTACTCAACAAGTTCACATTTGTTCAGTTTCTACTGGAAAAAGTGAAACCAATATCAAACTAAAAAAGTCAAATATTGGATAAAACCAGGGTGTTAGGTATCCATTCCAGGGTACTAGGAATAAAGTTATCAATGAACCAACACAATACTTGGCATTTTGGAATGGTTGGACTCGAATCAGGGTGCTTCGGGTCTAACTCCAAACTGATGCCTTTAGGATGGAATTGAGTCGTCTATGATGAAACAGAACAACGGTTATGATGTTTTTCAGTTTGCAAGGGCCGTTAAATGCCGGGAATGCTCCTCACACACCTTGCTTCAAAATGGACAACCAATATCGAGATACGTGCCTTCAGGACTGAAATCTCCCTCTTGCTCTCACAAGAATAAAGAAGACGGGGATGATTGAACAAATTTTAGTTTCTCTTTATTTCTTAAAAATCAAAAATACTTTAGCTACTTAATATTAATTCTTGTAGAGAATCAATTATATAAACCTATATTAGAAACCAAGAATCCTATTCTATTAAGTCTAGAATTAAACAAGAAAATTGTATCTAATAAGCATCTAGATACCCAAAAAACAAGTTCTATTCTAAAATAAGAATGATGAAATTCAAATACTAAATAGACTAGGAAAGCATATGAAGATATTTTCAAATATTACAAAAGGGCCTAAAGAGTATAATTGTCATCTTCTCTTCAAAGCACACTAAGGTGATAAATGGCCTAGTATTTACTCCTTTCCAGCTGGTACCGTCGTCCACATATTTTACATGGCTAGCTTTCCTGGCCTCATGCACAATTACATTCAACTAACCATGTACGACACTCAACTGGGACCTTTTCGGAAAACTTAGACCCTTTGGACTCTGACCTTCGTGTAAACTACATAATTGTAGCCCTTTAAGATATCTACAGAAGTAGTATTCATGGGTCTTCTAACTTCGGCTATAGGATCAGTTATGGCTGTTTTAAAGGAGCACAAACATGACAGCGTTGCTCGCGGACACCTTTCAACTTCTTCGCAAGGCTTCCGATGGATCGTATCATCAATGAAGAAGACAAAGGTGATTGGGAGGTGGTACGAATCAGTGAACGTTGTGATGCGCCGGATTAAAGGTTAGGGCATATGAAGAAGGCAGAAGCACGCGAAGAAGAAAAACCTGGGTCATGATAGATACTAGGAAGGGATCTAGGATAGGAAGCCCCAGAAGAACAAATAGGAGGAGAGAACCATAAAAGTAAAGCGACAAAACCTGGGAGGGCAGCTCACAAAACTGAGACAGGATGGCTGTTGATGGGCCACTTCTTCCATAACAAAGACATCACTGTTTTCTGAGGTATTACTCCAAATGGAAAGAAATTAGAGCAGGAAGACGCAAGACTTGCAGAAATTATCAATTGAAGGACCCATTCTTCCAACCTTTCAGAGCAAAGACCTATCTTAACCAACAAAGAAAATCCAATGTTCTGATGATGTGGGTCCTATGAGAAACATTTCCCTATTCTCACTTATATCCTTTAAATGTAATCCTACAAATCAAGAAGCACTTACAGAGGAAATAAATATTCAGACAATTTGCTAACCTGAGTTACATAATTGCCATACTGATTCTGAGCAAGAGTGCAAACAGACTCCAAAATTTCATCAACTATAAATTGGCTTTGTGATCCATCAGCGCACCGCTCTAGTACCCTCTGTTGCATATACAGATTGGAAAGATTTAGTACTAATAACATTCAAAGAGAGAATACGAACTTCCAGTACTAAACCATTGCATCCATAAAGTAGATCACCTGTATGACACGGCAGCCATAAGGATGCATGGACAAGTTGGCAACTTGACCATGGAAAGCTGATATTATAAAATCGATCTTTTCGGTCGGAATACTTTCAATACACTTCTGGATTACATGGTTCCCATTTTGATCTCGCACACATCTCAAAATATGGCCATCCAGTTCATGGACCAGCTTTGCTTTTTGCTCAAGCTCAATTACCTCCAGGGCCTGTAGAAGTATTAATTAAAGATCACCATCAATGCTCTCAAAAGTCATTGAACTCATTCAAAAATAAAAAGGAACTTAATATACCATTAACAAACCATCCCATTCATCAACCCAAGTATAAAGAATGCCAGTAAGTTTTGTGACAGCTTTTTAGGGTTATTGAACAAAAATTGAACAGTGAAAATGAAATGCGAGTACTGAGAAAAATAAAATAATATCATAACTAGTAACCAGAGGTGAGAACTTGCAAAAATGAAAGAGATTCAAGTTATTGACTGTGAATATACCCACTATTTTTCAGATAGGTTGAAGGCTAAACTTGGCAACTTCACCAAATCCTACATCCGCAATCCAACCAATTCAACAGTGGGTCTTAATCAGTTCGAAATGGTATTCGCAACAATATACATATTACGTACTACAAACTGGGATAATTTCTCGGAAAAGTCGAGAAGGATCAAGGCTGTGCTAGAGTGTGGGACAATTCAGTTACGGTTGTGAATGAGACAAAGTGAGGGTAGGAGATCAAGAGCTTAATGTAGCTTAAATAAGAGGATTAACATCTAGGGTTGGCATGCGGTAAAGTTTATTTGTAAAAAGGCTTTGGTCTTCAATTTTAGCCAGGGATTGGTTTGTCATCTGGTACTTCATGAAATATATTGGCCAAGGGGATCCTTTGTTTTTTCCTAACTTGTATGTTAATCTGAGAGATGAGCTGTTTCTGCATGATTTGTGTGATTGCCATGGAACGCTTCTTACTCAATCCAAGAGTAATGCGCATGAGCAATGTGTGTCTAAATTTTACAAGATCAAAGGTCAAGGCAACAAGCCAAGAAAATTTTGTAACTGCCACTTCTAACCCATCTATTTGACTCTTCAAACCCAATCCAAATCCAGTCTTTGCTTGAGCAGAAACAATCAGCTCAGTGGGATTGGCCTTGGCCTCATTTGACCCCACTGACTTAATACCATATTCTAAACAACTCAGTGTGTGTAAGCAATGTTCGACTGATATCATAGTCCTCCGCATTGCCCACCGCCCCTTCATTTGTTTGGGAGAAAATTGGTATTCAAAACATGCAATAACTCGACTTAAAAAGGAACTTCAGAGGGGGGGAGGGGGAGGGAGGGAGTGTTCCAATATGATTAGTCCCTAAATGACAAATAAAATAATGATGGAGTGAATACTAGAAGTTTCAAAGACTACAAAAACGTCAAAAATTTATTAAAGCCAATAGATTCAAAATTTATCAGATAATTATTTAATGAAATTAATTTCCATTAAAATAATGTTAAAAAATGATGGAAACAAAGCTATCTACAAGTCAAACAAACATGTAAACCCTTCCATAACTGTAAAAACAAACTGCACTGTACGAGTTAGTGAGTGGATATAAATGATTTCATGTGCAAGGGATTCCTTGTGTCTACACTAATTGTGCAAAACAACAATATGCAGATTAAATTGATGAGCATCAGGAAGTGTACCTTTTGGATGACACGACAGCCGTACATCTGCATACTCAGCGACAAGATTTCACCATGCATTTGGTTTGCTAGTTCTTTCCTCTGTTCAGCATTTCCATACTCAAAGAGCTACAAGGCTCAACAGAAATAACTCAGCAAATATAAAACAACTGATATCAAATAGACTGCAAAATATTATATGTATGTATGAATGAGAGAGAGACTAGAAATATCATCTTGCACCTTTTGTATCACATAGTTTCCAAAAACATCAGTCATCAATCTTGAAGCATGAGGAAGAACTTCTTTGAAAACAGAGGCCTTCTCCTCTCCACTGCAGCTTTCCAGCTTCTGCTGGATGAACCTGCTCCCGTGCTGATCCACGCTGCACATTGGACATTCGAAAACATTTATCATTAGCAGGAAGCCAGGAACTGCTTCCAGCAAATATTAATATGAAGATAGATGCAGCATGACTTGCCTAAATTCAACTATATGTCCAGCTATATCAGATATTTCATGCCTTCGACCTTTGCCAGATTTAAGCTCTTCGAGAAAAGAATAGGGCTTTGTACAATTCAGGTTTTCATATGCTCTTTGACCTGGCCAACCAGCATAGAAGCCTGCATTTCTGCTAGAATCATGCGGATAACATAATTCACTCCTACCAAAAGGAAGGTTTCCACTAATTGGAGAGGAAGGCAAAACTGGACTAGGGAGAGGTGATGTCTGAATTTGCAAAACACCCATATTTGTTGAGCACCTAAAATAATTTGGAGTTGCAACAGCCCCTCTTCTATTGTTTAAATTAGCTGTTCCACCGGTCCCCTGGTTTGGAGGTCTATGATCAGTCACTGGACCTGAAAAGTCAGGCCTTTTTTGGGTGTTAAAAGCATTCCCTTGGCCAGGGATAAAGTGACTGCTTAACGATAAAGGGTTATACTGAGGAACAGAAGCACTGTTGAAGTTGAAGGGAACAGCATTATGAGGGGGTCCAGGGGGATATCCTGATAAATATGGAGGAAATGGCATGGGGTTAACATTGTATCCACCTAAACCATATGGTGGAGAATACATTACACCAGGGGAATGCATGCCTGAGTAATACGGATTTGCAGGTGGAAAATACGCCGGTGGAGCGCCATAATGAGATGGGGTAGATCCCGAAGGCTGAAAAACAGGCTGCATCTCTGCAGCAGATAATTTTCCGAGATGAGAAAATTGGCTCATGTCAATATATGCATTACCCGTGCCCTGAGAAACTACTTGATGCATTAAGTTATGATACTGAAGGACATTGTTTTGATGATTTGGGTGATTCAGAAAAGTGTCTTGATAATTAGGTTGCCTCTCTTCATGGCTGCTGATATCCAAGTTTGTTGGTGGAGATATCTTCAGGGCCTTAAACCTAGATTGTACATTTGCAATATCTGAAGTACCAGACTCATTTTCCAACTGACTGTTTCTGCTACTTTGATCATCTTTGTGACCTTCAATCCCAACATGGGGAACTGATCTTGATGCGGAAGCATCCAAGAAACGACACTCCTGTGCGGAAATAGTATCATTCACCCCAGAAGAGGACACCCCCATATTTGGCACATTGATTGTTTGATCAGGCAAAGAATTGTTGTCTGCATTAGGCACCTACATCATTTGAGGTAAAATTAGATTAGGGAAAAAATTAAACAGATGGTAAGATTTATGCTACCAAAATGGATCCTTCAATACAGTAAACAAGAAAATGCTTCATAGTGTAAATCTGCTAGAACATACTGACAAGGACAAATTTAACAATGAAAATCATACATGTGTTTGGTCTACAAAACTTCTTTGTCCAGAACCAGAAGAAGACACATCCTGCTCAGACCACATAGGAGAATTCCTGTCGGTCCAATCATTGTAAGCATCCTGAGGTGATGTATCATCCTCTGACTCTTCTTTATGTGTAGGGAGGATAGCCCGAGAAGTCAGACTACTATTGCAGACATCAGGAAAGGATGTCCTCTGATTATTGCTGATAGTACCAGCATCAACTAATAACAAATCACCAGAAGCTGATCTAATAGGGTGCTGAAGGTTATGGCTTGTGTCAACATTGAATGAGTATCTTGCAGCCGAAGATGAGCTATGCACGAGATTTTCTAGAGCTGCAAGTGAACCTTCCATGCTAGGGGGTGCACTTCCACTCCTATTAGGAGCACTGAACCTCCCACTCTGATACTGACTCTTCACAGGCAATCCATTCTCGTCCATCGCTACATTTACAGATGATGACGTGTACATTATTGGCCCCCTTTTTCCACTGGGCACTATCAATCTAATAGGACTTTCAGTTGCCATTTTATCTAAAGGAAGATACGTTCCGGTACATGTCAATCATGTAATATACACATGATCCTGCAAGACACAAACAATGAGCAAGAGAAGCACTTCCCTGTAGTTTAGAATACATAAAAAAAAATCCTCCGGAATGAAGCATCCGATTTGTTGTTACCAAACACATCTAAAAACCACTTGAGTTGCATCAAATACAGAAATTCAAGTAAGGAATCCATATAAAGAAGACAAATTCATAGGTCAACGCTGAAGATGAACACTTTCCACAAAAAAAGCCAATTCCGCAACGGAGAAACCGCGTTCATATGGAATCACAAAGAAACAGAGAGTGTGAATAATTCATCTAATTCCATACAGTCCTTATATATCCTAATAGCTCCAATCACTTTTTAAACTGACCTATCGAAAACAATTAAGCATAGAAATGAAGCGAAATTCGACGGCTCCACCGTAAAACAAGCAAACAGAAAAGGAAAAAATAACTAAAAACAAAAGTAGACAAAAAAAGAAATGAAAACAACTTGAAGAAGCAGAAGGTGGTCCACTGCCTACAGTCCATCTTTCCTCTCGAAACCTCAAGTAAAAGTAATGAACTCACCAGAGCGTTTGGTCGCGTGTTCCTTGTGCGAAACCCTAACTTGCTCCCACAGCAGCTTCCAGAAACGAAGAAGAAGGCGAAGTAGAAGAAGAAGAAAGAGAGGAGAAAGTGTAGAGAGAGAAAGGGAAAGGGAAATTAAAGCCCAGAAAAACGATCATCAATAATTGACACAGTCTAGTGTCTCTTGTTGGGAGCAAAAGCCAAAACCCCTTTTTTAAATTTAATTTTACTTAAAATAAAAAAATATTAAAAAAAGGGTGATTTCATGTTCTTTACCTACTATGGGTGAATATTTGTAATAAAATAAAATTGTTTTTTGGGCAGATTTGGCAGTAGTCGTAATCCTGGGGGGGTTTTGTGGTATAATACTATTAGTGGGTACACAATATTATTAAATTCAGAGTTTGGATAAGAAGATAAGAAGAGGAAAGGTATAATAATAATCAAGGCATGAAATGTCAAGAGTGGGTGCGATGCTGTCTTAGATTTGTTTTCATATATACTTCAGTGTGGGGCCCACAACCAAGCCCATAAATACCTCTCTGTTTTTTTTTATGCTCATGTCACAACTCCCCACTTCGATCGTCGTATCAGAGTTAGGGTGCAGAATTTGAGCTTCGAATTTTAATTTTTTTTTATAATGAAAATAAATTCGATATATTAGACATGTTTAATGCAATCGGAGAAATCGTCGAGAATGTACGCGAAATCGAAATAACAAGTAAAAGCATACAAGACGAGAACAAATATTATAAACGATGGATCAAGTGAAGCGTGAATAGGAAAAGATCTAAGGTAAAACTCCTACAGAAAAAAAATCTAGAGCGATTGTATCAAAGAGCAAGATTTGAACACAAGTTTTTGTTGACGAGGTTCGGAACAAAGTTCTACGTCGTCGGGATCTTAGTATCGATTCAATCCACTATAGTTTTTTTTAAGTCAAAGTCAGAACAAGAGTTACAAAGGATAAACGTGTAAGTGTAAAACCAAGAACAAAGAAAGACAATAGTAGAAAAGAACACATAAACGAACAAGAACAAACTCACGAGTGTGAGAATCTCATGATTTTTTTCGTGGTCCACAAATTTTGTGGTTCTACGATCCTTTCAAGTTAACAGTCGTCAAAAGATTCAGCGCTCAATCTAGCTCTTTGTATAGGAGGAGAACCCTCAAACACAAGCAACAACCTCGAGAGGAGATGATGCTCTTTGATCAAGAACACCAAAAGCATAGTTGGAGAAGAGAGCAACGAGAGAGGAGAAGAGAAGAGGTCAGAATTAGGATTTTCCGCAAGTTCATCATTTGTCATATATAAATCTTTTTTTATCTTGAAACAACGTCGTTTGGATTAATGAACCAACACGTTTTTGCGTCAAACCCTGTCCAGCAACGAGTTTCTTACCTTCTAATCATGAACCCACTTTATCACTTGGAACAACTTCAAAGCTGGTTTCAACACTTGGGTCCTGAGTTCAAATCTCCTCCACTCCATCTTTACCGGTTTATTCTCCTCACAATTCACCCTCTAACTCTTGTGGTTTTGGCTTTTAAAACATATTCTGAAAGATCAAAATTTTTTAGTAGAATTGGCCGAGCATCATGGATCTAGTCCTCTTCACCCTCTAAGTAATTTCATACAGATGAAGTGAATCTCTACAAAATACAAACTTATCATTAGTAACAGTTTTAGTACCAAAGTCTGTTGGATTTACTTCTCCTTTTTATCTTTTTGTACAATCAACTCATTATTGTTAATATTTTGTCTGATATAGTGGTATCGAACATCTATGTGCTTTGTTGTCTAATGATAGGTTGAGTCTCTGCATAAAAAGAGAGCACTCTAACCGTAAGTGTATAGAGTAGTAGTATAGGATTTATTCTGAATTTCTTTCAGAATCTCTTTCAACCATACAACTTCTTTTTTGCTTTAGTAGCAATTATGTACTCAACCTCTATTGAGTATAGAGCAACAATAGACTGGTGTTGAGACTTATAGGATATTTAGTTTCCACATCAGGTATATACATATGCATCTACTTAGTACACTAACTACAAAGGCAAGGTCATGTCTAGTACAAATCATGGCATATATGACAAAACCTACAATTGCATCATATGGAATCAATCTCATACTTTTCACTTCAATTATAGTCATGTTAATTGTCTTGGTGAGATCAAGATGAGCACCAACTTGTATTGATGTTGGCTTGACAGAGTTCATGTTGAACATGTCCAACACCTTCATAATAGGGTCGTGTTGTGTCAACCTTATCTGCCTCTTACTCTTGTTTCTCACAATATTTATGCCAAGTATCATCTGTGTAGGATCAAGGTCCTTCATATCAAATGAGCTCTTCAATGAAGCTTTCACTTCACTAGCCTTCACTTTGAACTTACAAACAATGAGAATGTCATCAACATATAGCATAACATAAATAGGGCTATCAATTTTAATAAACTTGAAATACAAGCATGAGCCATAGGAGCATTGAGTGAATCCAAGATCTTTGATACATGAATCAAATCTTTTATTCTACTATCTTGGAGGTTACTTTAAACCATATATAGATTTATTTAACAAGCAAGCATGGTCAAGAAATTTCACACCAATGTAGTGTAACACCCCAAATCCGTAGGACTCGGAGTGCTACTGGGCTAGGATCTCACAATGGATCCTGGCCCTAGCCTGACAACAACCTCACTGAATCTTACAACAAGACACCAACAGATTAAAACAAAACACAAAAACTGATATATATATATATATATATATATATATATATATATATATATATATATATATATATATATATATATATATATATATATATATAAACATATCAAAAAGGTGATACAAGATACTGCTGAGTACAAAGTCAAACTCAAATCCATACAATAAGGATAAACCCCAAAATCCCACGATGTCGCCTAGTGTACGGAGCCCTCAGCAGATCACCCTCTCTGGATCACTCCGCAGTTCTCCTAACCTACGAGGGATCTACAACACGGTATGAAACCGTTAGCTAACTATACACATATATAAGAAGATGCTAAAGCACAAACACACATCAGAAAGGATAAACACTTCAGCATGATATCAAACATTTACCCGGTTTATTATCTTTAATAAGTTGAATCACTTAAATGTATAAATGTATAAATATATATATATATATATATATATATATATATATATATATATATATATATGAAGATAGGTGACACGAGGAATATAATCCCCGCCTCTGAGTACTCTAACCAGCTGGAGTAGTATCAGCACACCTCCCGTGTACCCTGTGGGAATGGTGAGGGCCTTCCTTTATACCAGATTTGGCCTGACTACAGAGAACCTCCCAGACTCCACTACGGGATGAAAGGGAAAGGTTATCACAACCACTACAATGGGCGGTCAATATAATATAGGTCGGTGACTATCATAATCATAAGCATGCTATAAAGCATATAACAAACACCACTCAAGCATACATCCAATATAAGGATAGTAGCTAAGTAAGCCCTATGGACTTACCTCGATCTCAGAAGTAACTCAAGTATGATCCACTCTCAGAAACGTCCACTCCAAACTAGAGGACAACACAGCCTATACAAGACACACATATATATATCACAATCCTATCACACAAAGGGTCACACCTAGACCCAAGGGATCCATAAGGGATCATATCCAACTCATAACCTAAAGGCCGTAACCGGCATATCTATATCATACGCATCATAAACCGATACCTAGCATGATACTAGTTCCCTCATACTAGAAAGGAAAGGAACTACCTAACTATAGGTAGTCTCGGGACAAGACGCACCTGCGTGAACGGAGGACGCAGGGGCGGAAAGTAAGCGGCCGCAAGCGCGGCGGGACGTAGCCGCGGGAGCGGCGACAAGGTCGCTGGCAAGCGCTGGCACGGCGCGGGCGCGGCGGCACGGTAGCCGCAGGGGCGGTGACTCTCGGCCACGGGGGCGGCGATAACGCAGAGCAAGATCCCGCGAATCCTCTTTCACTCTTCACGTGATCGATTCACGTCTTCACTCAGCCAAAACCAAGCATATACATATACATACACATACCAACATTAATCTATACTCCATTCATCTAATCCTAAGCTAAGGAGGATGGATTAAAGGGAAAGGAAGAAGAGAACAAGGGAAGAGGCTTACCACAGCTATGGCTTAGCAAGGGAAGAACATAACCAAGGCCTCACAGCTAGCTTCAAGCTCAGCATACATCACAAGCATCACAACCCAGAAAACCACACAAAACTCTTCCACACATCCAAGAACACAAGCAAGATCAAGGAGGAGAGAAGGAAAGCAAGGGATCGTGAGAAGCTGGAAATGGGTGAGAAACCCTTGCTCATTCAGCCAAGGTGTAACTTAAAGAGGAAGGCAAAAGAAAGAGTAAAACACGGGTCAAAGGGGTCAACGAAAACGGCTGCAGCCGCAAGAACCCGCGGGGCGGCGGAGATGGCCGCGGGGCGGAGACCCGCAGGTGCGGCGGAGATGGCCGCAGGAGCGGCTGGGCCAATCTCGGCCAAAGTCGAGCTCGGTCAAAGATCAATCTCTGTCCGAAAGAAAAGGCTCTCACATGTAGCTCTTAGGTTGTCTCATGTATATAGTTTTATCTAGATTACAATGTAAGAATGTAGTTTTAACATTCATCTGTACAATTTCATAATCAAACACAACAACAATGAATATAAGCAATCTTAAGGTTTTATATTTCACAACAAGGGCAAAATTTTCATTATAATCCCCCTTTTTCCTTTGAGTAAAACCATTAACAACCAGTCTAGCTTTAAACCTAGGTGGATAATCAGAGTTTTGACTTTCTTTAACCTTGTAAACCCATTTACAACCAATCAATCTAGCATCTTTAGGTTTAGGTACAAGAGTACAAGTCTTATCAACATGCATAGATTCAATCTCTTCATTCATAGAAGATTTCCACTCATTACAGTGTATAGATCTAATAGTATGTTCATACAACTCAGGTCTAGGAATAGAAATCACCTCAACAATTAAGAAAGCATATTCAACAATATGATCAAGTATATTCTCAACATGCCCAATTAAATTCATATACTTAGGGTTAGGTTTCTTTTGTCTAGGTTCTCTATCTCTAGTAAGTTGATAATCATATCAAGAAGGTAGAGTCGGCATAGAAAGCTCAAATTCATGCACATCAGCTGTTAACATTATCATCATCAGAATCATGTGAAGATGAATCATGTACGTCACGTACAAAAGTGCTAGCATGGTCAGAAGAATTTAGAGAGATAGGAGAAGTAGAGTTGCTTACTACACCCACCTAATTGGCCAGGTGGAGGTGTTTTTGTAGAAGAAGGTGAGTCATTGGAGTGAATCAACGTATATGTGACAGAATGTGAGAGAGCATTGGTGTTTCTTGCAACACCATTTTAAACATCTTCCTTAATGAGATCATATCCTCACTGGGATCATAGAGAAAACATATTTGTTCATGTTTCCTTGTTATCAGACTTAGCAAAGACATTAAAAGACAGTGTAAAAGGAATTTATTTTCTATAAATGTTGCATGTCTACTTATAGTCATTTTGTATGCGTCAGGTTGAAGAATTAGTAGTTTATATCCTTTAACACATTCTGGATAATTTAGCATAACACATTTTTGTGCTCTAGGATTGAGCTTTTCCCTCTGATTGATTGGCATAGGCAATGCGCCCAAAGGGTCTAATGTAGGTTAGATTGGGTGATTTACTAGACCAAAGCTCGTTAGGAGTTTTGAGGTTCAAAACACTAGCAGGAGACCTGTTTATAGGGTAGGCAACAATGGTAATAGGTTCTCCCCACAAGGAGTGTTTCAAACCAGAAGAGATAAGCATACATATGGCTTTCTCTCGGAGGGTTCTATTTTCTCTACTATACCATTATGTTGGGGGTACTAGCAGGAATTGTGTCCTTTAACCATATGGACAATGACTAAACTTGTAATAGGACATATAATAGAGATATACAATCCGGTTATTTTATGAGTCGTAGTGCTTTGTTAGAAGTCTACTACGATTAATTGGATCAAACATTTAACTCATAACTATTATAAACAGGTCATATGCGGTCACACACTTAGATTTGACAGACTAGATCAAAACAAATATGACTTTTGTTATTAGTATATATTAGATATATAATAATAATATGATAAGTTTTACTTAATTTGTGAAATAAATATTAATGAGTTTATTGGCGGGGTTAATTAGAGAGTTACTCGTTAGGAAGTTACTTTGTGAAAGGATTTGGCAAATCATTTAATATATATATGTTATATATAACTAAAATATTGTCTATTTGTTAATAATTTTTCAATCAAAAGCTCTCATTTTTCTCTCAAAAGAGAAAAGCCAATTGTTGTTATTTTGAGATTAAATTACAATCATCATCCAAAATAATTTGATTGGTATCCTTTTGATCTTCGTCATAGTAGTCAAAGTCAAAGAAGATCTAGACACCGGGATCGTGTGGACCAAGTAGAGAAGCCACGCTTGGGGTTTTCGTTCCCTTTTGTTCATATCCAAATAGATCCAGTTCACGCATCGAAAAATACTTCTTATGAACAATCTATTGTCTCCTATCGAATATGCTTGTATATTCTTAGATTAGATGTTTAGATATGATTTGAAATTCCACTTAACGCATCTAATAATTCTTCAATTGGTATGACAACGATCTTGCATGAATTGATAGGATCAATCGATTGATAGTTAATCTTGATGAGGATCATGATTTAAATTGATAGTGATTTTTATATGGACTAGTTGCATACGCGTGCGATGCATGTGTTGCAAAAGCGTGTTGTGCACACTTTTTGCGATGAGGTAAAAATTGGTTTCAATTTTCGGTTTTACATAATCGGTTGAGGTTCTGCATGTTTTTTTTTCAAAAAAAATATTAGTTAAAAATGTATGAAGTTTTTTCTTTAAAATGTATGTCATATGAAATATATCTAAGTATTACATTTAATGAATGGATAATAGTAAGAACATAGTTGTAGACTTCAATTTTAAGCACTTAGAATTTATAGTGTATTCATAGACATTGGATATATCTAAAACTATGGGGGGAAATCCATTAATGTATGTTATATGGAGTTCATGAGCTTGATGTTTGAAGTTTTTTTAGCCGGACAATCTCATTTATTTATATAGGTATGAAGTTTTTTCTTAAGAACTATGGGGGGAAATGCAGTAATGTATCTAAAACTATGGGAAGAATTTATTTATATATGTATGAAGTTTTTTCTTACAAATGTATGAAATATGGAATTCATGTAAGTTATTAAGTTGTAAACAAAGACATAATCATATTTATAAAAATTCATATCTTAAAACGAGATCGACTTATATTAAAAGATTCTTATGAACATTTGTTCATTCAACCGAGATCAACTAATGATAAAAGATATTATCGTGACTAACATTATCATAAATAGACTTTATCTAAAAATATAATAATGTACTTGAATAAAATAACAAATACCTTTCATTCTTTCAATTTGTGTATGTTATACACTTATACTACATAAGTAGTTAAATAAAATAATAATAACAATAATAATGATATAAATTGTAAGTTAAATATTATCAATTCATTATTTTTCCTAACTCAAATATTTTTACAACGTAATATATTTTCAAATATAATTATTAGTACAAAAATATAATATACAATTTTTTTAGTATAAATTTATAGATTATTTTAATAAATATTGTCAAGTATAAATATATTAGTACAAAATTATTATATATACAACTATATTTATATTATTTTATTTATTAAATGTTTTTTAAACCGGATATTTCCGGATATCCAGCGATCCGTCGATCCGTGGATATCCGAAAGCTTAAAACTCCGATCTGGATCCGATCCGTTGATATGGGAAGATATCCTGAATCGGATTGGATTCAGACCGGATCAAAGCAGATATAAACGGGTTTTTCGGACTTGATCAACGTGTTTTTTGGACCGGGTCGACGGATCGGATTGGTTTTGGCCACCCCTAACTGTTGTTAAATATTTTCAGCGATTTTGCTATCTCATTTCTTGGCCTTTTGACTAAGTTCAAGTATAATTTTTTATTCATAACGGATCATTATACATTATATGGGTTGTTGACCTATTGTTTTATGGGTCGTTGACCTACTATTTGAGGGTCGTTAAATACTTTCAACGATTTTGATATCCCATATCGATTATTATGTAAGGTTGAAAACTTGTATAAATAGAAGGTTTTGAAGATTAAACAATATTTTTTTGGCATTTTGGATAAGTTGAAGTATAATTTTCATTAATAACGGATATTGGCTAAGTTGAAGTATAATTTTCATTAATAGCAGATTCGTTATATGGATCGTTGACCTGCTGTTTTGTGGGTAGTTAAATATTTTTAGTGATTTCGCTATCCACATCGATTATAGATAAAGACGATAGTTTGAAAACTTGTATAAATAGAGGGTTTGAAGATTAAACAAATATCTTTTATACGAGCTCTATAATTTATAAATAGAGGGTTTTATAAGAAAATTGGCCTATTGTTTTGTGAACTTGTATAAATCGCCTGTATAAATAGAAGATTTGAAATTAAACAAATTATATATTTCTTGGATTTTTGTCTATTTTGAAGTATAATTTTCATTAATAACGGATTAATATCCTTTATATGGGACATTGGGCTATTGTTTTGTGGGTCGTTGAACTATTATTTTGTGGATCGTTTTTGCTATCCCACAATATTTATCAATTAAAGTTGATAGTTTGAGAACTTCTATAAATAAAGGGTTCTATAAGAAAATTTATATTCTCATTACAATCCTGTTTTTAGATTAATACTTTTTTCATAAAATCCGCACAAAATGCGGGAAATGAACTAGAAATCTTCTAAGCGTTAGAATGAAAGAAAATTTTTTTTGAGCTATTGAAGAAGGAGAAACCAATTCAAAACATGGATTTTCGCTCTATGTGTAATATATTCATCCTAAACACAATTGAAAAAACCAATTCAAAATAATCAACCAACCAAACAAGGTCAATATTCATACTCAACACAATTTTAAATCAATACAAGGATGAGAAAGTGTGATCCAATACAAAAAAGCAAAAGTTGAGTCTACTGAGGCCGCGTAGTAGTAGTAGGGAGGCTGAACTCTCGGTCAGTGAATACGTTGGAGTCCACTGAGCCCGTTGAGAAAGAATGGGTCCACCACTAGTATGGGAGGTTGAACTCTCGCTCAATGAAGATGGCACATCCTGATCCATGGGCTGAACAAGAAGAGGATGAGCGATTATTGCATTCCGGAATCGCCACAAAAAGAACGTAATCAAATTCCCTATGATGAAAAGAAGGAGAAAACAGACCGAATACATGCTATCTCTTGAAGTTATGATAAATGACATGATGTGTAACACCCCGAATCCGTAGGACTGGAAGTGCTACTGGGCTAGGATCTCACAATGGATCCTGACCCTAGCCTGACAACAAGTTCACTGAATCTTACAACAGGGCACTGATAGATTAAAACAAAACATAAAACTGATGTATATATATATACATATCAAACGGTAATACAGAGTACTGCAGAGTACAAAGTCAAAACATGAATCCGTACAACGTAAATAACCCATATCCCACGAATACGCCCAGTGTACGGAACCCTCAACAGATCACCCCTCTGGATCACTCTCCAGCTCTCCTAACCTGCAAAGGATCTACAACACGGTATAAAACCGTTAGCTAACCATACACATACATAAGAAGATGCTAGAGCACAATCACATATCAATAAAATTAACACTTCATCATGATATCACACATTTACCCGGTTTATTATCTTTAATAAGTCCAAACACTCAAGAGTATATAAATCAGTATATGAAAATACGTGACACGAGGAATGAATATAATCCTCGCCTCTGCGTGCAATAGCTAGTTGGAGTGGTATCAGCGCACTTTCCCGTATACCATATGGAGTGGTAGATGCCCTTCCCGTATACCAAAACTAACTAGCTTACAGAGAACTTCCCAGACTCCACTACGGGATGAAAGGTAAGTTGTCACAACCACTACAATGGGCGGTCAATATAACATAGGTCGGTGACCATCATAAAGCATGCTATAAAGCATATAAAAAACACCACTCAAGCACACATCCAATATAAGGATGGCAGCTAAGTAAGTCCTATAGACTTACCTCAATCTCAGGAGTAACTCAACTACGATCAACTCTCTGAATGGTCCACTCCAAACTAGAGGACAACACGGCCTATACAAGGCATACATACATATATCAAACTCCTATCACACAAAGGGGTCACACCTAGACCCAAGGGATCCATAAGGATCATATCCAACTCATAAACCTCAAAGCCGTAACCGGCATATCTATATCATACTCATCATAAACCGATACCTATCATGGTACTAGTTCCCTCATACTAGGAAAGGAATGGAGCTACCTTACTATAGGTAGTCCCGGGACAAAATGCACCTGCGTGATCAAGGGACGCAGGAGCGGAACAGGTAACCCGCAGGCGCGGTGACACGGGACGCAGGCAACGCAAGGAAGGCGCTGGCGCTGGCGGTTATTCAATTCCCGCTGCGTGAAAATATACTTCAGACTCTTATGGTCTGTGAAGATCTGACATGTAGCACCATACAGGTAATGTCTCCAGATCTTTAGTGCATGAACTACCGCTACCAACTTCAGATCATGAGTCGGGTAGATCTCCTCATACGTCTTCAACTGTCGAGACGCATAAGCAATAACTCTGCCTCGCTGCATCAAAACACATCCCAAGCCTAGCTTGGATGCATCACTGTAAACCACAAAATCCTCAGTACCCTCTAGTTGTGCCAAAATAGGAGCAGAAGTCAAACGCCTCTTCAACTCCTCTTCAACTCTGCCTGCACTGATCAGACCACACAAATCTGGTAGTCTTACTCAGCAAACTCATCAGTGGACGGGCAATCACAGAGAATCCCTCCACAAAGCGTCTGTAATAACTGGCTAGGTCATGGAAACTACGTACTTCCTTGACGTTCGTCAGTGTAGTCCATGCTGATACTGCCTCTATCTTCGTTGGATCCACCTTGATCCCCTCAGCTGAAACCACATGACCCAGGAATGCTACCTCTGGCATCCAGAACTCACACTTAGAGAACTTAGCATAAAGTTCTCTATCCCGCAAAACCTGCAATACAGTCCTCAGATGTCCTGCATGCTCCTCTCCACTGCGAGAGTATACCAGAATGTCATCAATGAAAACCACCACAAACTGATCCAGGAAGTCGATGAAAATACTGTTCATCAACTCCATAAAGACGGCTGGGGCATTCGTAAGCCCAAATGGCATCACTACAAACTCATAGTGGCCATATCTGGTCCGGAATGCTGTCCTATGCACATCCTGCTCCCTCACCCTCAGCTGGTGATACCCGGAACGCAGGTCAATCCTGGAGAACACAGTCGCTCCCTGTAGCTGATCTAACAAATCATCAATGCGCGGCAGTGGATACTTGTTCATGATGGTCACCTTGTTCAACTCTCGGTAATCTATACATAATCTCAGTGATCCGTCCTTCTTCCGTACGAAGAGGACAGGTGCTCCCCATGGGGACACGCTAGGGCGAATGAAGCCCTTCTCATCCAACTCCTCGAGTTGCTTCTTCAGCTCTAGCATCTCGACAGGCGTCATCCGGTATGGGGCCTTCGAGATGGGTCTCGTACCAGGCTCTAACTCGATACTGAAATCCACACTCCTCTGAGGCGGCAAACTGGACGGCTCAGCAAAAACATCAGTAAACTCACAAACAACTGGAATGTCCTCTACAGCTGGACTCTCCCTCTCCTTCATGGCATAATACTAGAAGGCCTCGCAACCCTGTGCAATCAATCTAGCTGCTCGTATAGCGCTGATAACTGTGCCTGTCTTTCCAAGGTCCCAACCTCGGAAAACCTCTATCTGGCCTAACTCGGTAGAGAGGGTAACAGTCCTCCTACCTACATCTAGGACTGCAGAGTGTCTATCCATCCAGTGCATACCTAAAATGACTTCTTCATGCTCTAATGGCATGACAAAGAAGTCAACTAGTAACACACGGGTCCCTACAGAATTGGGACAACCGTGAATCTCACGGGTACCTCTGACCCTACCACCATCGGGTAACCCTATAATAAAGGCATCCCCTCAACTGTATCTAAACCAAGACGCTCTACACAGGCATTAGAAATAAAAGAGTGTGTAGCACCAGTATCAAATGAAACTCTAACAAGTAAACCATGAATTAGAATGGTACCTGTAGCAGTAGGTGCAGCTGGCTCCTCTGCACTCCTCATCTCAAAAACACGACCCTGTGGGCCTCTGGTATCAGTGGTGCCCCCACCACGACCTCTGCCTCTACTCGGCCCAGGAGCAGATCCTTGAGTCTTAGGGCGATTTGGGACCCTCTGCTGTCCCTGAGTCTGCTGCTGCTGAGGTGGCCTCTGCCCACCTCCCGCTGCACTGGTAGGGGAAGAACCCTGTTGAGATGAAGCTCCGCCCTGGCGGCAATAAACAACTCGGTGACCTTGCCTACCATAGGTGTAGCAAGTCACCAATGGCCTCGTGCACTCTGGCCTCATATGCCCTGGATCTCCACAGTTAAAACACTGACGTCCCTTCTCTGCAACCGGTGCAGATAAGGGCTGACTCTGGCGTCTCTGACAACGCCAACCACTAGCAGAACCACCAGTACCACTGGTCTGCCCTGTATGCTGCCTCTTCTCAGACCCTCCGGTCTGAGAAGCTCTCCTTTGACTCGCCCGCTCTCGCTCATAGTCGGCGGCTCTATCCTGGTAGTCCATCAAGGACTCACAATGAAATCCTGCCATATAGGCCCGGGTAGTATCCCTTAGTCGTCGAGAAAAGAGATAAACGTGTTGGTTTACAGAAGGTGTAGCTGGTCCCAGTAATGCCAGCTCCTCCTGAAACCTCCTGATGGCCTCAGAGACTGGTACATCCTCAAACCCAGCCTCAACAAAATCTCGCAGTTTCTCCCTCCTCAAAGAGGTAGGGCAGAAACGCTCTCTAATCATCGTCCTCATATGATCATAATTGGTAACCTGACCCCGTACTGATCTCCACCAGTGTTGTGCCAAGTCCCAGAATAAAGTCTGAACAAGCTCAATATGTCTGTCAGCTGGACATCGAATAGACTCCAGAGCTGAGTCTACATGCCCGATCCAGAGCTCAACCTCCAACCCCGGCCACCTTCCCAGTGAAAGGGGGTACACCCATTTGATGGAATGCCTTCAACCAGGTATCTAGTCTAGGCCTCTATGTTGCTCTGGTGCTCTAGCAATCTCAGCAGCAGGTACCTGTACAACTGACACTTGAGTAACAGTGTGGGACCTCTCAGATGGTCCCTCCTGTGCCTGTAAATCTAGGGCACGTCTACCGGCTCTGGAAGCCTCCTCTACTCGTCTGATATAAGCTCGGAACTCTGATTCCCCCATGGAGACACGATCAGACTCACTAGATTGGGCTCTTTGTGCCCCCTGTCTCTTAGCTGCACCGTTCCCAATCTCAGGAACGACGCTCTCAACAACCTCCTCATGTATCTCTCCCGCATGTGAACCGTCAGCAGGAGTCCTACCCCGTCCTCTACCTAAAGGGGGTCTACCTCTACCTCGTCTAGTTGCAGGTAAGGCTCTAGTCTGAACCATCTGCAGAAGACGTAAACCTAACTTAGAAGGCTATATATATGTCATATGTATAGATATATAACAGATCAATCATAACAGAGTATCTATATATATATCTTTACTGTCGAGGTCTTCAGAGGGGCGATGGCTCACGTACACGGTATCCCAAACATTTGTACTCATTTCAAAACCAAAACCTTTTGAAAAGTCATACCCCTTTTCGGTTTCTATTTATTTATCTATTCGGACTTTATTGCAGATTACTAGTGCCATTGTTGTCAACCTGGGATCTGATACCAACTTTGTAACACCCCAAATCCATAGGACTCGAGGTGCTACTGGGTTAGGATCCATTATGAGATCCTAACCCAGTAGCACCTCGAGTCCTATGGATTTGGGGTGTTACATGATGAGTGAAAAACATAGTGGAAATCAGTGCTAAAAGGGTAGCCATCCAGAAAGCTAGCTCTATACATGCAACCCAAAACATGAACAAGCACGTAATAACCGCCATATAACGGGACGATAAGCCCATTGAACTGTTAACTATGCACATGACATTGTCCACTATATGCACATGATATTGTCCACTAATATCAAGGGCAATTATATATCGATGTTGTTCTCACGGGAGAAATGCAGTCATCAGTATACAACCATCCGAAAGCCAAACAAGCCAACCAACACTAGAAAATATCATGAAAACATACAGATTTGTCCTAGCCCTCCTAGAGGGTAGGTAAGATCTCCAAGTAGTTCTGAAATCTTGTTGCCCATGTCCAAGAGAGAATTCAATAATGTAAACTTACAAGTATGTCAACGATGCTCATGCTATAATATAAAAAAAAAATCAACAATGAACCCAAATCAATAAAATTGTCCACAAAAGGGCAATAAAAAAAGAACACACATAGTTTCATCAACCTATTTTCAACAAAAACAAATCATCCATCGTCATAGAAACGTGATTAACTAAACTCACAAGCATGTCAACCTGGGTAAAGTCACCTAGTTTAACTTTGGTCGGTGACTTCTTAGTTGGGGATGTATGGACACCTTCTTCATTTGGAGGAGCTTTTCCTGGAGGTAAGCGTTCATCCAAAAATCTCGTCAAGTCTTTCAATTTATTTTTAAATCCGATCCAGACGAATTTCCATATTCAAGCACCGTTGTTTTATAAGAGTTTTTCTTAGGGGTAAATTCTCATCCAACCTTTTCTTGAAGGATGCAAACCGTTTCTCGTCCATATCCGTCAAGGGTTCGTATCCATTTGAACTCTTTCCTAAATGCCTTGAGATTATTGAACTTTGATCCGCTACCTTTGATACCAAATGATGTGATCGAACTCGCTTCGAACACGAGGACCATCGACACAAGTTCTCTCTTAGATCAGAACAGGAAAATGGAACTCTTTTTTGAATTTTGTGTTTTGGATATGAAGAGAAAATTTTATCGGCCTCTCACTTTGAGAATCCCTCAACTCGAACGAACTAACCTCGGAATATCACTTTGGGGTTCAAACCTTCATTCCTCAACCTCTCACCTTGGAACCACCTAAGCATCTCACTTAGATGGAAAACTAAGTATCTCACCTAAAATTCGGGCTTTGTTTTAGAGCAAACAACAACTTTGAAAGAATAAAAGCTAACTCACTTCATTGATCTTGGCTTGTCTTACAATGGGCATGTACAAGGATTTATATAGCCTACAAAGTCAGCCTAGAAAACTCCCTAATTAAGTGACAGAAACATCAAAGATTTATCAAAAGAAAATGCAAGAAATAAAAGAGTTTGTAACTTGTAAATTCAAAGAAAGTAATTAGCCACATTTGGATTTATTCTTGGATGACTCATAATAACATGATTTATCGACTTAGTTTAGTAGAGCATTTAAGTAGTTTTTCCCTTTCCGCATGCATATTTCAGCCTTAGTTTGTGTCTTTTATGCTTGTTTAGTGTTACTTTGCAAGTATAGATGTCTACACACACTTTTGGTGTCTTTGTAGGTATTTTGGCGTGTTTTGGAGCTAAAACGATGCATTTGAGAATCAAGCCTCGAAGTGGATGCTTAGGAGCAATCATAGAGCATAGGAAAGGAGAAGACGGCGAATTTGGAATGAACGAGACGAAGTGCCCGAGTTGAAGAACATCTCGGCCGAGATCCACATACCTCGGCGAATTTGAACTTTATAAATTTATAATACTTTTGACACAAAATGCTTACATTTATTACATAGAATTAATTAATAAAATATGCTTTAATATTATTTGATTGAAATAAATGTATTTTTATTATATGAGGATTGATTTTATTTTTTTACCAATCATAGAAATTAAATAGTATCTTTTTTATCTTAGAAAATATAAATTTATATATTATGATTTATGGATGTATATTTATTTTATTAGAGAATTTTTTTTAGTTCATATATATTAATCAAGATTCAGTTCATAATGCTTTTATGGTTGTAAATTCATTTTATGTATTTTAATTCATATATAATTAAAAAAATATTTATGAAAATGTGTAGGTTAAATTATGAAAAATTTGACCTTAAAATAAAAAATGATTAATGGAAAAAATAAATAAATCATCTTTACATTTTTTTACATCCACTACTCAATATTGATTATTATCCAAGATAAATATAGCCTATCCGAATTTTTGATCTTGGATCCGTCCCTGCATGACCCATGTATCATTGCGGTCAAAAGCCCATCCAAGTATCTTTGTTGTTGCGTTGTTGGATCATTTTCACCCTCTTTCTCTTGGAATCTAGAGTTTGTGTAAGATGGAAAGTTTTAGATATTTAAAATACCTTTCAAAGTAGTACTCATGGGTATTTTAGTTCCAAATATTGTGTCAGTTATATGTGTTTTACTGAGAGTGCGCAAACCTGACAACTTAGCCGGAGCAAGCGGAAGTCGGCGTGACTTGGGCATGCTCGGAGGTTGTAACATCCGGAATTTTTATTCCGGACTTAGAGCGTTTTGTAGATCTTCCCGCAAGAACGAGGTGCCGAGTGCCGGGATTTATTCCTAAAATCCCGAGCCGACTCGTCGTTATTCCCTTTTCCGCTTTCCGACCCTTCGTTCCGAGCTGAGGTGACAAGAGGTCATTTCCGACCCCTCGTTCCAAGCATAGGTGACAAGAGGTCAGCTGACCCCTTGATCCCCTCACCCCTTTGGCAGCTCTTGTCCCCTCTCTCTCTCTCCTTTCTTCTCTTTCACGTTAGTCTTTTCCATCTCTTCCTCTCTTCTCTCTCTTTGCTCTTCTTCCATCTTGGGAGCTCTTGCTTGTGTGGACTGTAGTAGAGGGAATACATATCAAGTGTGGTAAGCTTCTTCCTCTTCCTTCCTCCTCCTTCATTGTTGTTTTCCCTTTCTTCTTCCCTCCTTCATCCATGGCCATGAATGAAGCTCTTGAGAAGCTTTTTACTCAAATCCTTGCATGCATGTGTTCTTAGCTCGATTAGGCCGTGGAGAGGAGTCTAAGATCAGTGGTTGGTGTTTGGAGAAAACCCAGCAAGGAGAGGAGGACATTGGAGCCAAGGATCCATAGTCGAAGACGAAGAAGACGGGCTTTTGTAGAGAAACCGCGGGGGCGGCTCACCACAGCCGCACGGGCGGCTCCAGGCAACCGCAGGGGCGGCTCCAGCACCGTAGGGGGCGGCTCCAGGGCAGTAGCAAGGCGCAGGGGCGGCTCCTGGGTCCGCAGGGGCGGCGGCAGTGTTCCGTTGGGGCACCAACTTGACTCCGCGGTTGCGTTTTCTTCAACAGTAGGCTTCTCCTCTCCCTTCTTCTTCGTTCCTTCCTTAGTTTTGTAGTTGTATCATGTTAGTAGCATGCCTAGGATGGATCTAGAGTAGCTTGAGATGCCACTTAGTGGTTGTGAACCTAGGAGCCCTTAAGGCTCGATGTAGTTGATGGTTATGAGTATGTTGAGCATGATGGACCTTCTAGGCTAGCTTGTTCCTTCTTAGGTGAGGTTTAAGATCATGTGAGGTATAAACTGTTGTGAGTTGCTTTCATGTGTTGAGAGTGTGGTGAGTACCTTGGACCCTAGGATGCATTCCTATCTTGAGGGTTTAGTGATCTTGCTTAGATCACTAGAGTGAAGTCTAAGACTTCTTGAGCGTGAGCATGTGTTGATATGTATATCTTCTTGTGGGTAGGTTGTGGGCTTCCTCCTTAAGGAAGTGAGAGTGTTGTGAGTTGAGTGTGGTGACGAGGTAAGTCTCCGGACTTACTTAGCTCGTATTCTACGTATTAGCATCGATGTGTGTTGGTGGTGTGTGTGTTATTGTTTATGTTATAAACAACTAAACCGGTAAATAGGACCACCGACTTTATATTTTGGCCCAAGTGTATGATAACGGGCGGTGACATCATCTGCCTAACTCTTGCGAGAGTCTAGGAGGTTCTCGGCGACTAGCCCGGGCGGGTAGACGGTCGGATGCATCGGTACCATTCCTTGCCGGTAAGTAGGGACCGAGGTGAGACCACGGTGGTTCTCGTGTCACAAACCTAAGTTGAATTAGAACGGGATACGACTTAATAATAAAAAGATATTAAACCGGACTTGTGTGTTTTGGAGTATGTATGTGTTATGTGATGTATATGTGTATGTGCCTTCACCTCTTTTCTAATGCTTCGAATATGAGTTAACGGTTTTAAACCGTTCTTGTAGATGCCTTGCAGGTTAGGGACGCCGCCGAGTGAGGTGGAGGAGTGGACAGCCGGGGTCTCCGTACATTATAGGACTGGGACGTTTTTGGGATATGTCTTGTGTTGTTGGTTTATGTTGTACGGTTTTTGGTTTTCTTATCGGAGTTATGTCGTTTTGAGGACTCGGCTGAGTTTCCACCTTGTATCTTTACTTTTCAGTTTCTCGCATACATTATAAACGATTTTGAGTTTTGCCTTTATTTGTGCCTTGTTGGAAAGGTCCGGTGAAATTGTTGTCAGGCTAAGGGTCGGACCCATTGTGAGGTCTCGCCCGTAGCATCCCGAGTCCTGCGGATTTGGGGTGTTACAGAGCTAGCGTTGTCGTCTTCATTTCAGGAACGACCTCCAAGACATAAGGATTCTCAATCTCACCAAGTGAGATTTCCAATGGTTGATTAGTGAAGGTGTCTTGGCCAACCTTAATCGTTTCGACTTGGACGGTTGTGGCAAAGTGATCAGCTTTGGAATATTGACGACGATTGTTTCTTTTCCGGGAAGGATCACATCATCCCCTTCCCCTTGAAAAGGATTCGTCCTTGAATCCGTCACGTAAACCTTGGAAAAGTCATCAAGTCCAACTTTGGGTTGTCACGTCTTTGTTGTTGATTATGATCACCATCTTGATCTGGATGAGCTTTTCCTTGAGGTAAGCGTTCCTCCAACAATATCATCAAGTCTTTTAATTTATTTTCAAATACATCCAACCGACTCTCCATATTCAACATCCGTTGTTTTAGAGTTTTTTTTATACTTCAACTTTTTGTAGGCGGGCATCCTCTTCGCGATGCCCGGGCTTCTCATCTTCTACGACGTCTACGCAATTATTCATATACGACCTCGTAAAGGTCATTACCCATATCGCTCAATCTAAGACGACCATCATCGTAGTCTCGAATAGTCCCTTGTATGTATTCCTAGGTCAAGGGTTCATATCCAATCCAACTATTTTCGAAACGTCTTGAAATTATTGAACTTTGCACAACTACCTCTGTACCAAATGATGTTAATCGAACTCGCTTCGAACACGAGGACCGTCGACACAAGTTCTCTCTTGGATTGAAACGGGGACATAAAACTCTTTTTTTGAATTTTGGGTTTTGAATACGAAGGGCAAATTCCCTCAGCCTCTCACTTTTCGGAATCTCACTTTTCGGTTCAAACCTTCGTTCATCAGACTCTCACCTTAGAATCACCTAAACAAACTAAACATCTCATGCTTTAGAACAAACAACAACTTTGAAAGCACTGATTGAGTCTACTCTGATCCAATGGATCATTGTTCATAAGCCGAACACCAACTTAGATCTAATTGTCATAAAAACATGCCGAAAACATGTGTTGCCCTAACTGGTAAATAATCAGTTGCCTTAAATGGGATGCTGATATGAACATCAGTGTATTGTGTATGTACAAGAAAAACAATGATGACCAAGCTACATCCAAATCAAATCAAACTAACTTCACTTTTTAGCGTTAATTTACATCATGTTAAATAAAAAAGAATGAGCCTCTCTAGAACAGTTGCTACTCGTCGCTCTTTGTACAACATGTCAAAACCAAATCCTTCAAATGAAGAGCCTGTATCAAGTCAATATTCCTCATCAGAACTCTGATCACTGTCCTGTTCATAGATGTGATACTCTTCATCGCTTCCAGTGTTATGTAAGCTGGTAGTGTTTCCAGCATCCAACGGAAAACTGCCGAAAAGTTCCTGCAAATAGTTCTTCGACATGTTCTCCCCATCCGGGTCTAGGTATTGTTAAGGAACCAGCAGAATAAGAAACAACACATATAAAACAGTCTTTTTTTCATTTGTCAATCACCTGCAAGTAGAAACTACAAACATGAAAGGTCAAAAGAATTCCAATGACGAATAATAAAAATAACCTTAATCATCATAATATTAGTGAGATCCTATGTAAATTGTACGTTATCTTGACTAATTTCTGCACGAATGCTCGATTTTTGGCCAAAAAGAACTTTCTACATGAAGTCCTGAATAACTATTACAAATATATTTCAACCCAAAATAACCTAAACACAGAATAATTCATGCTGTAGACAAAACCAACGGACTGCAGGGTGAGGGTTAAGCACCTAATTGAATAGTAATTAATGTAAAGCAAAGATAACTGCACCGATTAACAGGTCTATGCCTATAACGTGAAATTTTACTGAAAACACTCGAGAGGTGAGAGGCCCATTACTATGTCTAAACACAAAGTGCATATCCAGAAAGTTTGAAGGATACATGTATGAGGCTGCAGAGAAAAATCAGCATCTTCAGCATCCTGTAAAACAGCGTGATCAAGAAATATTGAAAACAGTTGATGAATGTCAATGACAGAATGACCAATCTGAATAAAAGGAAAAAATCAGCTACTTTTACTCACCAAATGTGAAGAATAATAAGCATACATGTCTTCTTCAGCATCAGCGTCATCGTCCTCAATTTCATTGTCCTCTTCATCATCTTCATTTGCTTCTTTATCTTCATCAACAACCATTTCTGCATTAATTCATTCAACATGTGAGTATATACATATATAGATTCCAACAACATTTTGAGACTCTCTGTCCCTTTTCTACATCCTAAGAAATACATTAGACTAGAGGATAGAAACATTTTTGTTTCACAATAAGGATGTAGCAGAAGAACAACAAATGTATTTGACATTATCTAACTTCATATCCAAAGGATAAGTAATTAGTTTTAGGAAGCAGTAAAGCCATACTGTTGATATTGAAACTTGTCAAATCTTTTAATATATCAAATTTGGTTAGTAAAGGCTAGAAGCTACAACTCTAACCTTCATTTATCAGTGATACTTCATCACTGGACTTGACATTGGGTAGTTGATAGCGAATCCTTTTTGATTTTTCAAATCTGTCAGAGATGGATTTCACCAAGTCTTCAGCTCCATCTAGAGGACGTACCGACAGGAACCTCAATGCAATACGCAATCTTAAAGTACGGAGAATGTGTGGGGTAAACCATCCTGTTGCAGGCTACACACACAATTAAAACCAGAGAACTCAAGCATTCATATAAGCATTGGAAAGAAGAATATGACAACAGAACTTCCGGTTGCAAATATGTTCTAGTAATTCTACTACAGGCACAAAGCTGAGACTTGACAGGACATTATGTTCGAGTAAACCTGAAGGAAGTGGTATGAAAATGTTGAATAATAATATACTACTACAGATACTTACCGAGCAAACTGTTTGTTTGGGAGGCTTTCTGATCTCTTGCTGAATAAAATCATCACAAAGTTCACAAAGTTGCAAATATAAATGGTATTTGGAAGGGAAAACTCTAAATGAACAGATGTCTTCCCAACTATGTTTTGTTCTGCATGCAGTGGAAAATTGAAACAGAATTATTTTAATTTCTCAATTGCTACAAAAGAATAAGTGATACTGCATAGATCTATGGATAAATAGATGATATTAGTTTATGATTTTAACAAGTTGAATACTCGGGAGTGACATACCCATCAGATGCATCACAATGAATTCTCAAATCTGGCGGAATTCGAAAATCAATCCTTTGATATCTGTTCAAATGGACAAAGTGCAACAAACAAGATTTACTTGACGAACAGATAAACATTTTAATTAAGAAAGGTGATGGAAAACAAATCCAGCGTAAGCATTTCTCATAAAAAGATAATTACATGAAAGAGGAAGGCAAGAGCATCTCCGATGGAGATACTAGGAGTTCCTATCGAGTGTCTTTAACATATCTTATAAAGAAAATAAAAATTATTGTCAGATCTTGGTTGTATGAATAGAAAGAAGTCTCTTGATTGAGAAACTAAATCTGATACAAATTTCTAATGGTTGAAGAAAATATGAAAAGTAAAAACTGAGAAACTTGGATGAGAATGAAGGATGCAGATGCTCTAAGTGTTCAAGCAAATTCATTAGCATATGTAGGTGATGGCCTAATAAAAGATACTTATCAGGACAGGTGGTTAACTTATGGGTTGAGGGAGAGACTGTAAGTTCACAGAGTGACGAGCATGGGATGGTTTCAAGTGTAAATAACGGTAGCAACCCTAATTCCTTGTTGGTGATAATGTGATATTATTCTGAGAAGACACTTGCATTTTAAGGCAAAGAGAGTTATTTCTGCTTTCTATCAGTTTTTGCCTCTTTAGTGGTGAGTGGTGACCGTGCATAAGTAAGAAGAGTAGCAAGTCTAGTTAGGTGCTCGGTGATATCACTGTCATTCAGTATTGAATCTTTTGGCAAACGGATAGCTTAACTACTTGATATTCACTGAGCTTATTTGTGTGTGGTTTGCTCTTTATGTCCATCAATTAGTGGTGTTATTGAGATTCATTCACTATGATAAACACAGCCCCATGGAGGAGCATTGGAGATCCTAGAAGGCAAGGACAGTGATCGACAGTCTTAAACTGTACCAACAAGGTTTAATATGAGAGAATCCAGATGAAGAGACAATGCCTTGTTCCTTGTTTCCCATAAACTGGATGTGCTAGCCCCTCAAGAAAGCAGTAAATCATGATGACATTCTCAAAATCACTCTTAATCAAAATTCAAACTCTTACTCACTCTATCATATACATCTCTGGATTGTAGGTTCAAGGAATCGAATCCCTTTCTTGTTACTTCCTCATCTAGCTATTTACCAGATAATCCAAGTCCTATCACTAGTCAATGCCGAGCAGACTAAATCTTGCCCATCAAGACACGGACAACTTTTTTTGGTTAAAACACCGACATTTGCAAAATTTAAGACTGAGAAAAGTAAATCTCACAAACAAACTGCTAAAACATAAACTGCAAAGTTACATACATGCGAGATTCAGGATCATTGCGTGGATCACATCCTTTCCTGATCCAAAATCTATGAAATGGTCCACTCCCAAAGTAGTATGCAACTCTGAAAAGAAGCCTGTATGATGCACAAATGCAAAAGTAGCATTAATTATTTGAGCCCATCCAGATCTAACATATCATGTAATCAAATAGAAAATTTGTAGTGCTACAAACATTAGCCAAAAGACAGCACCTCTTAAGCATATTTTCTCCAAGCTTGTTGAAACCCAAACTACTCAAACGTTCAATGACAGAAGCTTTTGTCCATATAGGACGCTCATCAAACAACTTAGACAGAGCCACCTGAGGCTCCCATTGATTAGAAGTTCTAGATACGTGGACCTCCCAATTTACCTTTCTAGGTATCTGTTTGAATGTTAAGAATGACATACAAAGGAAACCAAGATACATAATTAAATTAAACATAAGATTGACCTTCAAGATATCATATTTTTGTTTGACCTTCAAGATATCATATTTTGTTTGAATTTGACAATAAAGTTTCAGAATATATAGGAACACGTAGTATTAGAGAACTAAAAAATCAAATGAAACATGTCTGATAGGAATTAAAAATGCCATCCTGCATAGAACACATAGAAACAACATACTAATGCTGAAACAAAATAATAGGTTCACATGGATTCAATCACTAGTTTTTTAATATTAAATTGTTCATTGCTATGTCAATATAGAGCAACGCATAAATCTGAACGATGAAAGAAGGATCTTGTGTGATGTACAAGTCAGCAGGATATCTTTGATGTTAAAATCGATGGCAAGACATGGTTCAATCTCCATCTGCATCAAGTAACAATACACATTACGTACAAATTTAAAAATCTAATAAAGCATAAAATAACATAGAAACAACAGAGGATTTGACATTGAACTACTCCACAAAGGAAAAGTAGCCAGAACAGTGAGTTATGGAATTATTCACTGAAGCAGGCGAAAATAGAGGCCAAAAGGCACAGACTGACAGAAGCAAATCAGAAGATATAGAGGCCAGTCCTAAAGTTGTATTTCGGAAGTAAATAGGGTCAAGGCGATAGAAGAATAAAGTCCAGTAAAAAATAAAAAGAGAATTTCTAAATTTACTATCCCTAAAGAATACACTCAAGTTCAAGATTCTAAAGGCACATGATAACCTATAGAAAACAAATATGATCAAGATCCCAGAATCATATTTAGTTTCCTCAAGGTCAACAAGAAAACAAATGAAATGCAATACCTCCCAGCGATGATGTACAACTCCCTCAAGCTTCTTTTTTGAACTTAGCGTAGCTGATGGCCTTAACCTGGAAAATCATATTTTGTACAAGGAACTGGGCAAATTAGGAAATTCACCTGCATAGCTTATTACTTGACTAGAAACTAAACTCCCAGAATGCACAAAAAATATCTTACTGGTAAAAGTAATAAGAGAAAAAATGGGGCACTTGGACTTGAAGATGATGCAGGTTATATAAGAACTCAAGTCAGTGTCATGTGAGGATCTAGAAAAGGTGCATATAAAAAACCAAAAGAGTGCTTCATATTTACGTTCTTTTTCCAGAAAACTAGTTACTGAAACATATATCATAAATACTACTTCTCCAGGCCCACCTCAATACTCAATAGGATCGGCAAAGACATTATATTATATTTACCGAAAGAGGGCTAAATTTTTTTAGATATTATACATCAATATAAATAAAAGATATCTCATAATAAATCATTTTAAATTATGCCAATCTTCTTCATAAATACTTAAAACTTATAATCATAAAATACGCCCCTCTCTATATCTACGGACCATATAATTGTGAACAAGCGCATGCAAGGTATACGTTTGCAGTGTAATTCCAAAATTTGTAGATATGTTTTATTGGGAAGTAAGGCACAATTCCATTGTCAAAAAAAAAAAGTTCAAACTTTGAACACCAAAGTGTTCCTTACGAACAGTAACAAGAGAAATAACTGACAAGATAAAACAAACAAGGTCCAAAAACTCGGACATTAGGCACAAAAATGAAGAGTTAATAAGTCAAAGTAGCCCCTACATAATTGAATAGAAATTGTATCTAAGATATGAACCAACTGTCTCCTGAAATGTAACACTTTCCATATCTAAGTAGCCCACTGAATATCCTGGATGCTTATTTGCCCTTCTACAATATGTTTTTTATTTATAATAAATATATGCTTGATAATAAAAACCCTATATGTGTTCCTGTCATCCCAAAAGGTTCTTGCATTTTATTCTCCCATTTAAGGCATCAGCCATACACATACAAGAATATTATCAAGAAATAAAATGAACTAACGATAGTTCAAGTAAGTCTTACACCAAATTCTCTGGAACATCCTTTGGCGAGAACAATGGAGGCGCTAGAATCATCAGATTCTGATCCACATCAGCTGGAGCTCCAGTCTCTATGGTTTATATAGCAAAATGATCAAATATGTGTGATAAATGATTTCATCACAAGTTGCAAGATCTGTTCACATAAAAAGCTTTTACCATTAGATGTTTCAACATCAGTCCATGTTCTCTTTCTCTTACAGGCAACATCTGCATGTACTGCAAGAACATGTTGATAGTCTGCCATCCCTGTAACACAATTATTTTCTAATTTAGACAACTTGTATTTCCTTTAACAACAAAAAAATATTTCAATTCATAAATATAACAAAGTAATGTCATATTTTAAAAACCAAAAATGTATCATACAATTCATATTTCCTGAGCCATATTGATTAGGCATATCTGTTTCGTAAGAATATGCACATTATTCTAACAGAAATAGTGCTGGAAGTTACAGAAATCTCATAAACTTTCGAAAATATCATCAAAATCCATGCAAAAAAATATCAAGATCTATCAAAACCAAGCTGATTTATATAACATGGATAATGCAATTCTAACCATTAAAGCGATATGCTTCTTCGACTAGAGCCACAATATCAGCAGAAATATGGTTGGGCATGTTGTCAGGGACTTTATCTGCAACTAATTTACTGGATCCGCTTGGACTATCAACTTTTTCTATCTCATTTTGAAATAAATCGGGATGGATCCTGCTGATATCAGAATCAGCAGACTTGGTTTGATTATTAGAATCAATATTGAGGCAGTTGTTATGATTCTTTCGCGATATTTTCAACAGAAAATTGTTGCAGGGATGAAGCTGTCCAGATGCAGGGTTTGAGTATGGATCCTCGGGACGAAAGTGGAGCTCCAACTTGTTTGACTCTAATGTACGAACCTTCAAAGAATATTTGTATCACCGGAAGACGAGTCATTATTTTATCAAACCAATTTAAAATAGAACAAAAAAAAAACATGGTGATCAAAATCTAGAAGCAAAACAATTTATGCAGCATGGACCTTTTCAATCCCTCGGTAACATGCAATTCACTCTTGAATAGGTTATGGACCTTATGGTCTCTCTGAAACATTTCATTGGTTAAAGAAACAACCCCAAGCCATATGACCCAGATCATATGGACATCAAATGTTATGGTTTCCTCACAACCCAGTGGCTTGCATTGGTATAGGAAGAGAAAACTGACATAAATAGTAGTTTCACAAGAAACCTATAGCTAGAGTAATGTAGCCAAAGTTAGCAGCCAGTAGAAAGACAAAAAGCCTTCACTGAAACCATATGCAACCAAAGTTAGCCATTCATGAACCACATGAATCTGCAAAACTACAGCTTCAAATGTGACAAGTGACTCGATCAATAGTTGGCAACTCAAAATCCTTGAAACATTTTATGCTAGTGATAATTGATAAGAGGGGGGCATGCAGTAGATTTCAGACTTACCACAATATATACCAACTTTCAAAGAAGAACTGTATATGGAAGATACCTTTTCAATGCTATCAACTCCCCCAAGGGTGTCAATAGCACGAGAGATGGATGAAGGGTACCCAGGATAATGAACAGCAAATACTGTGGCACTAGGTAAGCACCCTGAAATAGTGCCTTCTTTGATAACACCCATAGCAAACCTGTGAAGAAAATAGCATCATTATCTTAAGAAGAAAGAAACCAATCAGTGATGTTGCAGTCGAAGATGTAAAATATTCTGACCAAAACAAACCAAGTTCCAAGAGTCCATCTATAAATTTTCCATTATAAAGTTGGCATTGCATTCGGTGTTCAAGACTCATTATTTCAACTTTCAAGCTGGAATACAAGTGTAAGAAATCTAGGGCCAATGTCAAAACTAAGGGCTTGTTTCGTATCATATCAGGGTATCAGGATATAAGTATCAGATATCAAATACCCATATATGTGTTTTGTGTAGTGTTCTAAAAGGCACAAGGTGCACCTAGGCGTAGGGGCTTTGGAGCCTAACGCAAGGCATACTATGCCTAGGCGCACCTCTTTGAAGATTTTTTAGAAAAACATTAAAGAAGGAGACTGCCGGAGAAAAATGGGTATCAGAGATCAAATCGAAAATAAAGTTCAATTGTTCAACAAATAACATGGTAGCCGGCACCTTGTGCCTAGAATAGAGAATAGAGGAATCGGGATATCAGTATTCCTGGTGAAAGAAATCTGGGAGAGGGAGAAAATGGAAACGAAGTGAGGGAAATCGGGGAGAGGGTTACCTGAGGCCGATGCCGATCAAGTTTCCGGACGGAGGATTGGAGGAGACAGTACCGGAGTAAGAAGGAGACTGCCGGAGGAGGAGACAGTACCGGAGTAAGAGAGAGACGAGAGAGCGGTCTACCAAACCCTAAATCTCGAATCAGAAAGAAAAAAAAAAATTTGGGCGTCCCAGCCCGTCCCAGACCTACTTAAACCTGTATTGAACCCGTCCCGCTCCCAAACCCGTCTTTGAACCAGCGTTATGCAATATATCGGGACGGCCGACCAGTCGACCACAATTCAGACGCCGTCTAGACGGCCTGGTCAGCGGATATTTAGAATACCGATAGTAGTTTGTTTTTTTTTGAAAGAAAGACTCCGCTAGCTGGATGATTCTAGGCGGATAGTGAGCAAAATACAAAGAACGAGTGTCAATAGTTGTTTCATGACGAGCAGCTAGGTGAGCGACAGAATTGCCCACTCGGCAAATATACAAACAAGTAAAAGAATGAAAAGATAAAGAAAGCTTTAAAATATCTTCCACCAGAAGAGCATTATAAGATCTATCATGAATGAAGTGTTGTCGTTGGAGCAGCAGGACAACAGCAAGAGAATCGAACTCCAAAATAGCATGGCCATCGTGAACCTGTATGATCTCGGACAATAAATGTTTCAAGGATGTGCAACGCTATAAGAAAGTTTAATAAAATTTAAGTCATAATTGTATAATTATAATAATGTTTTTTATCGTTAAGGATTTCCATATATATATAATATGTGTGTGTTTATTTCTCTAATCAATAATGTAAATATTTGTGAAGATAGGAACAAATTATTTTTCTTGAAAATTTTTTGACTGATTTTGTAAACAAACAAAAAAAAATAAAAGTGCCAACAAGTATGAATGGACAAGGGGTTTTGTGCCTTTCACCTAAGATGCGCCATTTAGACCATTGATTTAGTATATTTTTGTACGGTCAATTGGGTATGAAATAGATCTTGATATTATTACGATTTTCATATATGGATGTATTTCACGTATCTTGGAGCTATGAACAACGAACAGAAATTTGTCTTGAAATATAGGGTTATGTGAGATGGCTTTCGCCATTAGCCATCTCAACTTAATTATCATTGTTTTCGTTATGTAGATGATATTGTCGTCGTGAAATTAAATTGCCCGAAACCGAAATTTGGAAAACTTGAACCGAAACCGATTCAAAACACTTGAACTGAAACCGGAAACATCGGTTCGGTTTAAACCAAAATTATTCGGTTCGATTTTGCTAAACCGATATTGGATTATTCGGTTCAATCGTTCCCCTGAGTCTAACCCCTAACAAATTAACATCACTGCACCAGAAAACGAACAAGGAGAAGACTAAATAGATTCACGAGTACTAACGGGTTCCACAGTTCCCCAAACAACATAAACGAAATGAACAAAATGGACAAAAAACAAAAGGAGAATTGAAGAAGAGATAAGGAAGAGTTGAACAACTAAATCGAACAAAATAAACATCTGGAAGACTAGAACAAGTAAACCTTGATGATCGGAGTAAGCGAGGAAGAATCAACATTGCCGCCAACCAAAAAATAAAAAACTGTGTGTGTGATTCCCGATTCATTTCAGTTAAAACGACCGTTTCATGCAAAAATCAATGTAGATCATACAAAATGATTTGTTATGCATCAATAGTTACCTTTTCATTTGTTTGAAATTTGATAACGGAAACTATGAATTTATAATTAGTATTATTTAGGACATATTATGTAGTGCTAAAATTATGCACAATCAAGAAAATTGTGTTCAGGATATATTCTCTCCGAAATCAAGTAAAGTGATACAATTATGTAAATCTAGTAAGAATCAGGTACACAGGTTTTGGGTCAATACCTCATCCCCTATAATTGACTGTTTAGTTTGGTATTTCTTCCTAGAAGTTTTAGCTTGGTTAATGAAAAACAAGGAATTACGAACCCAATGTTATTTTCAATAACTTTAGAAGTTTCTTGACGCAAAAGAATTTGGATCCTCTTCTCATATTAAGTGTCTAGTATTTATCTATTAAGTTAATCTCAACCATTCATTACAATCATTGATATGATTAAGATTACACATTTTTAAAAGAAACAATTTGGATCCTCTTCTTATATTAAGTGTCGTTGATTATGATATGAGTAAACAACTAAAAAACATCTCACTGGATTTACAAAGGCTTGGGTTTTTAGAGAAGTTGATTAAGTTTTACGATTTGGGCGCTTTGTTGAAATTGCTAGCGGATATTTTGGGAATGATATTCTTGGTTTGCTTTGGTGTAATGGTAAAATGGTACTAGACTCCTTAAGTTCTAAATTTTTGCAAAGCTCTGATTTAGTACCATCAAAGTTCCAAGCTCTCATCAAAGCCTTATAAAACTCTCTCTTATAATTCAAAACTTTGTTTCCCATACAAAGCCTTCTAAGTTTACTTAGCCATAAATGTTACGGTTTTCCGTTTTCAACATTAGGGATGATCTTAACAAGACAAGGGCTCGAGACAATCTAAGAGCCACCCGGTGTGGAGTTAGGTAAAACTCATCCCTTGACACATACACGTGGTGTATGCATATGACACATGTCGCGTCTCACAATGGCTCTAACAAATTCTACAACACTCTGAATGATCTTAGAAGACCCCGGATCAGGTCAAATCATTTCAGATAAGAATAGGAGGAACTAGAATTGTGTGGACATATCTTGATCCCGGCAAAACTTTCTAGATTCTTATGGAGACGTGTAAGCTTGGCTTGAGCCTTATGAAATTGTCTAGAAACTTCGGGAGAATTGTATAGATTTCTAGCCAAGAAGGATCCGGAAATATATTATAATACATTTCATTTGAGTCAAATAACAAATGGTTGTCTAGAGCAATATATCACTAAGATTGAAGTAGGAGTTAATGGACACAAGCTGAATAACAAGCAACAAGTATGTAAAAGGTGTTAGACTCAAGTAGAATAACAAGTAACTTAGACAATAGAGGCAATCTTACTGACAAAACAAACAAACCAACACTCACTTGTACTATTTTAAACAATTGATTTGCAAAGAGACTATAGGATTCCATTAGAAAGAAGCAGAATACCAAGACCATACAAAAATTAAATAGGCTCACACACATAATAAAAAGAAAAGGCTAACCTTAAGTATGGAAGAGATGTATTGCAAACCGAAAACTTTGAGGATGGTATATGAGTCTGCATACCAACAGAGAGTAAAGAGTATAAGCACTTCACCGATAGAGCACCTTTAGTAAACCAAATAAGAGAGAACTTCCCATATAGATTGGAGTTGAATGAGTGGTAAATTTTTGCTAGTAAGCCAAAGAGTTACAATTTACCAAGAAAAATGCAACTTAGTTGAGGAAGATTCTCATACTGTACCATATATATGCTAAGAATCATGAGATCATAATCACATGAGGTTTAGGGCTCGTTTGGTATCGCTAGGAATCATTCACGATAACAGAATGATTCCGAATCAATCAAAAACTATGTTTGTTTAGATGTATTTTTACACATAAAAGTAATCTAATCAATTCCATTTTCATTACACCACTCCAACCAAACGGACACTTAGTGTCTCCCGTGCGTTATTTATTTTTATCTTTTTTGTGTAATAACTTATCAAAACAATAAGGTATGTCCAAATCATTTCACTAAAAGACGATTTAACCACACATAACATATTTGTGCTAATATAACTGCAAATTTGTGCGGTAAAACTGGGAGGAAAGAATAACCAATCGGAGTTCAAAATTTTGGTAACTACACTAATTTATTAACATTACATATATTGTACGAGAAACAAAACCACTCTTTACAAAAAAAATAAAATTCTCACCTATAAGAAGTTGATTGCTTCGATTGATTTGCACTCGACGACATATAATTATCAAAAGAATTTTGTAATGCGCATTTGATCCGATATAAATTATATCATAATCAATTACGTCCTTGATATAGATTTTGCTATTATGATTAAAAGATTTTATATATATTTTATTGTAACCAATTATGATATAACGACATATCGATATAAGGTCAAAACTGTCATTATATATTTTAAAAACTACTAAATCATCGGATGGGATATCTCTACATAATGTTGTGTTATAATTAGAGTCTCCTCAACAACTAGAGCAAAGCAAGTGGAAGTCAATGGAGCAATGTTTCAACTTTATCAAAGTAGCTTCATTTTATTGATATAACATTGTTGTAATAGCGAGGCATTGATGAAGCAGGTAGAGAGAGTGAAATAGAAAGAGCAGTTGCAGTCTTGGTTGAAGAAGAAGAAGAAGAAGAAGAAGAGAGTGAGAGTAGGGTATATATGTAATTAAGTGCAGGTACATCCATCTCCGCAGCAGACTGCACCACATTTGATTATCGGCTTCCAGATGAACCAGCAGCATCTGCAACCTTGTGGGTAGTAAACCATTGGCTCCTGCTGGGAAGTTGCAGCAGCAACAGTAGCAGTAGCAGCGGCGTCAGAGTGTTTCAGGAGGCGAGGGCCGGCTGTGGGTTCCACACTGGAAGCGAGAGAAAGGAGCACCACTGCAAACACCGCCACCAGCATAATCCGGTTCACTGCCATTTTCAGCTTCTATACTTTGCTGCTTGTGTGAGTGTGTTATTGTGATGATGCTTTATATATACTCATTTCATGGGAGTTGAAGTCAAAATGATTGTGCTGGCGCTGAGTGTATATGCATGTATGGGATTATGGCAAGTGGCCAAGTGGGTTCAATGCGGTCTCGGTAGCCGAGACCCTTTGATTTTAACTCCGGAAACAAAAACGGTTTCTATTATAAAAACCAATCTAGTTAAACGAAATGAAAACCAATCTAGTTTATTTGAATTTTTATTTGAATTTTTTTATAGGATGTCTGAGTTCTTATTTTCAAAAAAAAAAAACTCATTATTCCATTTGATTTGTTAATCCCACAAATCACAAACTAAAACATTGCTTAAAACGAGTAAAACTAAAGAGATGAATACCATATCAATAATAAAGAGGACCAAAGTAAATGGCAGAAAATGCACTATGGGACCATGCTTGATCATATCTCTTCACTCTCTGCTTTTGTTCTATTAGGCGGCCTCTTTTGATTCTTTGACTCCTCTATGGTCCATGCCAACACATCTAGATCAACTCAACAATTGTAAATTCTATCAACATTCAGAATACAATGGGCCACTTCTTCATTTGTGTATTCAAACACATTACTGCCACTCTCCACCGGGTTTTCTCCCTCAAGTTCAACTGTGTAGGTAGCCCTAATGTTTGATTTTAGTCCTCCAGAGAACTTTATAGAACAGTAAGATATTCTAACAAACAGTATACATAACAAGGCAAAAGTTTCACAACTTTATCATATAGGGAAGAAAAAGTCTTTGTCACAGAGAATATCATATTGATAGGAAGACTTACATACAGAAAAGAGGCTTATGGATTAATGTTGCACTCGCGGAGGTAGACCTGGTCATAATCAAGATATTTACTCCAGTAGTTGTGGTACCTGGGCAATCCTATCTCAAGCCAAGGCTTCATGTTACCATTGTAGTGGATCACGCCTCCTCGTACAATGTCCCTCAGGCTGACATTAGGATTGTAGCCCAGGCCAAGAACATGCCATGATTTATCAAGAGCGTACGTGCGTTTCCAGAATGTAAGGAGACCGGGTGGCAAAGTTCCCAGCTTCCACAACTGCCTATCATGATTCTGCATGGGAATAATCCGAAAACTCGTCATTGCAAAATCATATGAATGTTTACATTCAGATATCAGCATTGCCACCCAAGTAAGATATAAGCTTAACTAGCAACTAGTAAGACGGGCAGCTATGCTTCTTACCAGTTTTTGCCAATTGTGATACACTTCAGTGATGTTTTGCCTCTTCCACTCATCCAAATCAAAGATGTTCATTCCGTATGCCCACCCACAAGCACGGGGATCAAAATTCTTCGCAATGAGAGGGTTTGAGAAGTTAAGATAACGATCAAACCGATGGAAGTTCTCTCCACATGTCTCAACAGCACCGTTCACTTTCCCTTTCAGATCAATAGCCCAAAGACTAGTGAGATCCTTCTGTACCACTACATCATCATCTAAAAACAACACTTTTTTCAGTTTTGGAAAGATTTCTGGCAGGTAAAAACGAAGGTGGTTCAAGATAGATAAGTATTTTGGGTTCCTGAACTTCAAGTTCGAATCAGAATTTGCCTTGTGTCCCTTGAAGTAATAATCTATCATTGATGGAGAACCTAACTGCTCAAGTATTGGGCTGTAACTTGAATTCAACCACGTAAACTCCTCAATATTCTGGACTTGAACAGTAGCTTTACTTGGTGGATTTGCTAAGAACCACATCCTCATAGCTGCATAGTTCAGTCTATCAGTTACGATATGGAAAACATGCCTTGATGGATCCTGACAAAAGACAATTTCCATTTCAACAAATCAGGATTGGCAGAAAAACTATAAACTAAATCAGCAGGCATTCATGAAATTGTCTTCCAAGAAAATGCGTGATTGACTTGCCAATTGGCTCGTTTACTCTTGCTTCTACAACTAATACGTCTTACTGCATAAAGAGTGTGTGCTTTAGTTTAAGACATCATGATCAAGAATAATGTCAGAAGAAAATACTATATACTCCCAATTGGAGCACAAAGTGTCTTTACTTGCTTTGATGACCTGTCAGCTATGTAGCACAGAAACTAGAAACAGGAAGTTATATATAACAAACACAATAAATGGACTTCATTATATTCCAGGATGTTATTTATACTGCTCGAGAAGGGGTGTGAGGGGGAGGAGGGTTGCAGGATTAACCTTAGCATGGAGAACAGTAGAGTTTACAACAACCGCTGCTGCCAAAATGTTATCAGAAAAGAATGCATAATGATAGAGCGAAGGATCATCCAACTTCTCTTGATTGGGGAACTGCTGCTGAGAATCACTCAGAGAATAATACTCAGTTGAGAGGCGCAAGGGGAGACAGTGGAGACCTTTAGGCAGTGTTTTTGCTGTCAGTTGTGTCAAGAACATACCCTGCTTCTTATGCACCCTAAGTTGCTCTTCTGCTGAGTGAAGTATAGCACGGAGCTTTTTTACTATGGCAGCACAATCATCTTGAATTTGTTTTCCTTTGGTCAAAGTTTGATCCATTGCTTTTAGTTTATCATTGGCACTGCACCAGTAAAGCTAATAAGATAACGCAGATAAATAATGTATGATTAAATGAGATATCATTGTCAAACTAAATGTGTCACAGCAATTTACAATCGCCACCATTCTCTAAACTTTTAAAATCAATACAGTGTATGATTCAAGGAGAGGGTTAACTTACTTCTTCGGCAGTTCTGAATCTTTCGTTGCATCACCAAGTACCTTTTGAACTTCCTTAACTCTTTGACGGAGATCCCGTACAAAGTGAGCATTGTTCCTTGTTGCAGCAAGAGAAAAATATACCCTTGCCCTGACAAGTTGATCTTTTAGATACCTGACTCGAGTATAAGGACTGTCTGCTTCGCGATTATTTTTGCCTCTTTTAGTCACTGAAGTTTTCGTGTCAACAACAGAACGAATTTTGTTTGGTTCCTGAGGCCAACATCACAGATAATATTAAAGGGAAACAATGAAAGAAGTTTACAAAGTCATGCAGACAGATTAGGATGACTAATGTACTCCTAACTAAAGCATGTTTTATCAGTGAGTCAGTGACAGACAAAGCAGTCAACAGTGTTCTTCTCAAATTAATTGGATTATAAAGTGTTATCAATTTATATCCAACTCTAATATAATAAGGCTCACATGCTTTGCCTGATCGGAGATAGATGACCTCTTTTCCTTGTATAAGTCCTTGGGACGACGATCTTGATCGATTTTGGATCCATTTGTTTGCAATGCATCACTTACATTCTCCCGTTGCACCTGATCAGTGACTTGTTTGATGGAATTTTCCAGTTTCAGTTGATCAGGATGACTCTTACTCTCAGTAGTGGATAAAACTCTGCTCTTGTGCTCCACAGATTCCAAATCTGGTTTCAGTTGAGGAAATTATTCATTGTCACACACTTCAAATAACCTACAAATTTATTTCTCCGTTAGAATAAAACTAAAAGCATCAACCTTCTTGGATCTGCCTAGAACTGTAGACATCGTTTTCCATACGCACAGATGAAGAAGACTTATGGGAGCTGTCTGAATGAACGGTAGCAGCATTTTCCTACGATACTCGAAATTCAATTCTTTCAAAAGGCAAACGTAAGTAATTATACAAACTGAAAGAGTTATTCATAATCATACCTTGGGTAGCTCATTCAGTTGCCTGGCAGTATCATAATTGAATGCCTAACAATTAACCACAAGAATCAGAACGAACTATTCTCCTTCTTGATACTAGTACTGGTAATTAGAGAAGAAATCTCACCAATGCAGATATTTCCTTGATGAATCGGTCTTTGGCTGTAATTGAAACGGAATCGAACGAGATAAAAAGATACAGCGTAAGAACGAAACGAAAATTCCATGAAAATTAAGAAACAGGCAAATAACTTACCCAGTGAATAAGAAGAAGAGGACGACGATGATGAAGAGAAGGTAGCGAGAGTGTCGGTGTAGAAAAGGAGAGGGAACATTACTGTCAAGAACAACAAAGCTAGAAGAGGAATCCTCAGCTTGAGCTGAAGTTTCATCTTCATTTCTTTCTTTATGACGTTGATGATTCGAGAAATTGAACGACGGTACACTATCTTACAGGGCACTCGCTTTCTAGATTGAAGCTGAAATCCGCAGCGTGGCGAGAAGGTAATGCACAAGATCGAACAATATTAACACGTTCATCGTTTACAAAATTAAAAGGATCCCTACGTTGGAAGCCATTGAAGAGGGAGCTATCCAAATCGAACCTTGAGAGGCTGCGACTGTGAGGGAAAGAGACGAAGATTCCGATAAGATTATTTAAAAGGAGAAACGCACGCACTAGAGTAATAAAATTCGTTGACACGAGGTTTATTTTACAAACCGCACGATTGAAGACATATCGATTTAGGGTCTGTTTGGCTCGTCGGAGCTGAAGCTGATTGTAGCCGAAGCTGAAGATGAAGCTGATTAAAGTAGCGGATGGATTTTTTTAAGCTTGTTAAGTGTTTGGGAATTTCGAGCTTATCGTAACTGATGGAAATGTAAATTGACAAAAACGCCCTTCATATTATAATTTAATGTTTGTTTGGTCATTACCTATTATAGTTGTTTGTTACATATAAAATTATTATCCAACATTGTGTTATAATGTTGTTTTTCTCATTACTCCAACATAAAATGAACGTGAGCATAATATATAATTACCAAATTAATTCAGTATTTTAATTGTTATAATTACAAACCCTAATATATGTCATTTGATACGAAATAAATGAAGCTGAACGTATTAACAAAAATGCCATTCTACTTACGTGTGAGTAGCTGTTGGTTGTTATGTAATTTATTGTAGCAACCTATCGATACGAGGGTATGAATACGCCATTCGGACCAGCCCCTCGACATAACTACAAAAACTTTAGAGACGATAAGTTGGGCGCGGAGACGATAGTTGCTTCCTCATCCTCGCTGCGGTTCGTGGTATGTTCGTGGACGGGAGATGAGCAGCCAGAAGGAAATGGCAAGTAACATTCTGGGCGAAATGGCTGTTCGTTTTTGTTTTAATTGGAATTTCGTTCCTCCTTAAATTCCTGTTTGTGTTAAACATTGGGGCTTCAATTTGATTGAAATCGAAATTAGGGTTCTCATACTTGTTTGATAGTTGTTGAGTAGAAACAAATGACCCTTAATTTTGATATGCATACAAGCTGCTTGTGATGCTTGTGATGGTTGTGAATGCAGTTTTTCAGAGTAAGGGTCTGTATGTATCTATTGTTTACTTAAGAGTAAGGGTTTGTATGTATACAAGTTGCTTGTGATGCTTCTGCTGCTTGTGATGCTTCTGATGCTTCTGATGCTTCTGTATGTATCTATTGTTTACTTCACATTTAATTTGTGTGCAAAAAATTATGTCTCTGTCTATAAGCTTCCTATATGTTTAAACTGCTTCTGTGAAATTGCTTAGGTTGTTCTGTCCATTTAAATTTAGAGACGAACATTAGATTTGCTATTATAGATGTGGATGAAACTAGGTTGTTTTTTCTCACAAACGTACGAGTACAACTTCTAAGCGATTGATCATGATCCAGAGAAAAAGTTTAATTGGACTGATGAGTCCATTAGGACGTTGTTGAGGGTTTGCATTGAGTATCAAAGGGTCCATGGCGCTGAGCAACCATTTATATGGGCTGAATATGCTACTGCTTTAGAGAATCAACTAGGTAGGAAATGCCCATCCTCAAAGTTGAAAAATAAATTCGATCATATGAAGAAGCTTTAAAAACTATGGAAAGAATTGAGGCACGGTGAGACTGACATTGGGTGGGACCCTGTGCGAGGTCGAATAACAGCTGATGATAGATGGTGGGAGAAGAAGATAAAGGTTAGATTCAAATTACTGCAACATAGGTAGTTTATCAATGTATTATTTTCATTATGTTGATTTCTGTTTTCAAATTTGTGTAGGAAAAGGAAGAGTACAAACAGTTCCGAAAGAAGGGTGTTCCAATCGATCTGGAAGAGTTGTGGGAGACTGTATTCAGTGGCATTGTTGTGACGGGGCAACATTGTGTTACACCCTCCATAGACCCTCCCCTTCTTCTTCTTCTTCAAGGCGGAGAAACCCAGAAGGAGGACGTTGATGATGACCTTGATAATGAGGATGCATTTAACAGTGACAATGATTTTGCCCAACGCACAATCTTGACCAACTACACAACATTAACTTTAATGCTCCCGATGAAGACCTCCTGACCAACATCCGAGAACAACTTAATGCAACCACTCCTTCTACCCACAACAAGAAATCAACAAAAACAACAAACAATGTATGTAAGAGTGTAGGAAAACAAGCACCATCCGGGGTTGGTTCAAAAAGGTGTAAGAAAATGACCACAGGTGCACAAATGTATAATGATCACCTCGCCCTTGTAGAACAAACAAGCCAGAAAATGTTGAATATGTTCGAGGCCGAAGCTGCTAGTTTAGCTGCACCGCGTGAGAAATGTACAGTACAACAAGCTGTGGACATACTTGAAGAAATGGTTAAGGAGGGGTTATTGGAAGAGGACTCCACTCTCTGTTGCTTCGCCATAATTCAACTGATGAACGACTCTTCCAGGCACATGTTTGTGACAATTTCGCGTCATAAAGGCCGACTAGCTTCTCTGAAATATCAATACCGTGAAATGAAGGGTGTCGAACCTTGATTGTTTGCTTTTAGTTTTGTGTATTTGGTTTGAGAACATAAGCAGATTCTGCAGTTGTGTTTATATTTCCTTCGTGATTTGGAACCTTCATTTGTTTGTTTGTACTGATCGAATTATGTTGTTGGATTTGGGAAATTTCAGATAATGTGTTATGCTTGTGTTAATGATGTTGTGTTAATGATGATATTCTACTAGCCTGTCTTGTTTTGAAACATATTTTGCAAATTCTTGCAAAAGGCAGCACAAGAAGTCGGAAGCTCAAAAAACTGAGGTTGATCATGAACTTATGGTTGAAGATGAATTGTTCTCTCTCGTCCGCTTACTACTTCAATCATATACACAACCAACCTTGCTACGACTCCAAATTTACGGGGTACAAGTGGATGCGGCAACTGATGGATGCAGACTCGGGGATCAGGTGTCTAAGAGCCGTTCGGATGGAGCCGTAAGTGCTGCGGAGGTTATGTATCGGACTAGAGACACATTACGGACTTCAACCGGGGCGTGACATGACAATTCTGGAGAAAGTTGGTATTTTATTGTACACTTTAGCTTTGGGGATATCGAGCAGATATGTTTGTGAGAGATTTCAACGTTCCGGGGAAATAATAAGTCGAACCATACATGAGGCTCTTGATGTCTCTACAACCAAGATACAAGCCACATACAGGTATTTGCGTAGGCGCTTTGCAGATAGCGTATTTCGTACCAATAATCTTGCAGTGGTCGAGTTCGTCGGACATATGACTGTTGCCCAGTCGCAGAGCATTGTTAAGCTCAGTCAAACGGTTGATCTCTCGGTTGTTGTTTTGCCTATCCTCTCTTGATGTCTCTAGAATGGCTCGAACGTGTCGATGAGCATAGTCAAGGTCATCCTGTAATGCTGCAACTCGATCCCTAAGATGACGTGCTATCTCTTGAATGGCTCGAACATCGGGATTAGTTGAATGCTCGTCTATCATCTCATTCTCAAAGTCTTGAACAAGCTCCTGCAATAATATGCACATCAATGTACATTTTAAAATGCTCTGCGTTCCTCACAAATTTTCAAAGTTATGAATGACAAGCTTACGCGATATTCTGGATCTGTTGATCTGCTAGTAGACGAACTATCAGAACCCCAGCCACGGGATATGTAATGGTTCACCATCATTACAGACCTACTTGTAGAGGGATATATATATATATATATATATATATATATATATATATATATATATATATATATATATATATATATATATATATGTGTGGACTGTATACAAGAGCCAGCTGCTCTGTTAAAAAATCATTATGGACATTAGTTACTATCAGCAGTGCACATCATATATACAAATCAGCAATTGCAATTGCTCTTGGAACCAGAAGGAAGCTTCACCCTAATTATCAATTACAAAAGAACCATTAACAGTCTCAGCTTAACTAGTTGAATAATACATATATACAGACCAAACTCTTCAACTACAGAGCATGATGATTCAACTAAACCACTAACTCACTAAGTACAAAATTCAGTAGTATAAATTTTGCAACACCAACATGTCTGTCAAATAATTCAATCAGTAGTATAAATTTTGCAAGAAGCATGACAAATTAGTCATCAAAATGTCTGTCAAAGATTGAGAATTTCAAAAAATAACCAACTTCAAGAATTGGAAACTTCAAGTACATAACCTGAAGGTAAAATGAAGCGAAGGGAGAAATTGCACCTACACACAACAAATATGATTATCAGCAGCAGAAAAAATGCTACAACATAAGAAACAACTTCAGTTTCTAATGTACTAACATTCTAGATCCTGAAGGTATAATGATTAAAGCCAAGAGAGAAAATTACTTAATTCATCCATAAACAATTTCAGTTTCTTGAAGTAAATTCACCTATTTCTCAACCAAACATATTAGCTTCTACCTTCTGTATCTTGGGAAGAAAAAGATTCAAGGTAAATACATGTTTCCTTTCATTATTAGCCCTTAAGCAATTGATAATAGTGTTTAATTGAGTGGATACATATTTCTAAACCAAACATATTAGCTTCTACCTTCTGCACTTTCCCTTATCGGATGATCTATGTGAATATGCTTCGACCTAGTGTTCGATTATGCCCTAGGTTTTAGTTCATGATTGAAGAACCCTAAATTGACTTGAACTAGTGTTCAATTCCTACCAAAGAGATGCTCTCTAAATGCCCGATTTGAAGAAGCAATTCGAAGAACCCTAAATTGACAACACTTACATATAGAAAACAGAAATCAAATTAATTCCATAAGCTTGCCCAAATCAGCGACTCAGCAAGAACATGGTTGTATCGACGATTACAAGCTGAGTATTGACGGAGATAAAAAGTATAAGGGAAGAGAAGAATAGGTGATGAAGAGAAGGTTCATACCTGAGTATCGACGACGAGAAGGGGCCAATGAAAATCGTGACTATGGCAAGAGCTCAAGGCTGTATCGACGATTAAAAGTCGAGTATCGACGAAGAGAAGAGGTATGAGGGAAGAGAAGAAGAGGCGACGAAGTTCATACCTGAGTATCGAAGAGAAGTGAAAAAAGGGCCAATGAAATTCGTGAACGAACACGTGAAATTGAGGGTATTGATGTCCAAATTTCACTTTCATCTAGCTTCAGCTTCCATATCGTTGCCTTGAGCAGCTTATGGATTTGCCAAAATTTCATCTACCTTCATCTACCATCATCTCTCTTCAGCTAGCATCATCTACCACTGCCAAACGCTACTCAACGGGGAACAATGCCATTTTTCATCTACTTTAAGCTCCTTCAGTTCCAATAAGCTTCCATAAGCTTGCTCCCAAACGGGCACTTAGTTGAAAAAAACCAAACACGTTCATTGAGAAATTTGGAGTTTAAACCCAACTTGTATTTGAGATTTTGAGTCTTGTATTTCCACTTGTATTTGGATCATATGATATTCTAGATTGTATTTGAATGATATTGTATTTGGATCGTGTGGTGTTAATTAGACACGTACTATATTTTGGATGTTAGTTAGAATTGTATTACATTTTTTGTGGCTATTTTGTGGGTGTCATTTGTCATTGAATAAGATAAATAAGAAGGTGATCCGCTCCTAAAAGAGTCTAAATATGAAATAGATTTGTATATTATTCAACATACTGACAAAGGCAATTACAAGGAGTATATATACAACAATATACAAGGAGTAAAGTTTATATGCAAGGTAATAAGATAATATGGGAAAATATTCTATGAATAAACTAGGGAAGTATGTATGTGATATAAGGAAGGAGATGAACGTTGGGGAAAAGCTCAATTGAAAGGAGATGAGCGTTTGGGATCCTCAATTGGAATCGCTGAATCTCCTTTACTCCCCCTCATGTTGGAGTGGATGTTGGTGACACCCAATTTCGTAAGAAGAATGTGGAATTGTTTGGGATGTAATGGTTTGGTGAAAATATCGGCGGGTTGTTCAAGAGTCGATGTGTGTTTGGTCTTGATGGTGCCACGTTGAACCTTTTCTCGGATAACATGACAATCTATCTCAATGTGTTTAGTTCGTTCGTGGAAGACGAGGTTTGATGCGATGTGGATGGCAGCCTTATTGTCACACTGAAGGATGGAGGGTGATGTTTGATGAACGCCAATGTCGGATAAAAGGGATTGTAGCAATGAGATTTCACAACAAGTGGTAGCCATGGACCGGTATTATGCTTCAGCACTAGAACGAGAGATTGTCCCTTGCTTCTTGGTTTCTGTAACGTCCGGAAATTTTATTCCCGGACTTGGAGCGTTTTGTAGATCTTTCCCGAGTATTTGTATATTTTTTTTGGATACGTTCACGCGTATCCGTTTTATTTTTTATTTTTTTTATTTTTTCTTTTCTTTTCTTTTTCCGTAAAACGTCAGAAAACTTTCCCGAGTCAAAATAAATCCGGTTCCGGTTTCTCCTATTGCTTTTAATTAATTAATTTCTTTCTTTCTTTTATTTTTTTTCTTTTTTCTTCGTTCTTCTTCCCACTCAGCTCCTACCTCTGCAGGAGCACTCTCCACGCAATCTTAGCCACCTGCCTAGTGCCTACTTCCGACCCCTCGTCCCCTGCAGCTTACCTCCTTATCTCACCACTCATCTCCTCACCCCTATCTCCCTCTTCACCTTCCAGCCTCCACGCCATCTTCTATTCCGGGAACTCTCCCCCTGCTGCGCCACCTCTCACTCCTCTCTGTTTCTTCCACCCCCTCTTACGCCGGCAACCACCCAACTGTAACTCCCTCCATGTCGATCTCGTCATCTCCCTCGGCCTCCTCTCTTCTCCCCGTTGTTCTTCTCCCTCCTCGCTCATTGGGAAAACACCAACTCCAAGACTATCTGTCGTCGCCGGGAAGAAGCATCATCACAACTGGGAGCCTCCACTGCCGCCGGGAAGCCGGCCGCCCGCCTTAGCACGTCGGGGAAGCCATTGACACTGTGGAGGAGCCACCTGCCTTCGCCCGTCATCGGAGACGCCTTACCTGCCTTCACCTCGCCTTTTTCCGCCTCTGTCGAACAGCCGTGCCCTCCTCCCGGCTGCTCTGTCCTCGCCGGAGCTAGAGGCCGGCCGCCACCCGTCTACAGCCGCCAGGGGAGCCAACGGAGCCCTTCCCCCGCGCCTGCGTCCTCCCTGCCGCCGCCGCGGGCTTGAACAACCTTTTGGCTTAATTCCAATCTGTAAGGGCCGTAGTCTTTCGGGCCGAGACCGGACCTTGGCCGAGATTAGCTTTGACCGAGGTTGGTCTTGTCGCCCCCGCGGTGAGTGGCGCCGCCCCTGCGGCTGCTTGGTCCGCCCCCGCGGTTTCCGGCGGCTGCAGCCGTTTTTGTTGACCTTTGTTGACCTTGCTTTACCCTTTACTTCACCCATTCTTACCTTTGGCTGATCAAGGGTTTTTCTTCATCTTCTTCTCTAGCTTCTCTCCACGTTCTTTGCTTCTCTTGCTCCCTTGGATCTTGTTCTTGAGTTGTGGAAGAGTTTTGTGTGTGTGTGGTACCTTGTGTGAGTGTTGGCTGAGGTTATGTTGGGCTTGGAAGCCAACCTTGGTGTATGTTGAGCTCTCCTACAGTCTTAGACCACAAGTGTGGTAAGGATTCTTCTTCTCTCTTCTTCCTTTCTTGTCCTTCCTTCATAGCTTAGGGTTAGATGCTTGTCTAGGTGCGTTCTGATGCTGGTATGTGTATGTATGTGTTTGGGATTGGCTTTGGATGAGAGAAGACGGGAATTGATCACGTGAAGGACCGAGGAGAAACGCAGAATCATGCTCTGCGCAGTCGCCGCCCCCGCGGCCGTGAGTCACCGCCCCCGCGGCGACATTGTCCAGGCGCCAGCGGCCGCCCACGTTCCGTGTCACCGCCTCCGCGGCCACATCCCGCCGCGCCCGCGGCCACCTGCTTTCGCCCCTGCGTCCCTTGTGACCCGCAGGTGCGTTTTGTCCCGGATCTACCTAAGGCTAGGTAGATCCTTTTCCTTCCTAGTATGAGTGTTAGTAGCATGCTAGGTGCGAGTTGAGGTTAGAATGAGTTGAGTACGGAACTGTTATGCCGGTTACGGCCTTGAGGATTACGAGTTGGAATATGATCCGTATGGATCCCTTGGGTCTAGGTGTGACCCCTTGTATGAATATGTATATGATGTATGCGTTATACCTTGTTCAGGTTGAGTTGATCTCCAGAGCGGAGCCGAGTATTCTGAGTCTGTGACTCCCGAGGTTGAGGTAAGTCCATATGACTTACTTAGCTGCCCTCCATATATTGGATGTGTGCCTGAGTGGTGGATGTTATGCTTTATAGCCCGTATGATATATTGTATTACCGACCTATGGTCTATTGACTGCCCATTGTAGGGCCGTGACAACTTGTCCATTCATCCCGCAGGGAGTCTGGAGGTTCTCTTCGGGCAGGCCCGTATGGCTCAGTGGGCCGGCCACCTGCACCACTCCCATAGGGTACACGGGAGGTGGGACCGGATCCCATTCCAGCTGGCACCATTCCCGAGAGGCGAGAGTTATATTCCTCGTGTCACATACGGTCATATTGAGTTATTATTTATACGTTATATGCGCCGGACTATTATTATAAGATAACAAAATGGGTAAATGTGTGACAACATGTTTATATGTTTAAGTTCTGACGTGTGCATGTGCTCTAGCATCTTCCTTTGTATGTGTTTGGTTAGCTAACGGTGTAATGCCGTGTTGTAGACTTTGCAGGTTAGGACACTGTAGAGTGATCCAGATGGGGCGATCTGCTGAGGGCTCCGTACACTGGGGTTATACTCGTGGATGGGTATTTTGGATATGTATATATATATGATATGTTTTGTTGTACTCAACAGTTGTATAAACCTTTTGACATGTTTATATATCAGTTTTATGTTTTGGTTTTAATCTGTTTGTGCCTTGTTGTAAGATCGGTGAAATTGTTGTCAGGCTAGGGTCAGGATCCATTGTGAGATCCTAGCCCGGTAGCACCTCGAGTCCCGCGGATTCGGGGTGTTACACAATCGGGCCCCTCTTAATTGGTATATTTGCATTTCGGCCCCCCTCAGTTTTGTGTTAATTGCAGTTTGTACCTAGAGTTTTGGTTATTATAGTTTTGACCCAGATTTCTGGATTATTGCATTTATACCCTCGGTTTGGATTTTTGTCGGAAATTGCCCAAGGTTTTAATCACGGTTTTATGACCAAGTTTCTAGTATTGAGCTTTCGCCGGAAGGGTAATTACAGGATTTTAACTTTGGCTTTTATAAACGAGTTTTACCTTAGGTTTTTATATATTATATTTTTATGATCAAAGTTAGCGTATGAGCTAAATTTGTGTAGTTTTGATGCTAGGTTCCGAAGCCCAATAAAGGCCAACGAATCGATATCGACATCCATAGATCGTCTTCCATCCTTTGGCGTCACGTGAGTACCCTCTCCCTCGAACTAATGATCTTACCTCGATCTAGTTATGTTTAGTAGTATCATGATAGGTTGGATCTAGCATAACTTAGAAGGAATGCCAGGTAGTGGCTTTTGAGACCTTAGGAGAGTGTGATGAGCGTGGTAGACCTCGTAGGTTGTTACGTCGTTCTGACTATGATTATGATAGACTCTAGGATGCGGTCCTAGAATGTGAGTCAAATGATCTTGCATAGATCATTTGTGTGGAAGTCCTAGACTTCTTGAGTTGAGCGGGTTTTTATGGATACCTTGTTGTGAGCAGGTTGTGTGCTTCCTCCCGAGGGAAGCGAGAGCGGTTGTGAGTTAGCGTTTGGACGAGGTAAGTCTCCGGACTTACTTAGCTCGTATTTTACGTATTAGCATTGATGTGTGTTTGGTGGTGTGTGTTTATGTTCTTGTTATAACTATTAAACCGGTAAATAGGACCACCGACCTTATATATATTTTTGGCCCAAATGTATGATAACGGGCGGTGACAATACTGCCTAGCCTTGCGTGGGTCTAGGGGGGTCAGATGGTCGGGTGCATCCGTACCATTCTTTGCCGGTGGGGGAACCGAGGCGAGACCACGGTGGTCTCGTGTCACAAACCGAAGTTGAATTAGAACGGGATATGACTTAACAATAAAAAAGATAAGAACCCGGACTTGCGTGTTTTATGTTATGTGTTATGTATGTGTTTGTGCCTTCGCCGCTTTTCTAATGCCTAGAATATTAGCTAACGTTTTTAAACCATTTGTGTAGATGACTTGCAGGTTAGGGATGCCGCCGAGTGAGGCGGAGGAGTGGACAGCCGGGGTCTCCGTACATTATAGGACGGGGACGTTTTTGGGTTATGTTTTATGTCGTTAGTTTGTGGATGTTATTGTACGTTTTAGATTCTCGTATTCGGGTTATGTCGTTTTGAGGACTCGGCTGAGTTTCCACGTTGTATTCTTACTTTTCAGTCTTTCGCATACATTATAAACGTTTTCGAGTTTTGCCTTTATTTGTGCCTTGTTGGAAAGGTCCGGTGAAATTTGTAAGAGCCGTAGTCTTTCGGGCCGAGACCGGACCTTGGCCGAGATTAGTCTTGGCCGAGATCTGCCCCTGCCGCGGCCGCGCTGTGAGGTGCCGCGCCCGCGCCGTGCTGCGTCCTGGCGCGCCCGCGCCTGCACACTGCCGCGCCCGCGCCCGCCGCCTGTAACCGCTTTCTTGGACTTTGTTGACTTGCTTCACTCTTTACCTTTTCTTTTGCTGGATGATTAAGATCATCTCTTTCACTTGCTTCTTCAGTCTCTCTCTCCACGCTACCTAGCTCCTTTGCTTTCCCTTGGACCTTGTTCTTGGTTGTGGAAGAATTTGTGTGAGACCTTTGGTGTTTTGGCTTGTGCAAGCTAAGCTTGAGTTGTTGGGCCTGAGAAACCAGCCTTGTGGCCAGTTGAACCTTCCTGCAACCTTGGATCAGCCTTGTGGTATGATTCCTCTTCTTCTTCTTCTTCTTCTTCTCTTCCTTCTTGGTTCCATTCTAGCTTAGGGATAGGTGTATGATTAGGCTGGTGTTGATGGTTGTGTTATGTGTATGTTGAACCTGCTGGGGATGAGAAAGAAGTGTAGTGATCAACTGAAGAAACGAAGAAAGACTGCAGAACCGAGTTCTGCGTAGTCGCCGCGGCCGCGCTGAGCACTGACACGCCCGCGCCCGAGCACTGACGCGCCCGCGCCCGAATACTGACGCGCCCGCGTCCCGACCCTGCCACGCCCGCGTCTAGATCCTGCCGCACCCGCGGCCACATCCCGCCGCGCCCGCGGTTCCTGCTTCCGCCCTGCATCCTTTGTTTACGCAGGTGCGTCTTGTTCCGGGGCTACCTATGGATGGGTAGTTCCCTTTCCTTTCCTAATATGAGTGGTAGTAGCATGCTAGGTATGAGTTGAGTACGATATAGTTATGCCGGTTACGGCTTTGAGGTTTACGAGTTGGAATTGATCCCATATGGATCCCTTGGGTCTAGGTGTGACCCTTGATGTGATAGGATTGTGATACGTGTATGTGTGCCTTGTATAGGCTGAGTTGTCCTCCAGTTGGAGTAGATGTTCCTGAGGTTTATCTTCGAGAGTTCTTCTGATATCGAGGTAAGTCCATAGGACTTACTTAGCTACTATCCTTATATTGGATGTATGCTTGAGTGGTGTTTGCTATATGCTTTATAGCATGATTAGGAATAGGATTACGAGTATGATTATGTTTATGATGGTCACAGACCTATCTTTATTATACTGACCGCCCATCGTAGTGGCTGTGATAACCTTTCCCTTTCATCCCGCCGTGGAGTCTGGGAGGTTCTTTGTAGTCAGGCCAGTACTGGTATAAAGGAAGGCCCTCACCATTCCCACAGGGTACACGGGAGGTGTGCTGATACTACCTCAGCTGGTTAGAGTACTCAGAGGCGGGGATCATATTTCTCGTGTCACCTATCTTCATATATATACATATTTTATACGATTGATTGATTCACTTATTAAAGATAATAAACCGGGTGAATGTGTGATACCATGATGAGTTGTTATCGTTTATATGATGTGTGATTGTGCTCTTGCTTCTCTTATATATGTGTATAGTTAGCTAACGGTTTCATACCGTGTTGTAGTTCCTTCGCAGGTTAGGAGGACTGAGGAGTGATCCAGTGGGGTGATCTGCTGAGGGTTCCGTACACTGGGCGTTTATCGTGGGATTTTGGGTTGTTATCGTGTGTACGGCCTTTGATTTGACTTTTGTACTCAGCAGTACCATGTATACTCTTTTGACATGTATATATTTATATTAGTTTCATGTTTTGTTTTAATCTGTTAGTGCCTTGTTGTAAGGTTCAGTGAAGTTGTTGTCAGGCTAGGGTCAGGATCCATTGTGAGATCCTAGCCCAGTAGCGCCTCGAGTCCTACGGATTCGGGGTGTTACAAAATTGTTGTCAGGCTAAGGGTCGGGACCCATTGTGAGGTCTCGCCCGTAGCACCCCGAGTCCCGCGGATTTGGGGTGTTACAGTTTCCATGAAATATATATAATTAAGGAATATTATACACTATAATTAAGAATAATATGGATTTTTTCTATAATATATCCAAATATTTAGCGCAATAGTTTATTTTTTTTGTTGTTGTTTAAAATAAAGATTTGTGTGAAGATAAAATAAGCAAGTCAAAATTGGACACAATCTTTCAGATTTAAGTTACCAAATATGCGGATTAAGGTGAGAATGACACGTGGCAAAATCCGACGTGGCGTAATATGGTGTCGCCAAATGACAAAAGGTGAGGTGACTTGGCTTAAGAACGACAAGTGGTCTTATTTAATTTTGTTTTAATATCATATAGTAGATGATAAAAAGTCAAATAGAACTCCGGCGGGTACTAAACTAGTTACTTAACGAATACAATTAATTTAAATACTATAAACTTTGTATTGTATCAATAAGTTTATAGATAAAACAATTTGAAAATTTTGAAAGTCTACAATACGTAAAATAATTTTATGTTACATAATTTTTTTTAATTTCATAGTTTAATTTTATTTA